>CM023452.1:15811768-15977282 GCA_013339765.2 Haemaphysalis longicornis | reverse complement strand
CCTTCCCAAATCTCGGATCACAGCCCTGTGGGAATTAAATAGCTAGCCAAGGAAACCCAAGCAATAATAAAGCCTGGAAGCTGGACACTCGCATACTATATGACAGGACATGCAAAACCAGCCTAAGAAACAGAATAGCAGCGTCAATCGAAGGGAGGCAAGTTAGCGACTGGGACTCTAAAAGTGGAATGGAAGACCCTCTGCATTGAAGAGGGAAAAAAGCTCAGACACAGCAGTCAGATGAGTAACAAACATCTTAAACGAATAAGAATAATAGAACGAGGCAACCCGCAACACTGCTAATGCAAACACCTTAAAGATTTAGAACTGAGAAACTCCAGTTAAGCAGGCTTTACTCACCACTGCCGATGTTCATAGAGCCAGACAATCTCCCAGTGCCAACCCTGAATCTTGCTGTACGAACGAAACAGGCAGCTGAAAGCAGAAGCAAACAGGTCAAACAAGCAACTCTCACACCAGGGGACATCGACAGGTTCATTCCTACTTTCAGAAATGACCTCTAGTGAGACAACCAGAGACAAGCATTATCTCCAGCCCCTACTTAGCAAGTCTTCCACAATTACCAGACGACGACTTTGTACACTTAGTCGCTCCCGATTACATTAAAAGAATTAACAGAGTCAATGAAGCAACTCCACAAAAGGCAAGGCGCCAGGAGTGGATGGATTGCCAGTCGAGTTTTACAGCACATTTTGGGACCTTCTTGGACCTTCCTATGTGCAGTACTAAATGAACATTCTCACAACGCACACAGTACCCCGCATTTTTAAACGAGGTAGGATTATCCTAATACCAAAAAATGCCGGGGCTTGGAACGAACCTACAAGCTGGCGCCCCATCACGTTACTGGGGACGGATTACAAATTACTCGCATCAGTGCTAACAAGACGACTACAACTTACTTTGCCGGAAGTGATAACATCGTGGCAAGCCTGCTCAGTTACAGACAGGAACTGTCAAACCTTAAACATGTTAAACAGAGACATAATAGAGTACACCAAAACAAGACAGGCTAGAGGCTGGCTCATCTCTTTAGATCAAGCACAGGCGTTTGACAGAGTAGAACACAACTACATCTTCGCAACTTTAACAGCCTTCGGATATCCACAACAGTTTATTAATATATTAGTAATCCTTTATGAAAACATGCAGAGTGATCTAGTAGTAAACAAACAGGTAGCAACTAGTCTGAGCGTAACAAGAGGGGTACGACAAGGGTGCCCACTTTACCCATTAATTTTTGTTCTTAGCAATAGAACCGTTCTTAAAAAAATTTGAAAATAACTCGCATATCCTAGGCTTACAGCTTCCAGGGAGTCAGACAGTTAAAGTAACGGCGTATGCCGATGATGTTACTTTGTATCTAAGGGACGAAGATAGTTTAGTGCATGCACTTAATTGTTTTGAGGAGTATTCCGAGTTAGCTGGTGCAAGACTAAATTGCACAAAAAGTAAAGCCTTAAGCCTAAGTCCATTAGAAAAACAACACATATATGGCATCCCAGTAGTCACACATGTAGAAATCCTCGGAGTTACTTACACGTCAAGCGGGGTATCACTTAAGACATGGCACCAGACACTTAAACAACTCAGGGAGGATGTAAACGAAGCCTTAGCTTACGACTTTCCATACGCGGTTAAAAGGTATCTGGCATTAAATGTTTTTACAGGGAAAGTATGGTATATAGCCGGGACAGCTGCCCTTCCTCGATACATAGCGGTTAAAATTACATCTGAAGTATTGCGCCTGTTCTGGTCGGATAAAACAGCCCTGGTCAAAACCGGGAAACTGGGCCTGCCCAGACAATTCGGGGGGTGGAACATCCCCTCCGTAACCAATTATGCCGTGACCTATGCTTTGAAAAGTGTTCTTAGGGTCCTTGATCTGCAGACGGGGCATCCAGCAAGGCAGCTCTGTGTATACTTCTTGGGAGCGCAAGCTAGGTTATTTCCCCAGCATACTCCGGATGGGCCCAAGGCAACTCAGCCACCCCCCTTTTACGCCAAAGTAATAGCAGCATATAAGAAACTAACCACACATAACTCACAAAGAGAAGTAGAAGATATGAGGAACATAGAACTGGCTCAGAAATTAGATGAGACGAGTCCTGAAAACCTAGAAGAGAAACAAAAGAACTTTCCTTGGCGCACGCTGATCAATGCAAATGTACCGGGTGAAGCCCAAGACGTAACATGGAAGTATGGGTGGTCAGTCTTGCAGACGAGAACTGGTCTTAAGGAGATGGGGTACAACAACAACAGACAAGTGTGTGCACTGTAATCAGAGGGAGACAAATGAACACGCAATGGTCCAATGTACAGTCGCCAAAACATTTTGGCTCATAGTGAGTAGGGCATATAGACAACTCCGCATTCGGGACTTCCTGGAGGGCAGACGGTGCCCAAGAAACCCTCTAGCTGTGCTTATCATAACGATTGGTCTTTATGTACTGTGGATAAACAGGTATATTGCTGTTAAGCAATCACGCCCCCGACGTAACCAGTGGAACTTACTGATCCACATGCACACAAAACTAACCGAAAACCTGGAAGCAGAGCTCTTCTTCTTAGGGGAAGAAGAATTCTTGAGAAAATGGTCTTGTCCTTTCATTGAGGTTCAAAACGGGCGAGTGCACTTGAGCTGCACTCCAATACACGGGTTACGCTTCACGGGAACATAAAAGGAGGCTTATAAAAGCGGGTGTGCCTGAGCCGCACTCCAATACATGGGCTACATTTCAGGGAAATAACGGGAGGATCATAAAGGTGAGTGCACTTGAGTTGCACCCCAATAACGTACGGGTCAAGTTTACGGGAACATAAGGGGAGGCTTTTAAAAGGCGCAGGCGCCTCGGGCGGGGGAGACTCTCCTCCCGCACCTGTGCACTTGGCGCCTCACTCTACTACAAAGTGAGCGGGCTCGCAAATGTAAGCCGCTTACTTGCGTTTTTACAGGTGTAAGCCATGTGGTGCGGATGTAAACCGCGTGATTGTGTTGCTACTGCCAAAGGCAGTTCCAATTGCATTATGTAAACAGAGGTCATGTTCAGAGTATCCAATAAGTTTTGTGGCCCCAAATGGGAAGGTGGGCCAAATAAGTGTATGTGGTACAGTCAACAAACCAATGGTCGGTTTCTTTTGTATTTGTTTTTGCATTTGAATGTTTTGAAGTTGCGTATGTAGCAAGGAAGACCCGAGTAAATGAAACGTCTTGTGTAAAGGGAGCTGGTGCTTGTGGTAGGGGAGTAGTTCCCCCTCCTCCCAGGACACAGGCTGTCCTCTCATGCACAATTTATGTACCAAGAAGTGTACGTCATTTGCATTCGTGTTCATGCAGTGTTAGTTTTTCACTCATTTCGTATCTGCTTTGTTAATAGCAAGGAGAGATGTCGTCCTGCAATGTAACGGACGGACCGAGTATGTAAACGTGGAAAAGCGTAACCACGAGTGTTTTGTACTTCCTTTTGATACAAGAGAAAAATAAAAATTCCTTTGTTAACCAAAACATATGTCCCTTTCTTTTAAAGCAACGAATGCATACGGTTGAACTCATGTCACTCACCACGAACACAATAACAACAAGTATTCTCACACGGTATGCGGCCTTTAGTATCCCTCTCCGCGTTCACGCAAGGCTTCGAAAATATGGTAGTTTCGCCGTTTTTTCGCCGCACACCACCCCAGTTCATCAGTGCAGTGTTATTCTATCCGTTTAACAATTCCAAGAAAAAGAGAGAAGCACAGTTTCACGGCGTCTTCACCATTCAGATGTTTGCAAAAAAAAAAAAAAACAGCGGCAGGCTCTTAACACCTACTACATGCAAGTGTTCTTCTCTTCAGCTGCCTTAGAAGTTTTTGGAGCCTTATGGTGAGCTGTCAGGACACTTTCAGGTTTGCATACTCTGACTAGGTATGTTCACCGATGTTATTATTCCGCGGTATGCTGCCAACCGAAAGCGTGTTTTCTGATATGGAGGATATGACAGACCCACCTGTTGCCTAAATAAGCGGAGCGGTAATTTCAACACAAAATTTAAGGACGCGCACCGGTTGGATTCCTGTCAATGATTTATGTGGAAAGCAGGACATGATACGCGATGTGAACTCGTGCCGCTCCTGCACGGTGATATTGCTTCTTCCCTCTTCGGTGCACCGACGCTTTTCTTCAGAGGACGCTGCCTCTGACGAGACAGAACGGATAGGCGCCTAAAATAAACTGCTTTGGGCACCAACCTACGATCCGCACATAGGCCTGCGTATGAAGGATTGCGAATCCAGTTGCGGTCGTTTTGACGCCACGTATAAACAAAAAACCGCAAAAACGTTCAAATCTAACTTGAAGGGAAGCACGTCGACTGGAGTATGTGACCATTTTTTCCGTTTCCGGGGTTCACCCATCACAGCCACGGTGGCTGCTTTTCAGATTGAGTGGAAAAGCGAAAACCCCCGTGTGTTGAGATTTTGGCGCACGGTAAAAATCCCCAGGGCATCAAAACATCCAGAGCCCCCACTACAGCGGGCCTCTAGCCCATGGGTTTTTTTTACTCGCACGTGTAAAAAAAATGGAAGGGTTGCTAAGAGAGATCTGTTCCCCAAAAACATCCCCCTCGCGAGGGGCACGATCAAATGCAGAGCATTTTCCGCGGGGGGCGCGCCTGCAAGTCGTATGGATTACGTATTGGTTGTTGTTGTAATTGTTGTCTTCCAGCGTAGACATTGTCGATGAAGTCGCTGGTGAAACGTGAAACGTGCCGTGAACCCCCTGCCGCGGCTACGACGCAACGTGGAGCGGCTATGACGCAACGTGGCGCGGCTATGACGCAACACAATCCAACACAATCCACTTTAATCCAATCCAATCCAAACCAATCCAATACAAGCCAAGCCAAGCCAATCCAAGCCAATCCAATCGAATCCAATCCAATGCCCCTCGCGAAGTGTTATAGCGCCAAAATCGGCCACCACACGAACGCGGGATGTTGACGTCACGATCACGCCACAGATGTTAGCGACCGGAGCACGCGCGAACGACATATGTGGTTTAAGCGCGAACCGACCGCGGCGAGAGAGCGCGATGCGAGCGCCCCCCACCTGTTCTTGCGCGCGAACAGACTGTTGATCAGCGCGAACCCAACGTGGCCCGAACCGAACGCGGCGAGAGAGGGCGTTGCGAGCGGAGAGAAGGCGAGTAGGAACGCGGGGGAGAGGGCGCACCTGTGGCCGACGGTTGAATGAGTCAAGGATATAAGGCGTGTTCGTAACCTTCCATTCTGTGTCGATTTGTGGTGCAGTGGGTAGAGTACTATGTACCTTGCGTTCCGCCCGCAGAGTCGTTGGTTGGAAACCTGGCGCCGGTAAGTGTTATTTTTTTTATATAGTGTAGGGGAGCGATGCGGACTACGGACGCCAACGCGGGTGACATCGTGAGTTACTGAAATGCTCTGCATTTAAAATGCATTCGGAAGTAGAAGGGAAATCAATGTCAGCAGGCGTATCGTCCAGACAAGGCTGCGCCTTCGGGTAGGTATATAAAGGCCATGGTGGCGCATTTAGTAGCTGCATGGTGTCCGGACATTTACGATTCTACAAACGTGGCTCATCATAAGCATCGTCCAGGTTAATATTTTACCGTGCGTGCGCTTTTATATTGATCCAAACCAATCCAATGCTCCTCGTGCTTGCGCAGAACGGCCCTCCACGGCACACGCGAAACCACTCAACCTCGGCCAGTGTAGCTTACGCTACAAAAAACAACAGCGTAGCGGGTGCTCTACTGCGAAAGCTTATTTCGCTTCCGCATCGGGCGCCGCGACGCCGGCCCAGTGCTCCGGCGCCTGTTGTTTCAGGTTTTCTTTGTGATGCAGTCGCTGGTCTGGGACCCACAAACGCGTAGTCGCGCTTTTTATATTGTCATGAATGCTCACGTTCGTGATCGGTCGTGAGCAATGTGCCTGTTAGCGTATGTTCTTGTTGATTTAAAATATCTTTGTTTAGTTCGTATGCGTACGGCCTGTGAAACACAAAAGCTATACGCCTCGAGCGTTGCCTGTGATGATGATAATAGTGGCAATTGCTATTCGTTACCCCTTTGTAGGGCGGCGACGACTTGTCACCTTGCCAAAAAGGACTAATATACCTATGCTCTATACTCTTGGTTTAATACTAGCGCTGCTTAGGGTAGGCACAAAAACCTATTAGGCACAAAATACGTCTGTTTTTCATTACAGGTGGTGACGGTCCTAGGTAATATTCCCCTCGCTGCTTTTTCGTCCACCAGCATTCTTTTCTTCTTTTCGTCGCCTCGACAGCCTCGAAGTTAAATTCCTCGGTGCTACCCTTAAATCCGAAGGCTTCTGGAAGCCGAATATTTCCCTCGTGTAGATTTGGATGGATACCCTCGCATTCTAACACTATGTGCCGCATAGTTTCTGTTTCTTTTCCGCAGACCCCGCATACCCCATCATTTCGTGAATAGTTTCTCACAAAGCTCCTAGCTCGCAACAAACCTGCTCTAGCCTCAAACAGCAAAGCACTGCCCTGGGAATTATCGTAGAAAGTTTCCTTTCTGATGCCAAATTGCTCAGCCCTGCACAACTCTAACGACGTTTTAGCTTCCTTTTTTTCTCTCCATTTATCCGTTTCTATCTGCCTTGCCTCCTTCTTTGGTTACCATCGCTGTTGGATTCTCCACAGTTCTTTCCGTGTTTCATCGCTAGCCTTCTAGTCTTCCCCAACCACTTCCTTAACCGCTCTTCCTTAACAACTTCCTTAACCACGCTTTTCAAGTATATGTACCTAAACACCTCAGCTGTTGATCCATTGCTCTAAACCTTCTCACAAAACATATTTTGCTCTGCGCTTCTCAAACTTGAAACGACTCCCAGCCCATATCTCCCTGCACTGCCTCGTTAGTTGTTTTTCCATTCGCTCCTAAGGCCAAACGGCCGAGTGTTCTCTGGTTCACTTCACTTCAAGTGTTCACTTCAAGGCCTGAACGATAGTGTAATGTTAGGCATAGTGCAGCATTCGCAAAGGGGCATTCGCAGAGTGGCATTGAGACCCGGAACCATTAGTCCTTTCCACAGTCCACTCTCTGCTTCATATTTGTTATACCTCCACAGAGTTCTATGCTTCATTATAGCGGCATTTCACTCTTCTTGCCCTTAAGTTGCTCCTCTTGAGTTCTTAAGTAGTTATCCCTTTCGTTTATCCACACACTCAAATATTTATATTCCTTCACCTGGGTAATTTGCCATGCTGGATAGACAGTGCGTAGTCGTAACGTCATTGAAAACCATTATTCCCGATTTTTCTGCGTTAAAGTTTAACCCTAGGTTGGTGGCTTCCTGTAAAAGAACAATGTCGTCTGCGTATCACATTTCCGGAATACGCTGTTGTACCACTTCGCCTTGCCGCATATGCGTTAGGTTGAACCCTACTTGACTTTTACTTGACCTGTAGGGCCCCCACTGAAATCCCCCTAGCGTCCCGTTTTGAAAGAAGTCGCGGAAGTCTCGGGCCCGCTCACCCCTGTCGCCGTTGCTTTTGCGGCACGTTCGCAGGTGATGTTTCCTGTTTGTATGCGTTGGAAATACATACTTTTGTGGAGAAGTCACTCTGTTCGTAAATGTGATGTATTTACGAGAGTGTAAACGCTTCTGACGCGATCTTAGTGGAGTACATTCGGTCTGCATAAGCACCAAGTGTGTGTCACATGCCGGCGTCGCGAAGCCGCCATATGCCTGGAGCTGATTGTTATTCCACTGCCACGAAATTTACTAACAGTACCTCCGTAAGCATTCTTCGTCCGGATGCTCATGCTACGGCTATACACTACGATGTAAATCAGTGTTGTTTGCTTACATATCCTAGCGAAAGAATTCATACCTCACACACTCCAGTTACCCTTCATATCTCAGTTTTGTTCACTTTCCCTGCATAAACAAGCCAATGTGGCATATATTTCACTGAGATCTACGCAATAAGTACGATAAATAATGTAGAATTATATGCGGGAGTCAGCATACGACAAAGAATTCACTGCTGGGTCGTCCTGTCGCGAGGTCAGCCCTCGCAAACATTCATCTGCTACATATATCCTCCGCTTATACACCTAAACGCTTCTTGGGAACATGGTCATATGAGACAAGGAACCTAAAGAATCAAGCACAAAAGTGAAATCAGAAGGCCTTACCATATACCACACTCTTCCAACGACCCCTTTTATCGCTTGTGAACTTACTGTATACTTCACAAATTGTGTCCGCCGAGTGATCAGCCTGTCGTTAAAGTAGAAAAACAAAATAAAGTTAACGCGCAGCTTGCGCGTGTATTTACTAAAACGGTCATCCCTTAATTTCGCTATGCCTCCCCTTCCTCACCGTGTTGGAAAATATCACTGCATTTCTCATCAGGTCGGTCCAGTGAGTCCTACCTCGCTTAAGTTAATACAAACGTCTGTAGCATTTCTTAAGCTGCACAGAATTTTTGGAATTCTCCTACGAGCTATTATATTGCCTTAGACTTGGCAGACCATTTATTTTTCCACGGTTTCATTTCCTCTCCTTAGTGGGCACATGTTTAATGGCCCGCAGACTTGGAATATAATTAACATGTTCACGTAACCTCTATTCCTATAAAGGTATTACGTAAGGACATCCCCGATTAATATTTTCTGCAACGTATATGTTCGAAACGAAGACGCATGTTGTCCACGCTGCAAGAAGAAACCAACCCACTGTGCTAGTATCAGGTCTAAACCAGGCGACAACAGAATTTACTTGCGCCTGATGTATTCGGAGGGTACAGTGGCGTTATGCTACTGCCGTCGCCGACACCCGTAAGAGAGGCGAAGAAGCGCGCACCGCGTCCCCGGATAGCTCTTTTTGGCGTTCGAGCACTCTATCAGGACGCAGCAGAGTGGCATGAACACTCGAGCTGGCCTTCATTCTTCGCACCAAGATACAACCCCCGGCCTTACCTGGGCTACTCCTGGCCTTACTCGCAAATTGTTACCGTTGTCTACAACTTGGGGCAGTGATCATCTCCCAATACTTATCCATATCCTTGGGAAGGCAAAAGAAGTGCATTGATTGGGAGGCCTTTTGGGAGGCTATAATAAGTGCCTCTCCCTCCAACCTCATTAAGTGACTTCTGCTCCTTAATCACCACAACATATACACGGGCACAGGAGGACATCGATTGTGCTACGGAAACACCGCACATGGACAATCACATGGCTAACTTTTGGAAAATAGTACGTAAGCTCACTCGCACCTACAGATCTAAAGTAAAATTCCAGAAATTTCTACAAAATATCTGGAAACTGTACCAACTTTTTACAGCCTATCAAAAAGAGCTAAACCAATATCACTGGACAACTCTCTGTGACACCCTCAGTCACGCGAGAGGCTTACCGGCGCTTCGGCGTCTGCACTGCAGCCTCACTCAGAAGACTGCCAAACGAACCCGTCTTTTCCTACCTAAACCTCAGCGTAGACCCGTCAAGAGTGGAGCGGCGACTTGTAATTACCTTCTTTCCCCATGCTTCCACCTCTCCTCCCACTCCACTTCCAATTATTGATATTCCTCGGCCCGACCCTGACTTGGAGTTACCTTTTACAATGGGCGAGTTACGCGTCGAAATCTGCCAGGGATATCTTTATTCTGCGCCCGGTCATGACGGTATCACGTGGCAGCACCTCGGAAACCTCCCGTCTGAGACCTTGGAGCACCATGTATGTCAGGTCAAAGACCACTGGGAGCACAGACAAATGCAAGAACACCTTAAACAAACACATATCGTTTCTATCCCCAAACCCAAGAAGCATGCTAAAGGAGATGCAACGTTAGGCCGCGTTGAGGCGGAGCCGTAAATCGGCCCCTGCCTACTGCAGGATCTTTGTCAATAAAGTCTTTTCCAATGCAATCTAGTTCAGTGAAATCAAGAACCTTAGGGCGATCTCCCTCACGCCCGTTATTTGAAATTGATTGAGCGCCTTATCAGCAATCCGGCTCACACATTATTTGGAATGTGTCCAACCCGTATTTTACCCAGCCCAAACAGGCTTCCGGCCCAATGTTGGCACGCATGATAGCCTACGGCTTCTGCGTCAAGGTAATTAACCGCCCCCACTACCATCGCCGCACTCCTGACCGGATCATGGCAGTTGATCTGCGAAAGGCGTTTGACAATGTTAGCCACCGGTCATTCTATAGGAACTTGCTCGTGCCTACCCCAGTGCCCGCACGCAAAATTGGATTAGAGCATTTCTCTAAAGCCGGCCTGTACGCCTTCATGGTTCGCACCCTGGATGGGTAACCTAATACTTCCTACCTCGACCACGGTATTCCCCAAGGGTCGATTTTAGGCCCTCTACTTTTCAACCTGGCCATGACCAGAGTAGCTCGACAAATTGAAATTCATTCAGGCGCCCGCTTCACCATATACGCCGATGATATCACGGTCTGGGACGGAAGCGGCCGACTTTGATTCTTTAGAGGGCCAGGTTGTTCAGCTACAGGCCGCGGCTAATAGCTTTGAGCTCACTCTGGCTCAGCTAGGTCTAGAACTCGCACCTGAAAAAAACCGAATTTCTGGCAGTATACGGTCGTAAGCCACCTGACCCGCCCAAGAAATTGCAGTCAACCTAGTCAACTGCGATGTGTCTGCTTCTACTGAGTTCATTAAGGCCTTCCAATTGGAACAAAAAAGAGTCCTGGCATTTGGCTAAAAAGATTAAAACAGAAATGAAATGCCATACTGCTATGCATTCGTCGATGGTCAAATAAATATGGTGGAGCATCGCATAAACCCATCTTGAATATGAAAAGGCCGTCACTGTGAGTACCCTCACGTATAGTGCAACGGCTTACGACTTCAACAAGACCAAAATCAAAACCATTTAGGTGCTACATCGGGTGACCTTTAGGGCAGTCACTGGCTTACCAAAGCCTACACCCATTGGTAAACTGGAGCAAGCTCTACCTCTTCCTCCTGTTGAAGCCATCATTCAGGACTCCAAAGACCAGCCGGACTTCAAAAGACCCCTTACATGCCAGGGACACGCCTTAGCAGCGCGGGACGCCAGAACACCACCAGTAATTTCCGATTACCAAGTCCCCATGTCACCCTGGCAGCGACCGGGAATTTATACTTCTACACATAGCAAACCTATAGAGCGTACTAATACCCTATTTTGACAGCGGTGAATCCGACGCCACCAAAGTGATCGCCTTCAGAACGCACTGGACATTTTCACGGATGCAAGCGTAAACCATCACGCTTGGACATGCCCTGAGGCACCGGTTTCTCTCAGGGTACACTACCATACTTGGCGCAAGCAAGTTTCCACCCTCGATGAGATGCTGTACCCCAGGCGGCACAGAAAGTGTGTCCCAAGACCGGCCCGTCTATGGCCGCTTTCTGGCATGTCCGGCCAGCATCCCGGTTCTGGCTGCCACTGATCATACGATGAACGGCCAACATTCGGCAACCAGCGCTTCGGTATTTCTCCGGCCGCCGCCGTGTTCAGACGCACAACGGCAGCTGCCCGGCTGCCAGATATTCAGTTGCCTTTCGGCTGCCGATGTTGATAAAAATCAGAAATCGGCCGGACTACGGCTTTAAGGCCTCCGTTTTTCTTTCGGGAAGCGGTGTTCAGCCCAAGCACGGCCAGCGACCGGCAACAGGATATCCGTATTCTTGTGGCAGTTGGTGTTCGAAAGGAGACCGGCCGTAGCGCGGCTGCCGCGCATCCGCTCTTTCAACGGTGAACCGCGCGTCCTGCTGCAGAATATTCGTTTTCTTCATTCGGCAGCCAGCCAGTGTTATAAAGGAGACCGGCCGACTTACGGCGTCAGAATGTACGTTTTCATTTGGTTAGCGGTGCTCGGCCGAATGGGCCTTTTCCAGAGCGGAGAAGCGCCCCTAGCGGAGGCGCTCGGAAGCGCAACTGGGGGCTGTCGCACTAGGAAGCGCCATATCCGACGCCCGCTGTTTGTGCATGCGAGCCAGTTTCACCAGGACGTTCGGGTGTCTTTTTTGCTTCCCTCAAAGGTATATCTGGCGGTAAATGAGTTGAGGATGTTTTTCGTTGGACGAATTCAGGACTTTTTATGACTCTGGTGGTCCCTGGACGTGTGATTTAAACGATGTGCCGCAACTTGACAAAGACGTAATGGAAGCTCATTTCTCCTCATCGGCGCGACAACAGAACAAGGGATGGGTGTTCAAGGAAGAGAAGTACATCCGCCGTATTGAAGTTTCCACGCACCACGACTCATCTGGCTGTGATCTATTCGTGCTACGGAGTATTTGCCTTTGTTCTTTAAAACCCAGGCATTACAGGCAGTTGGCAGCTCTTAGAGAAGACAGCCCGGGGGGAGCGTCAGCGTCGTGCAAGCTTACTGCAACTGCGTTGCCGGGTATGTACCGCTTTTTCAAATATATACGGTGCGTACGCGTACGTACGTGTTAAAGCGTTGCGTAAACGTTAAGCGTGATGGTAATACCAGAGTCCTTCAATGCTTTACTGGTCACGAAACTTCGGCGCTCGCTTCATATAGGGACCGCGCGCGCCACTACAGGCGCCACCGCCGCACGAAGGTCATCCAGCCGCCGCGCGTGCGGCGTATTGGCCAGCTCTTGGCGGGCAAACGCTCGCTGCTTTTGGTGTCTGCGCGCTGATTAAGTGTTTTTTTCTTGTAGTAGTTAGCTATGAATAGTCCAGTTATTCTGTTTATCACCTGCCTTCAATGGTATTTTATTTTTCGAAGTAAGTTACCGTAGACGTCGGCCGCGAACGGCAACGGCTTCTGTGTGCTCTGGCACAAGCTCTGCGCCGTCGTGTTTACGGATTTTTAGATGCGGAGCGTCTTATGCTCGGGGGTATGTCCCGCGGCGTCGGCGGTGGTCCGGCGTCCGCACACCACCGTTTCTTGGCCAATCCCCCACGTCTTATACTGCGGGGTATATCCCGCGGCGTCGGCGGTGGTCCGGCGTCCGCACACCACCGTTTCTTGGCCAATCCCCCACGTGGGTACGTGCCATAGAAGTTGCTAGTAGCGCGTCGTCCTGTGTATTTCTTTCTTAGTCTACGTCTTTCCGCGCCTGTTGTCGATATGAATCAGCACCAGCTCGCCCAACTTGCTATCTTGTTAAGAGGAACAACTTGACTCCGTGATTCTTCAGATGAAGTAGGATGGAAGCAACAGCCCCGTCAGTGAGTGTGCTGACGCAATTAGTGAGAGCATCAGCGCAAACACTTACAGCGAATACACCCAACTACAATCCACGGTACGTGTATCGATCTCGTCTTTACCAAATGCAACGGCGACGACGGCATACAACCGCTGCTACGAAATCCACTGACTGTGCACTTCAGTGACCATAAGGCCGTCATACTCAAAGTAAGAAGACGTGCAAACCTAAATAAAGACCTTTAGATACCACTTCAATCTCGTCTCACTCGCGTATATACGCATGCAATAAGGAAAATTACACCCACCTCCCCGAAGGGAACCATGAGTAGGATATATGAGCATTACAGGGTTCACTACATTTCCACCAAATTTGGCTAACAAACATAGCGGAAACGCAAACGGAACCCCCATGACGCTCCGCATCCTACTCATGGTTCCCTTCGGGGAGATGAGTGTAATTTTAAATCTCTATTGCTTGTTTTCTTAAAACAAAGTTGTAAATAGCACACATACGGTAGCTGTGTAGTCACGGACTGCTGTGGGCCTATCGATAATACAATAAAAAAACTGAAAGAAACCAAGTACGCGTCGTTCAGACTACGCTTAATGAATCTGTTGATGGCTCTGGAATGCACAGAACGCTAAAAGAGATAGCCCAATAGTATTGTCGTTTCGATGAGTGGGTACATACTTCAGAACATATAAAAACGCTGCAGAAACGCGAAGCATCAACACACGAAGAGATATACATTATAACTTTGTTGAGCGCAGCAAAGAGAACAGAGGACGAGAGATACAAGGACGAGCGCTACTTACAACTGAATTTTAATGAAAACCACGGAACATATAACTAGAAAAAAATCACAACATGCTCAAATGACTATGAAGTTTATGACAACGTATGGATTACCAACTCGCTCGTACCCACACGTTGCTAAAGGGATATACACGTTGCACCGTGTGTCTTTCTGCTTCCACGCTTTGCAATCCTTGCAAAAACAGGAAGCGAGAAAAGAACAATGAAACTGATTTTATCACACGGAACAAAAAATTTCAATGTTACGAAGGGAGACAAAAGAGCGTGGGCCAGCGTACAAAAATTTATTTTTTCGCGCTGCGATGTGCAGCGCACGGAGGAAACAGAATATTGCCACGTAGCCAAGAAGGACGCAAAGCTTTTCTGACCGCAGTGAGCTAGCGATCTTCTGCACTACAAAAGACTAGAATGAAACACAAACGTAGAAGAAGCAGTCCGCAGTGTGACGTGAACAGATGAACGTCGATAATGTGAGTAGCGCGGCGTTTCCTATGCATGATTACTCTTGGAACGTCATTAATTTCAGATCCATGGAAATCGGATCCAGAACATAGTGGAAGAAACAAAAAATCAAGTTAGCGACAAGGTGGCACCCTTTCCATATCAAAGAATATTGCCCGACGGGGCGTACGACAAAAAGAGCGAACGGGCGCTCCGATTGAAACGCCAGATAAGAAACCGGAATCGGCCACGCGCGGTTACAAATCAAACAAAACGAACCCTGAAGGATAATTCGCGGAAATATGAAAAGTAAAAGCACAAGGACGTCCCAAATCTTTTTTTTTCGCGTGAGCCTGTAGCGCAAGGAATACCAGTTTGCAAACAGGTAATGAAGGCCACCACTACAACCTGACTGATATGACAAAAATCCGGCTTTAAGTTAGCCTTGTACAATTCTAGGTCCACGATGCTCTCAAAAGGGTACATTGCTTTTTCCATTCTCACACAGTGTGCATTTCCACACACTGTCGCACACTTATAATCGAAGCTGAAATCTCCCGTTACTTGCCTTGGAATGGCGGACCCTCCATTTCTCACACAGCTGCCCGTAGCTCGGTCAACAGAACAAAGAAACATTTTCTGTGGTATCGTTGTACAAGGAACGACCATCCCGGGAGGCAACACATGTCGGCATCGTCGTTGCACTACTTAAATCGCATCACAAGAGCGCGATATGCACGTTACATTTTTTTTCCCGCATAAAATAACACAACTCGCCGCGGCTCCGCCGTTCGAGCCAGCGCAACGCAGCCTGAGGAGTGACCTCAGTGAGAGGGTGGCGCCACCACGCGGCGGACAAACGCAGCATATGAAGCTCTCCCATTGAGTTACGGAGCAGTTTCGTGACCAGTAAAGCATTGAAGGACTCTGGTAATACGTACGCGAAAGTCGACATTCAGTATCAGTGTTGAACCTTCTGAACGCGAAGTTAAATAAACTTCGCATTTAGAATATAGACGAGAACTGTTTCCTAGTTGTTATTTTAATATGTCTCAACAGCAGCTGAGCGCAAGCGCGCGTATCCGGGCCGCAGCGGCCGTTTTTCTGGCGAAGGCGGAAAACGAAAATGCTTGTTTCCAGATTTTGGGGCACGTTAAGGTGGCTACGTGTAATAACAGTCCCCCGAAACGTCGTGCCGCAAAGCTGATGTGTAGAATCGGCGTCTGAAAGACTGAAAATTTGTATTTCATAGTTTTTGAACAGCCGGTAGAAATATGAGCAACCATATCCGGGTGTAGTGTGTGTACTGTTGTCGCTGTGCACGGGCGGCAGTTCGAGTAAAATAAAACGATAACCTGAACGGCCACGCTTCAGAAGCGTTCATGTGCTCTCTAAGGGAAACCGGCGAGTGCCCCATTTGAGTCTGCAACGTTGTTATGCAAGGGAAGATACATGCCGTCTTAATCATTGCTGCTCATTCACCGAGTGAAAATAAGGGCTCTTCTGCTTACAACACCTTTTTGCTTTTTTTTTCTTACAGCCTGAGTGAGCGATGTCAGCACGTAGCAGCCGTGCTGTTTGCCGTTCTGCACGTGCAAACGCCGTCAAGCACCACCTTGCGCTGCAAATGGCTGGCACCTTCGCAAGGTAGGGGCAACTACCTGCACCGTGAAGTCCTTCAACCACTTTCCCAGCTTTCCCTGTGTTGTCGCGTAAAGTGCGATGTTGTAGTTGCATGGAGTTCGTTTGCTTAAAATGGGCCGGTTGTTTGTTTTGCTGTGGGTGTAAATGGTGCAAAAAGATGTAGAGAGAGAAAGGAGGCAACACGTGAAGACCCTTGTGCTTGCCTCACTAGATTTCATTCCGGTAATCAAGTTGTTACATACACTTCATGAAAGCTTTGCTTTTCAAAGCAGCTTTGCTTGCATATATTAGTATGCAATGGCATGTAGATCATGGTTTAGGATACAGTCCTGACGAAAAAAGGGCCAGGGAGAACACTTTATTTTGAATGGCGAGGAGATTGAAACAGCATAGAAGCACAGCAACGATTTGCATCACAAAAACATCTAAACAGCTTTGGTGGGGACAACTTTCCATTCCTTTGCAACAATGTCTGTTTGCAGGTCAAAACTGTTTGCCCCCCACACCACTGGCAGACATCACTTTCAAGAAACACAAAGTGAACAAGGCAGTAACTGCAAAATCGAAGAGACAGCTGCAACCTGGCCTGCCACCACTGCACCCAGATGGCGTACAGCGGTTCACAACAAACATTGCCAAGGATGCACCACCTCTGCTTTGGAACAGGTACTGCACGGGGAAGCCAGTACCTGTTCGCAATGATAGCGGTATTTCTGATGTGCAAGATCTGCACTCGAAAGAATGTTTGGACATTGTAGACAATTATTTTGAACTTAAGGTCCCACTAACCGCCGCAGAAAGGACAGACCTTCGTGAAAGCACAGTGGGTCAGAGCAAGAAGCCAGAATGGGTCAAAGAGAGAGTCGGCAGGCTCACAGCTTCCAACTTTAACAGGTTCCTGAAGTGCGTCAAACCAGAGAGCCTCGTCAAAGATATTTTGTACCCACAAAAGCACAGCACACTGCATCCTGATGACCCCAGACTATATGGGCTCAAAAATGAAGCACGTGCAGTGGAAGCCTAAGAAAAGCTAATAAAGTTTTGCGACAAGAACGTCGCAGTTCACGAAACCGGCTTGCATGTAGCTGCAACATTCAGTTTTATTGCCGCCTCGCCTTACCGTTTGGTGCGGGATGGGGATGATGAGGACATTTTAGAAGTGAAGTGCCCTGCTTAAAAGCTGGGAAAACAGTTTTCGAGGCATGCGAAGATAAGAATTTTTGCTCAACGATTGTTGACGGTGAAGTTCAACTGAAAAGGGACCACCCTTACTTCCTTCAAGTACAAGGACAACTTGGAGTGACAAAGAAGTCATGGTGTGACTTCGTCATCTGGACAAATCATCCGGAGCTACAGCATTGTGTGTCCAGTGCAACGCATATACTTTGAAAAGGCTGTGTGGGACGCTACTGGTGAAGGACTTTTGTACTTTTACAAAGCAGCAGTCCTGCCCGAGATCCTGACGGTGCGCATCAGACGGCTGGGATTCCTATACACAACTGGGTCTGGGTATGTTTCATACCAGAAATTCAAAGAAGGCTTTTACATCATTGATGATGATGAACCGTTGAAAAAAAAAGATCAGGAAGTTCAAGTACCGTCTTTGAAGCAAGAACGCCCGTCGGTATGAGATTTCGGCAGACGTCAAAGATCCCCAGGTGGTCAAAATTAATCCGGAGGCCTCCACTACGGCGCGCCTCACCGCCTGCGTTGCGTCAGCACGTTAAAACCCTACAATCAATCAATCAACAATGTGTGTCAAAGTATTGCCGAACAAGCTCCTGGTTTCTTTTTTATATTTATTGTACTGCTTTTTGCCTTGGGCAGCTGGAACTAATTCAGATCGAGCCAACACTGTATTTCTTCATTGAGTGAATGAACGTGAATAAATGCATTTAGTCACAAAGGATTGTTGGTATCTGCATGTTTCATTCAGCATGTGTATTTGTTGGGGAGCAGGCTGCTCATTTTCATTGACCAATGTGCTTGTATCCATGACAGTCATTTCGCAATGCAGGTAATATGCGCTACAGGACTCCTCAGTTTGGAGTCATAGAGCTTCCTCACACATTTGTGGCCTAGAACGATACAATTCCGTACAATTTTTACTTTTTGACACATGATCAGTTATGGTGTGCAGTCAATGATGAGTTACGGCATGCAGTTGCTGTGCTGATGCAGTACCGTGTACTTGATAAACAGACATCAATACATACACGTTTTGCAAAGTACACTGCTAGTGGTTTTCATGTGCAACCTTGTATTTATGAATTCTCATCGTTCTCTGCTGCAATAAGCGGTCCTCTGAAGTTTGAGAGGAATGCACAAGTTTTGAAGATGGCATCTGCCAAATCAAGCATATTGATTGGGATGCGTTTGTCCAGAATGTGAAACTCCTTAATCCTTCTTATCACTCTCTCGATGTGAACTCATGCACTTGCTACGCGCTTCGTCTGTTCGACGTCTTTTCCGCTCATCTGGGCCGCGCCAGGAATACGAAATGGCGGCATGTGTACGGCGACACCTAGAGGCAGCAAGTCGTTGATCTTGAAGCCTTTGTCGACCATAACCGCATCGCCAGGCTCAAGCAGATCTAAAACTGTTGACTGCTGGACAATTGCTCTGTCGCTGGTTGCCCCTCCGTACATGGCTGAAATGAAGCTCACATAGCAGTCTGGTGTCGCCCCCACCAGCCATTTGACTCTGTTTCCATGCTTGTAGGGCGAGTATGTATGCCTCTGTGCAGCATGGCTTAAGGGTTTCTGCATTCTCACCTCAGTTGTGTCTAAAATTAGCCGTGTGTTCGGGTACCGCCTAAAATGTGACGACATATTCTGCTGCACCTTTCAAGTGCAGGGAAGCTTGTTATATTTATCAGCACCCTCTCTAATGCTAGTACTCATGAAGAGAATACGCGACTGAACGTGGCCATAGAAATCCCAAATGTTCTGCATATTTCTTTGGTTGCTATCCCTGTTCGAAAGCGGACGAGCACCATAAAAAGCTGCTCCTCAGCAGTGTGAGACTTTAAATCTGCACACTTCGTCAGTTGCGGGTTGTTTTCTACAACCAATTAAAGAATGTGCTTAAAAACACGAACAGATTGCAGGCCGGTGTAGTAAATCATGTCCTTGGACGACTCCATATTGCTCACGCTCAAGGTGTTTGCTTTAAGCTCGTTGTAGCATTCTTGCCACACCCTGGCATGTTTTTCTGTAGCACTTAATGCAGACTTCAAACCTCACTTCTCCTGCCTTTCTTGTGCTAGCAGCGACTCAAGCTGCTCAATGCGCTTTTGAAGGAAATCAGCCTGCCATGCCTTCTCGAGCATTGAGCTTCCTGGCCACCTTCACTCCTAAAGGCACTTGAGGGCCCGGGCTCGGCTACTGGCTCAAACGTCGAAGGTTCACTCGTACTGGCTCTGCTCCCACCAAGCACATCTCCCTTGGCAACCTCGTCTAGTGTATCTTCAGAAGTCGCTGGTCGCTTGGAGAGGGCCCCAGCTGGTGAGCCTACAAACAAAAATCAGCTCTTGAGTCAGCTGTGCCAAAATCATTGGAAGTACTACCGCAGGCTCAGACTGCAACTCCCAATAATAAAATGAAGGACTAGCAAGCACTGGGACTGCTGATTTGTGCAGTTTTTTTCTTACAAATGACCATGTGAGTGCACAGCTGTATTTGGCCCAAACAAGACGGCCAGGCACTCGTTATGAGCAGACCAGACCGGTTAACGTGTTTGGCTCAGTGTCGCAGACACTAAGCAGTCTCAATGCGAAAGTGGGGAAGCACAATCACCCGTGTATCAAAAAAAGCAACGCAGTAGTCGCTGTAGAGACGTTTGGGTTGCCCCTGCAACAGGACATCTCAAAGAGACCAAGCATCATACCTATGAGCATTAATATATAACACGAACAGCAAGGAACTCGTGCAAAACAAAAAAGGTTACGACGCGCAAACGAGCTTCGTCTACTTGCATGATCATGCGGGATGCACGATCGTGCACTGTTTTGCGAATGACATGCTCGAAAAATCACCAAGGCGCTTTCGAGATTCAAAGCACAGCTGCAAGAACATCACCGAAAGTACGAAAAAAAAGTTGGTTTACTTTTTCCCTTCTGCGCTCTCTCCAAGCGGCCAACCGATCCCGGGCGGATCGCCTTCTTATAGGCGAAAATGGATGGCACGTAGTCGGGGTGTGTGACAAAACGCACTGGTTCTCCTGAAAAAAACAAAAACCTTACTGTAGTTCTTCGGATAATCGTTTCATTACCATCTTTGAAGAACTTCCTGGTGCTCATATTACAGCGGCATGACGATTACGAGCGCTAGTTCACATTTTAAAGCAGAACGTCTTCGGTTTGGTAATCAAAAGACTAGGCGTAGCAACTTTTTCATTAAGGTCAGCACCTGATATGCGGCTTACCTGTTACGAAATGCTGGCTGCAGACGCGGGATTTCGCCGTTGGCTGCCATGGCGAACCGTCCACGTTAACTCGGCGCATCGCCTGAACCCATTTCTCCCTTCTTGATGCGTGCAGCGAAGCGGCGGGGAACCGAAACAAATCTAGTTCCAGCACTTGTGTTGCTTGCATTAGTGCACCCGACCGCAGCACAGCGATGAGGCATCACGCGGAGCTCCGGATGGCACACACAGCGTCAGTACGGCGCGTCCGCGGCACACAGGCTCAGAGCTGACGGAGCCCCCAAAAGTGATGGCGGCGGTGTCCTTCCCGTCACGCACTGCGCGACTGACCGCTGCGCATGCGCAGTAACATCCTTGGAAAAGGCCCATTACGGCAAGCGAACGGCCGCAGAATTTTCGGCAACCGGTGTTCAAGAGGAAACCGGGCTTCGTAAGGTATCAAGTTATACGTCATTATGCGAACAAAGGCGCGCGTCTGGGCGCGGAGAATTCATGCACAGACGCACTTGGAAGAAGACCCGCCGCCGTAGGACCGGTTTTTCCCTGGGTGAAGAAAGAGCCGTTAGGGAGTCGAATGGCGCAGACACGGTTTTCATCCGCTCGGTGTTTTTGTGTTTTTAATGAACGGACTACGTTTGTCAAACAGTAATGAGTGTTCTAGGTGAACGGGCAAGGTGCAGGGCCTCACTGGACATTACCAGGAAACGTTTAGGCCATCGAAATGCCATTTATTGCCACAAGAAGACTGTGCCACACCGACGGGTGAGCTAAGCCTCGCCAGTGATAGCCGCTACAACGCCTCGGCCACCGGCTTCGTCGACGCATCAGCTCGAGGCTATTCGCCCCTCAAGAAATGGAGAGCATTAGAGACATCGACCCGGCAGCGATGTCCGACCCGAGATGGCGGTGGTTCACCAAAATAAGTGGCCTTAAAGGGTGTCGAGCAAGCGGCCACCACTCAGGAGCTCAACCGGCGCCATGTCAAGGACTCCCCACCAAAGAAGGGAAAGGGCGCGCAAAAGCGCAAGTTTCCGGCTATTCTTCTCACAATAATACTGCGAAAAACAATGTGCACTATACTGTTTGTGATAAACGTAGAAGAGGCTAAGCTCGTGCATTGGTAGGCTCAGCTTCGTGCCCTGCACTTTGTTACTTCATGGGATTTTATGACTGCCTATTTAGAAACAAGTGTAATTTTGAATTTGCCATAACAACAGAGCGTTGTGAATGACGAAGCCTGGATGTTAATTTAGTTGCGGTGTTTGAAATTGAGATTAGCTACTCTTGGGATATGACTCATTTGGTTAAACATAATCGCCAGCATCCTAGCAAACACGGATTTTTCGGGTTTTTCTTGCTCAACGGAGCTTGTTGAGTTCACGCACGATTTGGCTCTAGCAATAGTTAAGCTTAAAGTAGCTGACTATTTTCTTGTGCGGCAAAAAAGCATTTGACGGTGTTT
This sequence comes from Haemaphysalis longicornis, assembly GCA_013339765.2. Lineage (NCBI taxonomy): Eukaryota > Metazoa > Arthropoda > Arachnida > Ixodida > Ixodidae > Haemaphysalis > Haemaphysalis longicornis. Next base: position 15,955,269 of record CM023452.1, on the reverse strand, counting down.
TATATCGCCTTCTTGTTAGTACATTGCGGGCAATAAACTGAATGAATCGGTTATTGCATGGATAGCCGAGTATATCTCTCTAAGACAGCAGTTGGTCGCTCTCAATGGTTGTTCGTCCGGATATGTACCCGCGACCTCAGGAATTCCCCAAAGCTCAGTTGCGGGCCCTCTTTTGTTTGTGTGGCCTCAAATCTTTGTTAAAAATGTCTGCGAATGACTGTGTAATTTACAGGACTATAGCGAGTAAACGTGATTCCGAATACTTGCAGCATGATTCAAATTAATAACATCCTGGTGCTGATTCAGAAATGTCGTTGAATCTTAAAAATTGTGTTAACGTCAACTTTACAAGAAACCTTCATTCCAATTGAATGCGTATACAGTAAATTACACTGCTTTAGGAATGGCCGGGGAATATAAATAACGAGGAGTTTATTTAACGAGTTGTTAGAGAAACAGGCACGTTCACAACATAAACGTTACGGCTGCACGTGGTTTTGGCTTTCCGAGATAAAATTTCAGCGAACCTCCACATAACTTAAAAGAACAACCGTATTTCACTCATGTGCGCTCAATGTAGGCGTACGCATGTGTTTTCTGGGATCCCTACAGCAAAGAGCTGGTTGATACGCTCAAAAACATGGCAGTGCGATTCGTATTGGGTATTGGCACTGTCAACTTAGGATGAGGGAAAGTAAAAGTAAACTTAAATGGTAAGACGGGAAAGATCATAGACGAATCCTTGAGGTTGAAATTTTTTCGTAATATCTATCATTCGAAAACTGGAATAGAAGGGGAGGAAGTATATCCAAGCTCTATTTTACATATCCCAAAGTTGGATCGGTAGCTTGAAGCAAATTATTTTTTTATCCACTGCTTGTAATGACGATTTTCACACCGTGCTTTGTAGAATTATTTTGTTATTTGGTCTCATATTTGATGCTTAGTGTGATGTATCTCCCTGCTGTAATGCATGCAAGGGCAAGCAGGTATCAAATAAATAAATAAATAAATAAATAAATAAATACTGAACAAAAATAAATAAATAAATAAATAAACTTGCGGAGCCGCAAGTTCGCCTCTGACGGGTTGAGAACCCTACGCATTGAAACTTGACCAATGAAATATTTATCGCTTATATTCGTTGCAGTAGTCAAGGTTTGCTGAATGAATACTACTATTGCTAAGTTATTTGTTTGAAAAAAAAATATAAAACTCTTGTCTTCCGCCTTTCCTTGCGTGAACACAGAGGGATACAACTGCAGCCATCTGAAGAAGGGCGTCATTCGCAACACGTCTAGAATTTTCTTAACGTAGTACGACTTTAGAGGAAAATTAAGTTGTTTTGGACTGTTAAGGAGTGTGCACGTAACTCATGAAAACAACACAAAAAATGCATTGAAACTTAAAGTACTTCTTTGACCTCTTCTAGGAGCAGCCCTGTGAAAGATTATCAGAAAAGTTGATCGAGTAGAAAATTTCTTTGCAAAAAAAATGGGCAAGTACTGGACATACTTTTTGTGTGAAGTAAATTATATTGAATGCTGCTGAGTGTTTTGTGCAGTTCCGAACCGCATCGTAAAGGCATTCGCACCGTTTTATGTACAAAAAAACAGGTCAAGCAGCTGTTGTAAAAATAGTTGATTTAGTCAGCGCATGAAAGTTTTGTCTTAACAGAAATTGGCTAAAAGCGGCACTCTCATCTTTGTGAAATTCAACCCACTAAAGTATGCGCCTTCCGCCCTGCCTTCCCCATCCTTGTTTATTACAGGTAAGCCGCCCCACAGAAGATATCAAGACGTGGACAATACATCTATTCCAGCTGTGCAAATAAAATAATATTTGCTGTATTCGACAGTAAAATAGGCACAGCAATTAAAGGAACGACCATTTGTGAGAACTGTTGAATAAATTAATTTTGGTGTAAACTGACGCTGATAATTAGGCCAGGCTGCGCTGAAGGCTGAATGGCTGGTGGTGTGCGTGCGGGCGCACTTTGATGTGGGTGTGGTGGACCGAAAATGGTGGGTTTGTGCTGCTGGACAGCGCGATTGAGTCATCTGCTTGCGCTGCATGCAGTGGTCGTCCACCGGCCTCAGTACAGTTCACGTACTGTGGCTGAACTACAATGCCCGTAGCACGGCCGAATTTCCGGCAGCTTTAGTCCGGCTGGAGTCCGACGACCGCATCTCGGCTGTCCTCCGGTGGCCGTACTTCGGCCCACACGGGTGGCTTTGGGATGGCCGGAGCCCTACGGCTAGAATCTGGCCGTATGAACGTAAGCCGGTCGACTGGCCGACGGACACTGGCCGTTGGACAGTGATGGGAGTACGGCGGTATACGGCCAAAAGGCCCACATTTGGACACGGGCCGAACATGGTTGCCGGAGAAAGGCCGGGCAGAAAATCAGCGGCCAAAAGTACCCCGGCTTGAGTAAGGCCGAACAGTCCCCGTGCTGCCTGGGGCGCTATTAACAACGCAGTGTCAGCTATTGCCTTTGACTGTGACCCACCTCTACCGCCCTCCATACGCATACTCACAGATTCGTACGAGGCCCTCACAGCTTTGCGATCGTATGATTCTACCCACCCTGTCGTCCACGCTCAAATTCTGTTTAAAATTCAACTCCTCCAACAGAACAACACCAACATCCACGTCGACTGGGTACCTGGCCACGAACCATTTCTTCAGGCAACCAGGCGGACCATGTTGCCGCTCAGGAGAGTTCCCCCCTCTTATCCTCCACTGGTGCCTGGGGTAAGGTCGTCGCGGTCCCCTCTCCCTCCCCAGCGATGCATATTCACCAGCACAAGAAGCACCGACGCACCCGTTTAAAAGCCCTAACTCCAGCTGGTTACCTCAGCCGCCTACCTCTTATTTCCCGCTCAGGGAACTTTTTATAGCAAATATATTGCAGATTCAGCGTACACACCCGAAACACTTCGCAAATGGTATACCCCTCCGCTGCATCCTCGATGTCCTTACTGACGTACCACCACTCCATCAGACCTCGCACACTTAGTTTGGTGGTGCCCAGCTTTCGCCACGCACCGTACATTCAAATCTCCCAAACCCCATCCCAATCCACAATAAACTGATGCACAACTATTATATGAAAGAGCAGTTTATTCAATTAAAAGCGGTCTGGCATGGGTAGTTTGAGCGGGTCCTCCCCCGAACGAACTGGCGAAGGTGCACAAGCCCTATTGCGATCGCCATTAACTGGCCCATGAATTGCAGGTTCAAGAACTGGCCCAGTTACTCAGTGCACTGAGAATAACCAGGATTTGGTTTAATTTTCTCTTACCCTCCCTCCCCGTTTTTTTCCCGCATCGTGGCCAGTGGTCATCCTTTTCTATTAAAGGTTGTCTCTATATATATATATATATATATATGTTCGAAACCAAGCTGCATTCATTGTCCACGCTACAAAACGAAATCAACCCATGTTGCCAGCATCAGGTCTAAACAGGGCGTTAACAGAATTCACTTGCGACTGATGTATTCGGAGGTGACAGTGGCGATATTCTGCTCCCGTCGCCGACGCCCGTACGAGATGCGAAGAAGCGGGCACCGTTTCCCTGGATAGCTCTTGTTGGTGTTCGAGCACTCTATCGAGACGCAGCGGTTTTTTTCAATTGCCCGAAATACCATAAAGTACAATTAGCTTGCAGACATCTCCATGACAAGTTGTTTAGGGCGAGGAAAGTTATCCAGAAGCGAAAGTGAAACAATACATGGCATGAGTCGTGCGCAGCTGTCATCCCCTAAGCGCCGCAGATTAGTGGCAGCTGGCGGCGGAGCGATCGCGAAGCTCGAGGCGTATAGCCACATTCCTCCACATCTTTCCAAAGCTGCAGGAGGCGGGCTACAGTTAGACATATTGCACCGCAAATTGAAGCTGCAGAAATAGCATATTCGGACAAATGTTTTTGAGGTTATTCGGCAGCTAAATACCAGAGGAAGAGGAAACCTCCTCTAGATTCTGTTGAAGGTGAAAATAGAATCAATCGCTGCACAAGGAACACAATTATCTACAAACAGTTTTCTGGATCTCCAGTTTCGAGAACGACATGCAATTAGCCGGTGTACTAGAACTGTTCATGTGCAAAAAATTGGGGGCCTTGCGCAGCCCGGGCGCGGTGTTCACCGTGGTATGTCCGGCGTGGCCCACCCAAGAAGGCCAATGGAAGAGCCCTGGCCTGCCGAGACCTTAGCCTTGTGGAGCAGCCGCCGCCCGGGCCGGCCCAGCTGCGTATTTACAAACGAACTAAATAGGGGCCAGCGACATATTCGTGGACATTTGTAACCAATACTACCTTAAGCTGATAAATAGTATGGTAGTAAAATACTAACATGCAAAACCAACATTCAACAAGCAAAAGAACACTAAATAAAAAACAATCATGCATATATCTGTACCATAACTGGCCTTCACAGCTACATACGTGATAGAGTGAATCAACATGACGGTCACAAAACCAACAAATCCAAATAAATATGAACAATTAAACCACTAGTCGCTGATAAATTCATGATAGTATCATAAAGATTTTCATAAAAAGTAGTTGAAAGCAAAATACAACAAACCATTAAAAAGTAAAACAAAAACAGGAGGTGGAACTGGCCTGAAGGTCACAAAACCACCCAAAATTCTCTTTTTAATGTGCCAATGTCCCACAACCGGATAAATCACACCGTAAAAGGAAAAGGATCCCCTGTAAAATGAGCAAGTAAAAATCGAATGGCACATGTGATAGCTAAACATGACCCTTGCGATTTCTATCCAGAGAATAAAACTCCTTGCCACGAAACACAGGCAGCCCGTGTTCATTACAAAGTTTGTAAGAAGCACACATATGTATTTTCGAACGTGCGTATAAATGGTGCACCTGTCATGGGTTCGTCAGGCATATGGAATGTGCATGTTCGGCGGTCCATGTCAATACAATAATTTTCCGTCAGACATGCTTTACTAAGTCTCCCAGCTTTCTGTTTTTCTTCAGTTCAATCATTATTCCACAGTGTTTTAAGTGCTGAGCACTTTAGCCGGTCGCGTTGTCGTCGTAGTTCGCTCGATGGACCCAAGTAGAGCAACAGGGAATCCCGTGGTAACGCTGTCGTTCGCGGCGTACCCCAGAGGCTTCGAAAGCCAAGCGGTTTATATAGGCATAAGCGTTCCAAACTCGTGAACTTCTGGCACCCATCCAACATCGCTCTGCTGTTTAGTGCAAAGAACACTATAGGTAAATTTGAGGCAAATTATATGTAATTAACCTGTAGCGCCCGCGTTCAGATAGGTATGAACGCTCTTTTTCGTTGGTTGTTACGATAGTGAGCGAAACAAGCGGCAGCGCCAGAAAAAAATGGCGCGTTAGAAATGACGGAGAAAGGCTCCGGCCACGAAAGAAAAAAATGGCGCGTTCAGAATGATGCAGAAAGGCTCCAGCCCCACTAGAAAAAAAAATTACGCGTTTGAAATGACGCAAAACACCTCAATCATGCGAAATTAAAACAAGCACAAAAAGAACAAAACTCCCGCTAGCGAAGTTTCAGCCAGGGGCGCGCGAGCACTGCGAAGGCGACAGATTTGGAAATGCATGGGGTCTTTGCAGTAAGCGGATAACAGCGCGGCATCCCATTATGGCGAATCACTGCTCTTCAATTCCGACAGCTTTCAGTAACGACTTTTAATTTTTTTTCTTATAAACTCGCTTTTTTTTTAAAAATAAGTTGGCTCTGAATACGAAACGAAAATATTTCTTGTTGCCGACGGAATAAATAGAATTCAACAATGAGGGCACACGATTTTTTTTCGGGAGCACTGCGTGCAAAAGAGTATGAAAAAAGTGTCGGTAAATGGTCGTGAGGGAAAATAAGATTGCCCATGGCTTCATGCTTCAAGCAAGTCCATCTTTAATGTTCGATGAAACTAGCAGCGCTACAGGTCCGCTCACGGCGGGCACTCATTTGTTGAATTGCGAAAATTATTTTTGAGAGAAGAGTAAGTTTTAAGTACGAAATTTTTTCGCATTTGTAGAATTACCGGAGGTTCAATGTAGAAAACGGGGGGAAAATATATCTTTTAGCACTCGTGGAACTTATGTTCGGCATCCACAGCATCAGTGCGTCGCTTCATGCACTGAGGTGTTCATTTGGCTCTTGAGCCACTGGTTCACTGGTCACATCCGGTAGCAGTGACACGAAACCTTTTGTGCGCTGCAATGTTTCCTCGCGCTCTTGGGGGGCCAGAATTCGTTGGCGTCGACACTGAGCTAAAATAAACGTTTTGTCTTGATGTTGCGTAGCAACGGTCGTCTTTGTATTCAACTAGTGCAGTGCATGTTCCTTTATTTTCTCCACTTCAATGTTTCGAAATGCAGCGCACAGTGGTTCCTGAAGATGTTTTTGCAATCTTCGCTGCATGCGACGAAATTACCGACAGGGTTTGTATGTTTTCCTCCTCAATGACGGATGTAGGCTGCGAAAGGTTGCAAACAGCAGAGGGTTTTCTGAACAAAACCTCCTGCTGCGTTATTACCACAGAACCTGTGAGTGACTTACCCGAAGGCGCAATCATACCTCCCAATATCATGCCATCATTAGTGTTTTAACCAAAATAAAACTTTGAATGTTGAAGAATCATTGTTTGTATCATCTTACTGTATGATATTGCCTGAAGCATATTTTTGCGGATAGTTTTCAGCAATCTCATGAATATATAGTGGCGCCGCTGCACCGGATGGCTGGCAACAGTTATCTTAGCGGCGAGAAAAGGCTCCTCGAATTCCACTACAATCTACAGTCCCATTTCCTTAACTTGTGTTGTTCGAAAATCATTGCGCATATAACGAACTGCAACATTGTAAGGTGTTTAGTCGCCATTGAAATTTTCCCACCCTCCTCAATACGGCTTCCAGAAAGGGGATTTCCTTTGCCGCGCAAACTCGGGTTATTTCTGAATATCAGCTCTAGCGTGGATACTAACCACACCGGTACACACCCTTTCCTGAATTTTGCAAAAGCGATCGATAAAGTTTCACTGTACTGACGCTCGCCTTTTAAAGTATTTCTCCAAAATTTACAACTGCAGATACAAACTGCAGAAACTAACCACCAACAGTTTCCTTAGTGTTAACAATACTGCTTACCGATATGTCCCACGTTCTCTCCTAACTTCCACAGGGCACGGTCCTCTGTCTTTTACTATGCTTGGTTCACATCAATGACCTTACTACTAACATTCAGTACAATATGGGATTATTCGCCGATGACTCCGTTGTTTCCCACCCAGTACTTGATTCTTCCGATTCTGCAAGTCTTCAGTCATACTTACACCTCATTCAACATGGTGCGAAGCGTGGTTAGTGCAGTTGAACGTTAACTAAACTGTCCTAATATCCTTTCATCGCAACCAGTCACACCATTTATTTACACCTAGTAGTGGTTAAAAATTCTTCTTCCGGTAAGCTCCTATAACTCCAAAGGCATTAAACTAACATACGATCTTTCTTGTACGTGTCACATGTATCCAACAACGTTAATGGTGCACTCAGCTACATGCGACAAAATTGAGAAGTTGCTGCCCCTTCAAAAAAAATCTAAGCTTAGTTAACACCACTTTGTCCTAAGCTAGAGTAGGCGTGCTGGATTTGTGACCCTTTCAGGTTTATTGATACATACATAGTTCAAGCCGTCCAAACCTTGCGATAAGATTTCACTTCGTTTTGAAAGGTGCGTTGCACTTCCTGTGAACACAGAGACGGTCACGGAAAAAAAAACCTACACTTTCACAAGAAGACGGTGCAACGTGCCCGAGCCCATCTCTGTGTTCACAGCAATCGCAACGTACCTTCAAAACCATGTCACATCAACCAGCCCGACATCAAGCATTACTGAAGATATTGTCGCGAAGACAAGAACGATGCAGGTTGTCTTGAATGAGAAACACGTTTATTGGAGCGAACTTGTGCTCCCCTAACAACTCAAAAGAATACAGAGGCGGCGAAGCAGCGGTCAAAAAAGTGACTTGCACAGGCGAGTGCGTCGAATCGAATGCTCCGGCGTCCGCACTGCAGTCTTTTAGTGCAATGGCACTTTATAAGCGACCCAAACCTTCCACCACCGGCGGCGCCGTCCGTCCGCAGTCCTCCTATCCTCCTAGCAACGGCGTGGAGCGGAGAGAGCGTCGGTAGCAACGGCGGCCAGTGACGTCACTCACCACGTGACGACACGCCCCTCACCGCTCCTCGCGGCGCGACGGCGTGGGCCGCGCGCGTCCCTCTCCCTCCCCGCGCCGTGACGTCACATACTCCACCTCCTCTCCCCCGCAGCTGCCGTGCGCCGCTGTGTGTCACTCTCCCCTCCCCGCCCGTGACGTCACGCACCCGCACCTCTTCTCCCCTCGCTCGGCTGCAGCTGCCGTACGCCGCTGTCCCTTTCCCCTTGCGCTCGCCTCCTCTCTCTCAGCCACCTGGCTCGGCGCGGCGTACCCCCCTATATATGCAGCGATAACCGCCAGACCTCCGTGGGTCGGCTCGCGCGCGCTCTCTCGCTACAGTCTCCTGCTCGCTCTGCTCCAGTTTAGACCGTTCGCTGGCTGGGCGCCTCTCAAGGCGATGTCAGAATACTACGGCCGTGTACTCTCGGCGCAAGAAATGCATTCGCACTTCCTCACGATTCCCTTCGGGGAGGTGTGGGCAATTTTTTATCTTTCGGCGCCCGTGGTTCTCGAAACGTCGATTCACATCGAGAACATAGTAGATCCAAGAAGATTATTCTGGGCTGTTCACGTTAGATCGGAATGCTCTCCCTATCACGACAGATAACACATACGGCACAGAAAGAAAGAATGAACACGCGCTTCCCTTGGCGCAGAGATAACACAGACCGGCGCAGCCGGGCGGTAAAGCAAAACACAAATAAACAAACCCAATGTATGGTTCGCGGCACACCCCCCCCCTCCAAGAGTGCATCGACCCGATGCTAACATAAGCGACAGTCCGAAAATAAAAATAAAATTCGTTATCGTCCGTAGAAAGGTTTTAAGCGAACCACGTGAACGACTTCGGGCCGCGTGCGTCGGTCGTGATGTTCGGGAATCACCATCGGGGATCACCTCGTAGGTAAGTTGGCCGACACGTCGTAGAATCTGGTAGGGTCCGAAATACCGTCGCAGGAGCTTCTCACTGAGTCCGCGTCGTCGGATGGGAGTCCAAACCCACACACGATCCCCTGGTTGGTACTCGGCGTCTCGGCATCGGAGGTTGTAGCGGCCCGCATCCTCCAGCTGCTGGTCCGTTATACGAACTCGAGCGAGCTGGCGGGCCCTCCTCCGCACGTTGAAGATATCCGTGGACGTCGGCGTTGAGGTCGTCGTCTTCTACGTGCGGAAGCATGGCGTCGAGCATCGTAGTTGGCCTTCTACCGTAGACAAGCTCGAACGGCGTCAGCTGCGTCGTCTCCTGGATAGCCGTGTTGTACGCAAACGTGACATACGGGAGCACTTCGTCCCAAGTCTTATGTTCAACGTCAACGTACATTGACAGCATATCTGCGATTGTCTTGTTCAGACGTTCTGTAAGTTCGTTCGTTTGGGGGTGGTACGCCGTCGTTCTTCGGTGATCCGTGTTGCTGTAGCGTAATACTCCTTGCAATCAGCTCCGCAGTAAATGCCGTTCCGCGGTCGGTGATTAGGACTTCCGGGGCTCCATGTCGCAGCACAACTTGGTTTATAAAGAACTTTGCCACTTCTTGTGCAGTCCCCCTGACCTAACCTAACCTAACCTAACCCTAACCTAACCTAACCTAGAGCGGCGGTCTCTGCGTAGCGCGTCATGTAGTCTGTCGCTACGACAATCCACTTGTTCGTGATCGTGACGTAGGGAACGGGCCTAAAAGGTCCCATTCCAATCTGTTGAAATGGTCTCGATGGGACGGCGATCGGTTGCAGAAGTCCGGCGGGTCTTGTCGGCGGATTTTTTCGTCGCTGGGCAGTCATGGCAGCTCCGTGACTGCCAGCCAGTAGTGGGTAGTGACTGGCCAGTACGTGGGTGACGTCAGAGGTAAGGCCGGGCCAGTAGTACCTCGCCTTGATTTTTCCAATAGTGCGCGCTGTGCCGAGATGTCCGGAAGACGGGTGGTCGTGGCACGCTTCCAAAATTTCGTCACGAAGGTCCGCGGGATGACGAGAAGGTAATTCGCTCTTGTTCCGGGGCTGAAATTCTTCACGAGGACGGAGTTTCTCAGGCTGAATGCTGGTAAGCTGCGTTTGAAGGTCCTAGAACGGCAACGTTGCATCCCTCGAGGTACTCGATTATGACGCGTAAGTCGGGGTCGGCACGCTGCTGGGCGGCTAGGTCGCTCTCCGTCACGAATCCCGAAGAACGCGCTGGCTTCGTCAGCGTCTTGTGGTGGTGGGTCGACGGGGGCGCGGGACAGGCAGTCGGCGTCGGAGTGTTTCCTGCCGGATTTTTAAACGACTGTAACGTCGAACTCCTGCAGGCGCAAGCTCCACCACCCAAGACGGCCAGAGGGGTCCTTCAAATTGGCGAGCCAACACAGCGCATGGTGGTCTGTTTACAACCTTGAATGGCCTTTCCATACACGTATGGGCGAAATTTTGAAATCGCCCATATAATAGCCAGGCACTCTTTCTCAGAGGCAGAATGTTTTTCTCCTCCTTCGACAGCCACGGCTGGCATAGGCGATTATACCCTTTCGCAGCCGCTTTGCTTTTGGACAAGGACGGCACCCAAGCCTATATCACTGGCGGTCCGTGTGCATTACCGTTTCGGCATTTTCGTCGAAATGAGCGAGCACGGGCGGCGGTCTTTGCAGGCGTTTTGCAGCTCGCAGAATGCTTTTTTCTTGGTCGTTTTTCCAGCTGAAAGGGGTGCGATCTTTCGTCAAGCGCGTGAGTGGCTCTGCAATGCGTGCGAAGTTTGCGACGAAGCGCCGGTAGTATGCGCACAGCCCGAGAAATCTTCGCACGCCCTTCTTGTCTTTCGGCCTTGGGAAGTTCGCAATGGCTGAAGTTTTTGCCGGGTCAGGTAGGACTCCCGCGGCGTTGACGACGTGGCCCAAGAACCTGAGTTCCCCGTATGCGAAACGGCACTTTTCAGGCTTCAGCGTCAACCCCGACGTACGAATGGCCTCGAGTACAGACTCCAACCTTGCAAGGTGTTCGGTCGAAAGTCCGGGCGAATACCACTACGGTACGTCGTCGAGGTATACGAGGCACGTGTGCCACTTAAGGCCAGCTAGCACAGTGTCCATGACTCTTTGAAACGTCGCTGGTGCTGTGCACAGACCAAACGGCATCACCTTGAACTCGTATATGCCGTCTGGGGTTATAAATGCAGTCTTCTCTCGGTCTCTCTCGTCCGCTTCAATTTGCCAGTAGCCGGTCTTCAGGTCCATCGATGAGAAGTACTTCGCGTGGCAGAGGTGGTCGAGGGCGTCGTCGATTCGGGGGAGGGGGTAACACGTCCTTTTTCGTGATTTTGTTCAGTCGCCGGTAGTCAACACAAAACCTTAATGTGCCGTCTTTTTTCTTTACGAGTACGACGGGCGCAGCCCAGTGGCTTTTCGAGGGTTGTATAATGTCGTCGCTGAGCATGTCGTGGACTTGAGTCCGGATGGCTTCCAGTTCGTGTGAAGAGACGCGGTACGGTGACTGTCTGGTAGGTCGGGCTCCATCTTCGGTTATTATTCGGATGCTTCGCTAGAGTTGTCCGACGTAGTTTTGCGCTCGACGAAAAACATTCGCTATAGCAACGCAGCAAACCAATAACTTGTTCCGTTGTTCTTGCGGTAGCGCCGGATTCACGTCGAAGGGCTGCGGGAGCTTGAAGGTTGCTACGGGTGCGCGTTCAAATTCGGCGACCGCGATCACGTCACTTGCTTCTTGCGCTTCTTCGAGGAATGCAATTAGCCGCGCCCTTGTTTAAATGCTGGTACTCCTCGGTGAAATTCGCAACCAAAATGTGGGATTGGTGTTCCTTGAAGCCCGCAATGCCTCTTGCAAACCGACACACCACGGTTGAGAAGGACCCTTTGATCGGTGTCTACGATAGCGTCGACGTCAGGAGCAGCATCTTCACAGTAGTCTGCGACCAACAAGCTTGCGCGGGGTGGCAGGGTGACATGATCATCGGCAATCCGTCATTCGGGGTTCGGTTCCGGCGTCATGGAGTGATTGGGGGAAAAAGTTATTGACTTGGTCTGCAGATCGATTATTGCAACGGTTGTCCATCAAAAAGTCCATTCCAAGAATTACGTCGCGGGAGGAGGTAGGCAGAATGACGAACGCCGCAGGGTACAATGTGCCTTCTATGGTGACGCGCGATGTGCACGTTCCACTTGGCGTCACTAGGTGGCCTCCTGCTGTGCGTATGTGCGGACCGTCCCATCTTCGTCATAACTTTCTTCAGTTATTAGACGCAAATGGTCCGCTCATTACCGAATAGTCAGCTTTCCGTGTCTACGATGGCGACTACGTCAAAGCCGTCGATGGACACCTTGACGTCAGATGCAGTCTTCCTCGAGTTCCGGGTTCGTCGGGGCGTCGTATCTCTGCTTGTACGTGTTGACGGTCGGGCACTGTGCATCGTCGTTGTCGTCGTCTTCTCAACGGACGTATCGGTCAGGTCGGGTACGCGTCGCGCCGTGTAGCTGTCGTCGTGTTCAGGAGTCTCGTTAGGGCTAGGTCGAGTCGTCGGGTTGAGGGCAGGTCGTGAATGATGGTCTTCAGCGAGTCGCTGCGTCGTTGGAGGGTTTTCATTTTTCCGCCGTTGTGCAACTTTACCTCCCGAAGTTGCTGCTTTTAGTTTCCCCCGCGTGGGCTGGGGGACCTTCCACGTGAGAAGTCAGCAGTGCTGCGGCGGTTCGGTGACTTATACGGGTAGGGCGACGGTGAACGGTTGAAGCGGGCTGGTCCTCGGTTGGTGTTGGAGAGGTATTCTTCGATCTCAGCAGGGCGCTTGGCCGTATCGGGGGGCGTGGGGCGGTCGACGGAGAACCCTCGAAAACCGAGCCTCTTGTAGGGACAGCGACGGTAGATGTGGTCGGCCTCTCCGCAGTGGTAGCACAGCGGGGCGATTATCGGGCGTTCGCCACACGTCGGTCTTCCTTGGCGTCTGGTATTGGTCTACAAGGCGTCGGGCGGGCGGCATTGGATGGCGGTATGGCTCGGCCTCTTGACGACGGGTTGGAGCCGGGCGGGGTTGACGAACAGCCGAGGAGTAGGTCATGGCTTGTGGTTCGCGGGGTGCTTCCGATGGCGTACAAGTTCCCAGTGCGTTTTGGACTTCTTCTCGGATTACGTCGGTCAGGGAAGCCACTTCAGGTTGCGGCGTTGTTGGAAAAAGCTTCCGAAGCTCCTCCCTGACCACTGCTCGGATGGTCTCCTCGCAATGTATCGGAGCTTCCATTTGCGGCACCGATGGTCTCCGAGAACAGCGCGTTGACAGGGCGGTCGTGCTGCCTCGTTCGAATTTCTAGCGTCTTCTCTCATCGCGGCCGCCTCAGACGCGAATTCCGCCACTGTCTTCGGAGGGTTACGGACTAGACAAGCAAAAAGCTCTTGTTTCACTCCTCGCATTGGAAACCTGAGCTTCTTTTCCTCAGTCATTTCAGGGTCCGCACGACGAAAAAGTTGCTTCATCGTCCTCAACAAAAATCACGACTCCCTTCGTTGGGGTGCTGCGTTCGAGTTCAAGCAAAAGCGCAGCTCGCTCTTTTCTCACCACGGTAGTGAAGTCTTAAAAAACTCCCTTTGAATTGAGTCCAGTCGGTGAAAGAGCTCTCATGGTTCTCGAACCAAGTTCGAGCAGCATCTTCTAAGTAAAAGAAGACATGCCGGAAAGTTTCTTCTTCGTCGTCCCACCTGTTGAAGATACGGACGCGCTCCAGCTTCTCCAACCATTCTTCAGGGGTCTTCAGCGGGGGCTCCCCGGAACGATGGCGGTTCTCGGGGCTGCTGCAGGATGATTGGCGACGTTGTTTCTTGCACCATGGTGTTGGTTGCAGCGTTCCTTCTCTTGGGCCCTTCTGCCAGAAGACCGAACTCGGGTTAGCAATCCTTGCAGTCGGGGGCTTTCTCTGGTTGGACTGGCTTGGCGGCTTCGAGATGTCGTAGAGGGCATAGAGACTTAGTACCCCGCACCTACACCAGATGTCGCGAAGACAAGAACGATGCAGCTTGTCTTGAATGAGAAACACGTTTATTGGAGCGAACTTGTGCTCCCCTACAACTCAAAAGAATACAGAGGCGGCGAAGCAGCGGTCAACAAAGTGACTTGCACAGGCGAGTGTTCGTCGAATCGAATGCTCCGGCGTCCGCACTGCAGGCTTTTTATCTTTCGGCGCGCGTGGTTCTCGAAACGTCGATTCACATCGAGAACATAGTAGATCCAAGAAGATTATTCTGGGCTGTTCACGTTAGATCGGAATGGTCTCCCTATCACGACAGATAACACATACGGCACAGAAAGAAAGAATGGAACACGCGCTTCCCTTGGCGCAGAGATAACACAGACCGGCGCAGCCGGGCGGTAAAGCAAAACACAAATAAACAAACCCAATGTATGGTTCGCGGCAATATACTTACTCAGACTATTCTTATTACACTAGCACGTCCGCCCTCAAACGACCTGCCGACCTTAAAAATTACCGTCCGGATGTAAACATTCTCGCTTTTGACTTTCTTACAAATTCTATCACGGATCGCCTCCTTCATCTGTTCTCACTTCTGCCATGCAAAAAGTTGTGTGTCTCTATTCATTCTTTGGCCAAACAGCCAAATACTGGTATAGCTTGCCCACCAATGCCTCGCAGGACTCCGACCTTACGAAACTCACGGATTTATTCGGTCACCTTATGATATGCTGTAAAATCTCACCCCACATCGCACCCCACAACAAATATATAAATAAATAAGTAAAAAATAAAATCTAGAAGTTAATAAACGAATAAAATGACCAGAAGGGAAATGCGAATGTTCTTATCGGTGTTCTCGAGGAGTGCGACGTTTTTGGATCTCAAGCTGTGCTTCAATTCCTTCAATTTGGCAAAAAATAATTTTAGCATTTTTATTTTAGAATTTCATCTACTCACTACCTCCTTGTAGATAATGGGGCTGAGCTGCCTAACTAGCTCATTTTGTTTGAGAAAACTTACAAGCGACTTTGAGGCCCTGGAGTTTTTAAAATTACTAGGGCCTGCTCTTCTAATAATTCTTAAGAGGAAATGTTCCTAAGAACTGTGTTCAAGTGATGTGAACTAAAGTGGAGCCTATTATAAGGCTGAAAACAAAATAATTTGCGTCTTGGTCGGTACCAATAGTCGCTTTGAGGAAAGGGTTAGTGTCAATGGGAAAACCCCAAAACGATTGCAGCAGATACTTTTATATGTTCTCGCACCTTTTGGGCCCTTAAGGAAAATCTCAAGTAAACTGGACAGGGTATGGTAGTGTCCCACTCCTCTTCAATTCGTCGATGTAGCGCGCAGTAGCTGCCTTGTAAGCCATTTTTCGATAGTGATCGGTGCTCTCGTCTGTTATAAAGTCGCAGCGGCATTCAATAATTAAAATTCACTACATCGGTCATATAGCTACTCTTAATCTGCGATGGCATCTCTACTACCCTCCCTGCAATCGTAGGGTCATAAGGGAACAAATATTCTGCTTTGAGTTTGCCATATAGCGCGCCGATAGTAATTATCTCCCCAGCTACTATTGCCAATCCAGGGCCAATAAAAAGTCGTAACTGTCCTAACCTTAGCGCAAAGATGCAGCAGAGAGAGAGAGTCACCTTGTGTTTCGCATCTGGCACAACGTCGAGTCTTCTCGGCCTCATGAAAGATTTTTTCGTCCGTTCCGAGAATTAATATTGCATTGTTGTTCTTGCAGTTTGGATTAGCCTGTCTTTGAAAATCCGTGTCTGAGAATTGACGTGTTGCACTGCACAATTACCACAGGTTTCAAAGTTGCAATTTAAAAAAAAAACTATTATTAGGGATGTAAGGGGACACGATTTTCGAGGGATCCTTCTGGACCCCGTGGAATCCAGTGTTCCCTCTGAGAATGCAAGCCCTCTCGCGATGGATGCTCTATTTTTAAGCAGACCGCAACCGTCTTAAACACCAAGACCCAGACCCTGGTGAAGTAATGCTTTCGGGTGGGCTATAGAACAAGCTCACGTCTGTTCTCCCAGCGCTTTGAAAGGCTTCCAAGGCTTTGAAGGCTTCTTAAGTTCTTCGCAGCTGTCCTAAAGGGGGTTACTGGTCAGTAGATACAAAAAAAATATTCTGCCCAACGAGTGTTAACGAAACGAAGAACGATCCGCAGCGGCCGCATGAAAACGTTTAGAAACTGCAGTAGTGGTTTGTTCTAATGGCCAGGATAACTATCTGACAATGATACAAGCTTTATCAGCTGAAGCCGTCTTCAATCAAAGCTCTCCACTAAGAAGACACTAGAGTCACGCCCCTAAACAGAGCTGGGCATCGCATTCCAGAAAGGACACCTGATTACAGACGGGGAAGCGACGCCACTAGCTGCTCGTGCAGACCACCATCTCCCATCTGCGCTGGCCTTGGAGGTACCCAAAATCGAGTTTCACGTGGCAACGATGGCCAGTGACGGCTACGAGGCGCTTTTGTAAGAGTGGAAAATATTCTGTCTGTGCGGCTTGCGGAACGGAACTCAAATGGAGGTACCCGCACCTTGTGCCACTTGCTGCTTGTTTACAGTACCGAAATAGCAGTTCTCGTTTGTTTCTCAAATAAAACGTCTGTTTATAGGGACACTGCAACAATCTTGTAACTTTATTTCAAAATCCAGAATGCTTAGAGAATGTATTCAAGAAACATATACAGTATTTTGAAACGGAGACCAAAACATGCTTAAGCAAAACTAATTGCCCCACACCTATCATATTACATAGAAATTTCTTTAAAAGCGTTTCTCTGTTTACCGAACTGGCCTTCTTCAAGCGCCCGAATTACGTCCTTACAGCATGGTAGCCGCTAGTGACCGCTTTTATTTGGGTTGCTGCAATAAATCAATTTTGGCTTAAGCTGTTAAAGTCAATCGGTTACCCTGCGGTTTAGCTGTAATTAGTGTCATCCAATAAAGCCATCCACTGTCTATGGTAGTCGTCACGCTTCCGGCGTTCTCCGAACCTACCAGATCCTTCTTTCCCGGAGTCCGATGTCAGCTCTGCGCGGTTTAAATTCTAGTGAAGACGCTCCACGGGCGATATGCGAGGGGTGGGTAAATGCTACTTGAAGATGGCGTCTGAAAGTCGCTAGTTCGCGCGAACGCTTAGAGAACAGCAGGCGGCCCACTATCGCTCTCATTCATAGCCAACCGCGCATGCACGTGTCTAGTCACGTGGCCGGGTGACTAACCACGTGGAGAGAGCGCATGCGCAAAGCAGGGTGTTGTGTAGTCGCAGGCATGGGTCGGCAAAACCGATAGAACTCACTCAAACTCAATCACATTGTTTTTCATTCACGCTGTACTCAAACTCAGACTCAAAACGTTCGTCTGTTCCCAAAATCACTCATACTCACTCATCACATACTCACTCATCACATCACAATCGTACTCACTTGTACTCAAGCTCATTGTCCTAACGAGTATTCTTAGTTAATCTGCCCTCATGAGTACTCAATCTGTACTCATGAGTTCTCAATCTGTACTCATGAGTACTCAACCTTCTGTACTCATGAGTACTATATCAATACTCTTGAGTACTCAATTTGAACTCATGTGTACACAATCTGTACTCATGAGGACTCATGAGTACTCCATATGTATTCATGAGTATTCAGTTTGTAGTACTCACGAATACTCAACTCAATACTCTATGTATTGTCGGCGCAGCCTTCGTTCGTATCCACATCACTGTCCTTTTATTCGCAGTTGCTCGATGCTGGCGTTTGCTTTTTGTTGTTCTGGATACTAGAAACTTCGTTACAGGGCGATTGTATCGATGAGGTTCAGGGAATATAAATCGGCTTGTTTTTTAAGAGTGTTTCGTGGTATCACTTCGTCGGAACTGACAGTTCAGTTCCGACGAAGTGATACCACGAAACACTCTTAAAAAACAAGCCGATTTATATTCCCTGAACCTCATCGATACAATCGCCCTGTAACGAAGTTTCTAGTATCCAGAACAACAAAAAGCAAACGCCAGCATTTACGGGCGTTTACGGCGTTTACGGCGTTTACGCCAGCGTTTACGGCGTTGCGTAAGTTGCGTCGCTTCTGTCGGCGACCGTGTTCCTGTAGCTCGTTGCGTGCTTGATGCATGTCGGAGAAACGTTCGTTTTGTCCGCTGTCGAGCTGCTGTGTGCAGGGACGGCATAGTTCGGCGCGTTGAGGAAGTTGCTTCGATTGAGGTGTACGTTGCGTATGCTGCAGGAGCGGGTTGCGTGTGGTGGCGTGGCGTTGTCGTAAGGGTGGCGTGGCGGATCGGTCAAATCATTGCGGCTCCATGCTCTATTTCGCGGTGGTTGCTTTAGAAGTGAAACCGTTGTGGTGGGAAGCGAGTGTAGTTCGTCTCTTTCGTTCCGCCCACATTCCTTGCCGTCGTAAGCGTCACTTATTCAATAGGGCGTTCGATGCCTTCGTCTGGATCGGGCTCATTCGTTGCTGTTCTTGCCGTGTCCGTGTCGTCGCTCAAGCTCTCGTCTTTTGCCCGTTGTTTCGAGAATGATAAAATCGCTCTCCAGTACAATCAGGCTCGAATGCGTTCCGTTCGTCTAGAGTAGTCGTACAAGAGGACGCGGTTGCGTCTCTTGAACGAAATTTGGCTTGTCATGGGAGGTCTCGGTCGCAGCAGCGGGTGCTGGTGATCTTGTACGTTCCGGCTCGGACGGGCGCAAGCGCTGGCCGTGTCGTTGCTCGTTGACGGACCTACCTGCACGAGTGTAATGTCGTTGTTTGGCTGGGCTCGGGTTAGAGCAGTGGATGCCGGAGAGGGTCGTACGTTCCGGCAGGGTTGAACCGCGTCCGCTGAGTTATTTGTTGCTTGGGGCAAGCTTGATTTCAGCGGTTGTGACATTCGACTGGCCAAGTCTTGATAGCAGCACCTGGGAGTGGAGGATGTCGCAAATAGTGGTTGACCTGCCTGTGCACTGGCTTGGTCGCGTTCCGTGCGCTTTGCATTTCGTTCGCCGTTGTAAGCTCTACCTGTTCAATTTGGATGTCGTTAGTCACCTCTTTTGTGTTTCGTGCGCTGTGCATCTCGTTTTTCCTGGCAACTCCCTTAAGGATGGGTGTGCTGCCATTCACCACGTATGGTGCGTTCCGTGCGCCATGCGTCTCGCTCATCGGGGCCTATCCACCAATCGGGATGCGATGTCTTTGGTAGCGCGGACCGGGGCCAGGACAGTTGCCAAATACTTTATCGCTCTCGAGGCACATCGTGTCGTTCAACTTTCGTCAGCATGTGTTTATTTGCCGATTGTTATTGTTTGCATTTGATTTCAATATCGTGTGAAAACTCCATTTCTCAGTGAGAAGGAGTTGTCATCTGTGTATAAGAACAGCAAATCATTGAAAAGGTAGGTGGGGAGGAGGTTACGGGCCCGATAAACTTAACCTGCAGTCTGGAGTGGAAAGTACGAATGGCGGATATGGGGGAATGGTTGGGAGGGGGGAACACGTATTCGCTCGTCCATTTCTGTGCTACATTCACATGGTGCCTCCGAGTATATTATATAAATTCGTCCCTGCTTCCAATTATGCAAGGTGGTAAATACTATAGTTACACAAATATCATCGTTAGAGTTTGGTGCAGTGCAAATAAACTCCGCCAATGCTTATTTAGACAGCAGTAGCCTTGAATGGGGAGCCAAAGTTGGCAAACGTTTTAGCGCTCTCGAGGCGCATCGTGTCGCTCAACTTTCGTCAGCATGTGTTTCTTTCTCCGATTGTCATTGTTTTAGTTTGATTTCAATATCGTGTAGAAACTTATTTTCTTAGAATAAGTTTCCATCTGTCATGCGAGGTCGAACTAAGCCTAAATGCACGCTGTAGGGAATAAATGTAGTAGGACCCGATGTTCCGTTGAGCCGTATCTGCTAGATCCAACCAATAGCCTCAGTTATGGTTAACGCAATGTTGCATCATGCCAAGTGGTACTGACGCAATGTTGCATCATGCAATGTCGCATCATCCTCGGTAGCTCTTCGCAACACCTGCTAGCAAGTAGTCCTTCCGAGTTACTGATTGGTGAGCACTCTTTTTTTTACTTTAAAATTCCTCCACTCACACCCTGTAGATGCCCACCGCCATTCAATGACTTTATTGAAGCCGAAAAACGATAGGTGATCATCGTACGATTAACACGTGGCCTTGTGTTCTCTTTAGTGTTCTGCTTTTGCGCGGCAGGAGCAGACGAAACAAATTTCCGGAGAAGGAGTTGGAACAAAAAAAAGAGCGGTCGCCACGGTATAAAAGGCCCAAAATTAGAGATATGCGCAGTATGCGGATACGGACCCTTGAGGTCAGCAAAAAGGTGTTGCTCTGACGAGTATTTGTAAGCGCAGCTGTGGCTGCCTGCAGCAAGCACTCAGCGGTCGACATAGTAATACTGAATGGTTCTAGTATGCCAGAGAGTTTGAAGGGCCCACTATGATTACATCGGCACTTGCAACGATTTTTGCAACGTGACCTATCGCTGCATGTGCTGCAAGAAAAAAACGTGCGGGGCAGTAAGCTCCATTGATTGATGTGGGGTTTAACGCGCCGACGCAACGAAGGCGATGAGGCGCGCCGTAGTGGAGGGCTCCGGATTAATTTTGACCACCTGGGGATCTTTATCGTGCGCCGAAATCTCGTACACACGGGCGTTTTTGCTTTTCGCCTCCATCAGAAAAGCGGCCGCCGCGGCCAGGAATCGAACCCGCGACCTCGTGCTCAGCAGCGCAACGCCTTAGCCACTGAGCCACCGCGGCGAGTAGCAGTAAGCTCCAATGTATACTGCGGGGCGTGGTATAAGTTGCAATAGTAAATTATCTTTATGACAGACACAGAGAGACGGACAGACAGAAAGGCGAACAGTTTCGCGCAGGAGTAGCCAAAGAAGGGCTATCGTCTTCAAAATTAACTGCACAGAGACGCTGCTGCCACTGTTCCGCATGCTGCGAACATTGCGCAACCATATTCATCGCCGCCGTCGCTAGCCCGCAAATAAGAGATAAACACAAAGACGAAAATCGGCTCGCGCGCGAGAAGCTCAAGAGGGAGGTACCGCGGCGAGAAAGGGACACAACAGGGGGTCTACGCGCTGCTATGTTCATTTCCGTTAAGAGCCCCCGAAACGGGTCTGACTTTGACCACTCATTTTTGTATCCGTGTGTGTGTTGTGCCAGAGCACCCGACACAAATTCGCTGCACCTCGCGACGTGCCGATGCCGGCGTTGATTCGCGCCTAGGTCAAACCGCCCGCGTCAGACCTGTCGCGACTTGGCGGGACAGGCGCCGCCGAGTCTGCTCTCCCTTTCCCATCGCGACGGCTGAACCAAATCATGCCTGGGACGAACTAATTCCCGCAGATACGCAGCAAGTAGCGCCTGGAGACGCCGTCGCGAAGTCGCCTTCCCTTTCCGGTCGTGGCGGCTCGGGTGACGCAATCGCTTCGCCTCCATTCGCCAGATTCATAATGCGGCCAGTGATAGCTGCGACTTTAGGTATTGGAACTGCACGTGGCTGCAACGGAACCCTGTGTGTATAAACCCATCCCTGCAACAGCGGTGGTGCGGCGCGTGTATAAAAACCTGTCTCATCGAAGGCCCTGCACCCAGTTGCTGCCGGTGCTTGGCATCCGTTATGGTCTTAGCACTTTGCTCTTGCTACCTTTTTATATATAGTATATTAATGCTGCTGCCGTAACCGCTCAGTGACCTCGAAAACAAAGTTTGCAGACAGGCTTTTCGGAGGCTATGATAGCTTGCACTCGCAGTCACCCAGTGGATTCCTGTGTTCGTGGGTTGGTTGCAGCCGTTACAGTGTTTTGGAGGCTTGGAGCGGGTTTCGCTTGGTTCGCAGTCTACGGCCGCAGTGCACCCAGTTGCAGCCGGTGCTTGGCAGCCGTTACAGCGGTGGCGTCGTTATGGGCAAGCAACATGTCCAACTGCTCTGCCGTGCTTTGTGTACCTCGAAAACGTTTGCAAGACGCGAGCTAAAGGTAAAAACCCAACGTCCTGGCGTGCCGTTCGTGGGTTGGTTGCATGGAAATCATATAAAACACTGACGTCACTGGATTCCTGTGTTCGTGGCACAAGTTGAGAGCTATCGATAAAAAAATGCGAGGAGTGGTCGCCCCGCCAGTGGAAATCTGCAGCAGATGAAGGTAGGGGAAGAACGAGACGAAATTCGCGACCGTCGTCGTCAGCTTCAGCATAAAAACCCAACGTAAAAAAATGCATAATGGCGTCGCAGCCATCGTTTTACCGTTCCAAGACAGTGCGAGCTAAAGGTAAAAACCCAACTCTGGCGTTGCCGTTCAAAACAAAACCTGAAGGTCCACAGTGCGAGCTTCATTACAAGTTGCAGCGAGGAGTGGTCGCCCCGCCACAAGCGAATGAAGGTAGGGGAAGAACAACCACCGAAATTCACCGTCGTCGTCAGCTTCAGCGTACATAATGGCATAAACGAGAAGCAGCGCATCGGGTTGCCATTCGAAAGCGAAACGCTCCTCCAGGCAAGATGCCAGAAGCTTGGGCATACGCGAGGCGAAACAAGGCGTCACAACCTGGGCATTATGATGTCCGATTAACAACCCACAACCTGCACGGTGGGGCTATATGCTCACTTGTAAATGGACAGCATGAGGGCATAGTCCTACCAAACCTGAGCAAAAAGTTTCAACACGGGAGCCTAATAAAACCATGTGGTTGACACAAACCATGCAGTAAATTTGACGCGAATCACGTAAACTGCCAAAGTTTAAATGGGCGGTTCCGCTCACGAAATGACTCCAGAGCATGACAAGCATATATGAAAACTGCTTAAGACCGGAAAAGAGCGACTTCGGTGCGCGTAGTCTATGCATTGTGAGCAGCCCCCACCGCTTCCCCTAAAACAATTTGAATAAAGCAAGCGGAACGAAGCAGCTACGCGTTCCTAGGCCGGGCATTTGTAAACAAAAATAAGTGCTCCAATCAACAGGTGCTGCAGAAACAGAGCAACTGTGGCCGCGCTTCCCACCGGGACCTAACCACCTCGTCTTTCCCTTTTCACCGCGAACTCTTAGCGAACGACCGCCAGAAAACGCTAACAGCGCCAAACAAGGACAGGCAAAAGAGGGAGGTGAAGTTTTCGCAGCCTGATTTTACCATCATTGAGAGTTAAGCAGCATAGCACCACCGCTAAATGTCTGAAACTCCATAGTGAAAATTTAAAGCGCAACAAATTTAGACAAAAGACGAATGACACAAGGACAATCGCGACTTCCAACTGGAAATATTATTTACGAAAGAACATATATATACGAAAAGATGAAAAAATACAAATAAACAGTGCATGTACGCATCGTCCTAAACTAGAGTATGTGCCCACGGTACAGGCGCTCTCACGCTCCTCACGCCATGGGCGTACCCAGGAAGGGTAGCCACCTACGTTAAGGACCATCACCTATGTCTTGTACAGTCCGATAAGGAAGGTGGGTTCGGGGTGTTACCTTACTCTAAGTTTTTTGCTAAAGCTCACGAAGCTATTGTTTCTGTCTTTCGTGTCTGTGACAATGTCTCGTTGCGCAAAGTTAAACGGAAAGCCAAGGATCTGTGCAGTCAGCTCAACCTCGGCGGCTAGTTAAACAGATAGAGAGTAGCGCAAAAGTGGGCCTGGAAATGTTTTTCAGCGCTAAGACTCATAAATTCGACACGCCCTTTAGAGTTATCGTGTCTGAAAGGCAGACATTGCAGAAATGTGTAGCGGGTTTTCTGCAGCGCAACTTGAACCTGTTGAATGTAGATGACCCTTTTGGTACAAGGAATTCGGAGCAGGTGGTTGAATATCTGAGAGAGAATTCGGCAGTTGGGTTTAATGGATTTTCTGTCGATGTTAAAGACTTATACTACTCCTTGCCGCATGACCTAATGCTAACCTGTGTTGAAGATGCCATTTGTGCTTTTGGTGCAGTGCCGTTTCAGACTAAATGTGGCATTTCTGTTCAAGATTTTTTTTATTTTCTGGGGCTCTACTTAAAATCAACGTATGTCAACATTGGGATGGTCACGTGTACATCCAAAAGCAAGGAGTCTGTATAGGCTCATGTGTTGCCCCTGTTTTGAGCAACCTGGTGATGGCCCACCTTGACAGGTTAAGGTGGGCCTTCACCCTAAAGGTTACACACGAGGTCCCTAAGCAGTGCAGTCTCAAATTCTTGGATCTGAAGCTTCCGTTATCGGGAAAACACGTCTGTTGGAAGTATGACCCCCGCAGCCGAAGCCGCTACTGCCGTTCATGTCTGCTCACACCAAACTGGTGAAACGAGCCATTGCCAGCAGCTGTCTCAACAGTGCCTTGAACAAAACATGCGAGTACCTTATGAACACCAGTTTCCATTTGCAAGTGCATCGCCTAAGGTCGGCAGGTTAACCCGCGAACGTGGTTGTAGCGGTGGCGGACGCAATTCGCTCAAAGCAAAGACGGGCTGGCTTCCGGCAAGGTGACCAAGATAACCAGGCGACCCACCAACCTAACAAGATGGTGGTTGTTCCCTACCTACACGGCATTTCACACAATCTTACAAAGATTGGTGGAAGGGCTGACGTCAAAGTTTTGATGTCTGCTCCGCAAAAACTGTCGCGGCTTTGCACTGTTACGTGCCCGGTTCCGAAAGAAAAGAAAAAGTGCGGGGTGAAGCACCAAAATCAGTACGTCGATTGCACTGTGGGAGTGGTGTATAAGCTCCCATTGTTTTGCCATAGGGTCCTACATTGGACAAACAGGACGGTACCTCAATGAACGCCTCCGTGAGCATGCCAATCGAGCGGAAAAAGGCACGGACGGGAACCTCGCCAGTCATTGCCAGAACTGCAAGTGTTCGCCTCGATTTGATGAATGTACAGTCGTCTTTCGCGATCCCGATCAGCGCACACGGGAGATTGTGGAGGCGGCTGAGATACATCATGGTGGCAAAGATTGTGTGAACACGACCACGATATTGTTATCAGCAAAAGAGCTGGCCTTCCTGGGTACGCCCATGGCATGAGGAGCGTGTGCACGCCAGGTACAGTACGCACATACTCTAGTTTAGGACGATGCGCACATGCACTGTTTTTTGTATTTTTTCACCTTTTCGTATATATATGTTGTTTCGTAAATAAAATTTCCAGTTGGAAGTAGTGCTTGTCCTTGTGTCATTCGTCTTTTGTCTAAATTTGTTTGGCTTTAAATTTTCACTATGGAGTACCAACTAGCTCGAACCCTCACGTTGTCTTAAACTCGTACACGTGCGTCCAGACTTGAGTTCGTGATAGAACTTGTTTCCACTGCTGTACTCACGAGTGAATGCACTCACGAGTGTAAGCACTCGAAAATACAGTATTCATGAAGTATTGTAATCATGAGTACTGTGTACTCATGAGTGCCACACTCACCAGTATTCATACTCCTGAGTACTCATACTCATAAATATTGTCAGGAAGCCGAGGATGACGCAGTTGTCTTGCAGGAGAAACAAGCTCATTGGAGCGACCTTGTGCTCCCCTAACAACTCAAAAGAATACAGAGGCGGCGAAGCAGCGGTCAACAAAGTGACTTGCGTCAGCGAGCGTCACAGAATGGAATGCCCCGGCGTCTGCTCTGCAGGCTTTTTATCTTTCGGTGCGCGTGGTTCTGGAACCGTCGATTCGCATTCGAGAACATTGTAGATGCAAGAAGATTATTCCGGGATGTTCACGTTAGATCGGAATGCTCTCCCTATCAGAACAGATAGACACATGCGGCACAGAAAGAAAGAATAGAACACGCGCTTTCCCTTGGCACGGAGATAACACAGACCGGCGCAGCCGGGCGGTAAAAGCAAAACACAAATAAACAAACCCAATACATGGTTCGCGGCAATATTGTACTTCTGAGCACTCATACTCATGAGTAGTGTACTCATGAGTTCTGTACTCACGAGTAGTGGACTTACCCCTGTACTCAATCGTCATCATACTCATTTTTTTATTCTGCTTGTGTACTCACTCATCATCGTACTCACTCGTGAGTTTGAGTATAAATGAGTACCAATGAGTGTACTCACGAGTGAGTGCGCCGACGTAGGGTCGCAGGTTCGCATGCAAACGCGGCTGTCAGCGGTGTTCGGGTCGGCGAGCCATGTGATGGGTTGCCGAACGTACGGCGCAGCTTCGGCAAAATCAAAGTAAAATTTCTACGACGGCTACACCGCTATTTCTTAAGCTATGCTTTAAAAACACGCGCACGAAACAAAAACCGAAACAGAAGACGTGTGTGCTGTGACAGGTACATCACGCACAGCCAGCTGCGTCCTGGCGATAACGGCTGGTGAACGAAGGACTGAATGGGCTTATCGGAAGCGTTGCAGAGACCCTTAAGTGAGCCAGGGATTGAGTGCATCACACAATTTTGCGCCATTAGGTGCGAACATTCATTACCAGGCCCAATGTCGTGCACGTTGGATTATTGGCGAGGGTTAAATTTTTCACACATACTCCGCCTTAATATAACCACTATGCTATTTTATCGGAAAGGCGCTAAATTTGATGCACCGCCCTGCCGGTTTTCCGCTAAAAGCAAAATCGCTCCGAGATGTTTTTGAGATGTGTACTTGATTTGTTGTTTTGTCTTTATGTGTTTTCTGTTCCTTGTTGATTACGTCTGTTCGAATATGTAGTTGCTTTTGGCTGATACTGAACGTACACACGAGCACATGTCCAAGGTACCCGCCCAAATTATATCGCTCATATATAATGTTTTTTCATATTAGGATTTACTGTTTAAATGGCTTATATCACGTTAAAACCACCCTACCATGGAATTTCTGCTTCACCTGTCGGCACCACATGCCCCCTCCACCCCCGGTCTCCTGCTGTCACCATGTACACCCGCCACGAATTTAACGCCAATACAAGAAGAAAAACAAGAGTTGAATTGTAACTTCTCTTTGATAGCTTCGGTTTTGTTTACTCGGTATAGTGAACGTAACTCTGAATAGGGCTGTGTTACAGAAAACAGAAGGGGAGGCAGGTTCTCTATCAGTGTTTGCAGTTGAGTGTTCCATCTTGGGAAGCTATTTTTAGGGTTATTTAGAGCCGCAGACATGTCATGCTGAATTGGCTTTCATTCTACATACCTTACATCTGGGTCGTTTACCTTCAAGTACCCGCCGCGGTGGCTCAGTGGCTAACGCATTGAGCTGCTGAGCACGAGGACGCGGAATTCGATTCCCTGCCGCGGCGGCCGCTTTTCTGATGGAGGCGAAAAGGAATAGCGCCCGTGTGTTCGAAATTTCGGTGCACGTGAAAGAGGCCCAGGTGGTCAAATTTAATCCATAGCCCTCCACTACGGCGCACCATATCGCCTAGGCTGCGTCGGCGCGTTAAATCCTACCATCAAATTGCTTATCCCCAAGTGTTGCCGAGTTCATCCCTAAATGAGCAGTTCCAGATAGCTCAGAATTTCCGTCTTACAAACGCCTATAATTTTGCCTCAAGGTCCAGCAAAAAGTCCGATGAAACAAAAAAAAAACGTGATCCATGATTTTACCGCGTAAGCAACGTCCCCTGGGCCGTGCAGCGCCAGTTCTGAGCTCAGGGCCGTCCCCAGTGGTCATGACGGCACGGCCACAACGAAGCATTACATATTTTCGGAAGAGTTCGTACCTTGCCGACACGAAAGTATGATCGGGGGCCCGAATACCACCCGCGATTCCGAATAGACTCTGGCTTTCAGATAAGCCTGAGCCCGTGCGCATCTGTATGGACTTATCAATCACTTTAAGACGTCGGGTGCTGCAGTAGACACTCGAAGAGGCGTTGGTCACGGCCAGGCCTAAATTTAATCTGAGATTTCACTGATTCGATTGGTTTTATGTTCAAACTGACCTTTTATGACTCTGACGTGAAACAAAATTCAGAATAAACTATGGATTAGGCGATTATGCTTGGCACATGCAAATGCTTGGATAGATCAAAGAGATAGGGATTGTGTAGAAATGCTTCGACACACTGTAACACAGAAACACTGCAACACTGCAAACAAACATTTCATTGTATTTATGTCATCTAGCAAAAGAGTAAGTTTTGTCATCTTTAATTTCACTGATTGCCTGTGGGGTTTAACGCGCCGATGCAATGCAGGGGATGAGGCGCGCCGTAGTGGTGGGCTCCGGATTAATTTTCACCACCAGGGGATCTTAACGTGCGCCGAAATCTCGTACACACGGGCGCTTTTTGCTTTTCACCTCCATCAGAAAAGCGGCCGCCGTGGCCGGGAATCGATCCCGCGACCTCGTGTTCAGTACCGCAACGCCTTAGCTTTGTCATCTATAAGCGGGTACTCCCTAATTTGCTGGTGTTGAATGTATGACTTCGATTTTAGCATTGATTTTGCTGCAGATTTATTTAAACTAGTGATCTAATGCGTTTATTTTTTTCACTAAAAAAAGGGCGTAAATGAGTGAGCCATTCCTCGAAACCCGACATTCTGACTCGCAAGTACGACCAAGACCGGGAAATAAAAAAATTTAAAAGGCAACTTTTAAGTTTTCCGTTTGCTTGGACCCATACGCTTTTTTTTTCTTCAATTAAAATAAAGCATGTTCTACTCGAGTTCGTACCCTGATCCAGGAAGCTGGTTTTGTGTAGTTAGGTGTGACAACCCATCAATATTCGTTATAAGGCCCTTTGTGCTGGCCTAAGTGTACATTCATTTGTTCAGTAAAACACCATGGCTCAAGCTCTGTATGTCATCACCCTGCAGATGCACGGGTTGTAATATTTTTTGCGATAGATAGTGCTAGTTTGATTTGGGTGTGCTTGCGAGTTCTCTCCAGCCCATGCCTATTCTTCACCGGATTTCGCTGTCGTGTCCAGGTAAGAACTAACATCGTCCGAGGTAGTTATATTCGTTTACTTCTAGTGTCTCCTTTTCTGAGCAAGTGAGGGCACATCCAGCATGCATATTCCTTACTGCCTTTGATTCATTCACACTTACTTTGCGTCCCAAAGCCGTGCTTTAGAATGTAGTTACTCAGGCATTTTTTTTTGGGTTCTGCACTCTCAGTCAGCAAGACTATGTTGTCTGCAAACGTCAAACGACACAACTATTCGCCATTTATTCTTAATCTTGTGTTTTCCCAGTTAAGCTTCTTGAATGCCCTCTCTATAAACTGGCTAAAAGTTTGCGAGATCCAATATTCCTGTCTTGCACTCTTTTGGGTAGGTAATCTGTGGCTCGCTTGTAAAGTATTCTCCCGCCCCTACATCCCTCATTTATATCGTGTAAAAGCTTTATGCAGGTCCATGAGACAACCTGGTGTTTTATTGTCCTTAACACAGCTGCTGTGTGTACTGAATGCAGTGCTCTCTCATAGTATATAAATGACATCTAAATGGTTACGTGTATTCGGCGAATTTGTGTATTAGTTTATTTGCGAGATGGATGGCATCCACGACTTGAGTACCTCTTCCTCACCCAGCCTGTTCTCTGGGCTGTTCAGTATTCGGGATGTCACCTATGCAGCTCACTGTAACTGTGGTCAGCAGCTTGGAAACAACTGTAGGTAGTCTGATGGGCCTGTAATTCTGTTAGTTCTCTCTTTTTTAAAATAAAAATAATATTGCTGGTTTTCAAGGCAATGGGTACTTTCTCAGTATTAAAAGTATTCCGAAATGGGCGCAGCAAGCTTTTACAGTATGATATCTCCTCGCGCTCTTAAAAGATCCTGGTGATGGCTTCGTCACAATTTTAGATTCCTCTAATCTTGCTCTTGAGATCCTTTCCTGCTTCCTCTGTAGTTCCTACTTGGACTCCGCAAGTAAACCAGTATTATCAGTATATTCCCCACGTTATATTTCGCTGGTATACAGTCAGCCACCTACAATACAATTCAATGATATAAATGCCAATAATATACAAGGCCACCAAGTCTGCTCAATAAACACTTCTCATGTTCTTGTGACTTCGCTTAACCTTATGAGATCTCACATCTAGTCTGAAAGCTTCTCAAGTTGTACCATTAGGTTCCCCCGCCAGCAGGGGTCGTGCGCTTAACGCTGCTAGTTCGGGTACCAAAGGAAGTCTCTCCGGACCCAGGGATAATAAGCACCCTAATCTGTATCGCTGGCCTTACGGAACTGTCAATGCAGGTCTAGTCTAGCAGGTGAGAAGAATGTGTTACCAATAAAAAGACAGTTTGCTAAGGTGGCCTTCAATATTTATTACATGAATAGGTAAATGCGTATCTTCTTGTCTGATACACCTCTATGCACATTTTTGTGTACTAAAGTATGTTTGAGGACGCGCTTGGCACGGGGACCTCAGTCAGACTATACAAGCGACAAAGACGAAGTACGCGTGGGAGGTTCGCGCCTTCAAACGAATGCCAAGAGGAAGCGAGGAGTGTGCGCAGAAGCAGTGTGTCCCGAAAGCTCTATGTTTGTGTTCAACGCCCAGGAGACCTTTGCTCCGAGCCGCATTTTCCTTCCGGCATTGAAGGCGGGCGACAACTTCTCAGTGTCGGCAACACCGTGACTCATTGTGAACCCGCAACCTTTCTGCCTGAACGCCGCGTCATCGGCAATTCACTGGCGCTTCAACGGCAAGGCCATCTGACGACATCTAGCCGCCTCAGACCCCATTGAAGTGAAACCCGTGAGCCCAAACAATTCTACAATGAACTTGTCTATACAAAAACAGTAATGATTACATCTACTTTGTTGGCGTATTGGGTATCTGATAAGTTGGCCCGCCACATAATTGGATCCTTTGCCTATGCCAAATCATCTTGGTTTCGCGCCGCTAATTCGGCATCCTTGTCATCATAAAAACAACCAGCTGTACCCATGTTATTTTTAACACGAGGTGATTTCGGCACGTATATTTAGAATTGTGGATCACTTGCCCTGGCGCCTCCATGCCTGTCGCACGAGAATGCAAAGTGTCGGCTGCATGCATAGGAGGTGGCGTTGTTTCCGCATCGGAGAGAACGAGGGACGTCTTCTTTGGCCTAGAGGCATGAATGCCCTAGGAGGGGTAATTGGGAGATGGATGGAGCATTTTCTGGAGAGCTATTATGGAATTAGGTTGCGCAGTCGGTGTAATGTTCCGTGAAATCCAAATCACCTCAGGGGAATAGATAGCCAAACCGTCCAAACATTGGATTGTTAACATTGTCCCAAAATATTCTAACACCCCTTCAGAGTGTCCCAAGGAAGTGGCGTCCTGAGATGCGCAGCGAGAAAGTCATTTTAAAATGGTGCTAAACGCGCCCCAAGGGGCACCGCCTTATCACGGCGAGTTTCATATGATGCACAGTGATATTCAAATTGTGAATTTTCCTATAAATACCTGTGATCACATTTGTTTTTATAATTACTTAAAAATGCAGCACATTGTTGAATTCTAGTGTAGTTTACTGTAAGCCGCAATGAACTTGCGTTAGTTGGAATAGCATTGCGCATGCATTACGAAACGGTTGGTTGCACCGCGTCGGTCGCCCATTATTATGTTTGCTCGATGTAATGGTCTCCTTTTAGACATAAGAGCGGTCTTTTAAGCCTGAACTCCACTGAGCTAGTGCATTGCCTAGCTTTTTTGAAAATCCGCGGAAGAAGCGAAGACTTGAAAAAATGCAACGGAAACTTTGAAGTGCGATTTCTCAAAACAACATTTGCGCTGAGAAAAGGAACATTGTCTCTTCTATTTGAGCTTCCGACACCATTTTTGTGTGAGTTCTTTATAAATGCTGAATAACGTTTTGAACCAGCATTAGCGTGTTCTCATCAAAACACCTTTTTATTGACACTTTTGTCTCTAAAAAAGTCAACAAAAGTCGTCTTTGTGCTATGTATATACTTTCTTAAAAATAATGGTTATGTCAACCATTATTATTTCGATTCAGAAGAAAGCCAGTGGCATTTACTTTATTTTGAAAGTTTTTCAGCCCCGTGGATCATAAACATTTCTCCAAATGTTCCTTAAGCCTAGAAAATGTCTGAAAAGCTCATAATTTTTATTTTTCAAAATATGACATGTTTCTCAATGAAAATTTGCGCGTGGTTAGCAGCCATCTATAAAACATACCCTTATACCCTTCCATATTGAAACGTAGATATCTCAAAAATCAGCGAAGTCAGCGGGAGAAGTATTTCGACCTCTACGTTGGCTATTCATCCCTATTTAAAATATCAGTGAGCGTTCTGTATTCAGGCAATTTCGTTAACTATTAGCAGTTTCCTCTTTGTCTGGGGAACATGGCGCACAGAAATTGTCATGACATGTCTCGGCCAAGAATATCACATCAGTTCGTATTGACCATTTTTTATTGTGTACTGGTTTTACATATTGTGAAGGGTTTATAAAGAGAGCTCAAATGCTGGCTCGCGAGCAGTCCTGCAGTGCGTACATTTTCAACGTAAATGTCACGCAGTAGAGGAAGCATGTGTGATTACAATAGGGCAGCGTGGAAATGACGGGCCAGCTACTTGTTGCTATTTGTCCTATTACATTAGGGCATATTGCTCGGTTTTCATTTGACCTAGGGTTGGTAGACGCATAACATTTACCCACTGCAGAGCCCTTGAAGCAGATCTCGGACTTCTAACTGGGATGCGATGATGCTGCTGGCTTGCTCAGTCAGGTCGTTAAGGTTTGTGAAGACTCTAGCTTATGGCGGTGTCTGGCGCCCGGGGTTTAGCGTTAAATAAAATGCTTGTGTCCTTTATGCTAGAGAATTTGACAAGAATGCAGGGAAGATGTAAATCATAAAAACCTTGTTTTTCCAGTAAACGTTTCAGCCAAACTCGTCGTTTCCTATAACCATTTTATCCCTAATTGGCCTATAACTGTGAGGTTTTGACATGCAATATTGATATACAATAAATGGGCCGTGGTAATTGGAGATCTATGGTGCAGGCCTTTACCTGGAAGTGGGCAGTAGATGATTTGACACATGTAAAATTGTCGTTGTTGTTCGGAGGATTGAATAATGTTTTTATTGCTACTGTGACACAAAAAGAAAAAAAGGACAGTCAAAATTGTCGGCGAGGGACCTAAGCATGGGTATGTGGTCGGAGTGCAGTACTGCGGGGCGTTGTCTTAGCGACACTAATCTGCGCGTCCTGGAAACCAGCTAAAAAGTTTTTGAGAGGTTACTTGAAATAGAAGAAGAAATCGATATAAGTGGAGCAAGAGAAAAAAACTTAACAATGTAAAGATAATCCTTTTTAGGGAATACCGTTGCAAGAACAAATATCCAGAAGGCAGCGGCCATATTGAAAAGGTTTGCACGCTGCGAAGCTGATCAGCTACAATCATTTCATTCAACCTTTAAAAACCAAGATACTGTGGGAACAAAAAAAGCATACTGTGTTTTGAAAAGCAGCCGTGGATTTGTCTCCGGGGAACAGAAATACCCTGTTTAGGAAAAAAGTGCTTATCTTTTCGGGTACACCACTGCCGCTCTGAGAATCGTCACAGACAACTCAGACGATTTCACATAACTTCGCCGTCTAATATAATGTCGGTGTACCACTTGCATACAGACACATACCTTAGCTATTACCTTTTGCGTCCGTGACTCGCAATAGGGACATAGAAGATAGACGTGTCTTGTTTTTCGGCAGTGGTAAAACAGGGCTCATCACATTAGATCTTCACCAGTAATTAGGCATTGCCGGGGCAAGTGGGTGCCGAAGAATCTCTGTAGCTTATTTTGGGTGCCGCGAGACAGAGTACCTGTTGGACGGTTGTGTGCCAGTGTTCTGCAACCATGATTTCAGCGACCAATGTTTACCTGGAACCGACGAGTGGCTCTTGGGCGTCCATTTGCTGTCTTCGCAGTTCTTCCTTTAAAATTCAGCTAAACCCGGTCCCTGGGGAACTTATCTTTGACAATGGGCA
This sequence comes from Haemaphysalis longicornis, assembly GCA_013339765.2. NCBI lineage: Eukaryota > Metazoa > Arthropoda > Arachnida > Ixodida > Ixodidae > Haemaphysalis > Haemaphysalis longicornis. The sequence continues at coordinate 15,921,158 of CM023452.1, read as the reverse complement.
GAATGGCCACGATGGTCGACCCCTGGTACTGATGTACGCCTGATATACTGGCGGAACAGTTCTAGCAGGGCACCTTAAATAGCGGTGGATTTCTTGATAAATGACTGCAGAGTGTTAGGAGAATTCTGCACCAACTCGACAAAACCTGTCTCCTTGCCTCCCTGCGTGGCGCATGTCACGAACAGGCCGCCAAACCGACACGCGATATATCAGGTGAATATGACAACGCATTCATTTGGTATCTCTATAGCCAAAACTGGAGGGCACAAGGCATGCTCAATTGCTTGTGTGATTGCAAAGCAGGTTGTGAAGCTGTTCACGGAAGTACTCCCACAACCGCAACTCGTGATTTCACGTGCTTCCACGTCTGGGATGGAAAAGTAGACGTTAGGAACATTTTGCTCAGCCGTACTCCCAGATGAATCTGGCGAAGCGTTCCAATCAGTCTTCCACATCCTCCAAAGCTTCCCCGCGAATGCCGCTGGGGCACGATACTGCTCGAACATACGCTTCTCTGCGTTTACTGATGCCTTATTTCCTAATTCAAGTACGTAGCCCAAGGCTGTACTCCCTGTAGAGTGTCAATCTCAGGAGGTAGGTCTGACAGGCACCGGCTGTGTCGTTCTACTGGACTAGTCGCAGGAGATTGCCTCCAGTGCCGTGACGGAGTAGTGGCAGCAAGACTCCTCGACATTACATGGCTTAACTCGTACCTCTAGCGCTGTGGCATAACATTAATGACGAAAAATTAGTCCAGCAATGAGCATAAATAAAGGCAATTTATTAAGGCGAACTTGTTAATCTGAAAATACAGAACCGGATCATAGGCGCCAGCCCTCAAGCACTTCCACTCGTTCTTGGAACTTTGGCTTTTCGCACGCGCACACATTGTTACGAAACGGCTTGAGACATTCAGTCGGATCCCAGAAGCGCAGACGCGACAGTATCGATGAGGAGTTCTGACGGCACTCCCCATTCTTATAGCGCTGTGACAACTTCACTTGTTGACCGGCCGCTTCAGTCGCCCCATTTTATTAGGTATGTTATACGTGGCCTCCTGAACTTGTGCGCCTTACATAAACAACAACGGCGAATCACAACACGGGAGTGGCAAAAGCAAAACGCAGTAAGCGAATAGTGTAAAAAACTGAGGAACGCAAATCACTACAGCGTTTTTTATTCCCGCCCCTCTGATTTACACGTAATTTTTGCCTCGTGCATAATACAGAAGAAAGATTCTTTAAGAATCCTGTCTTCTAAAAATGTTTGCTGCTAAATCCAAATAACATCCGTATTGTCGGTGTGCCGCGCAAGGGCTCAGCATGCAACATTTTGCTGCTCCGACGCGTGGGGCCTTACCCTACACATTAACCACCGTCGTGTCTCGGAGAGAAAATCTACCAGTTGTCTGTAACAAAATTATTTTTGTTATCTGGATAAGTAGGAAAGTATGCAGTTCGTATCACCGTAAGTGGGGACTTTTGCGTTTAACGAGATCGTTGAAGTTTGAAAACGCGTACGGGGTTTGGGGTCGCACGATAATCAGAACACAGGTGTGCTTGCGGCTGTTCCAGGGAATTTGTCGTCTCCACGTGGAAACATTTCCCAGCACTGTATTACGAGGTGCAAAAAATAAAGAAAACGTGTACGAACACATAGCCTAGAAAAAGGGAAGTTAAATACTACCCATGCCTGCTCAACGGCAACTGCATAAAAAAATTAAACCATCTTCCCGTAGGGAACCATTTGAACTCCCATGTAGAGACAAAGAAGTATAGAGAAATGTAGAAACTGCGAAGAGACCGACACCCGGGTTACCTGATCGAACACCGCATGGTTCACGTCTTTCTTTATTGCGTACTCATGCTCCTACCCCGCTGCCCGCCCTCCTCGTCCTCTTCTGTGGTTGGGCTGCAAGGCACCTAGCGCTTTCCGCCCCATTTTCCCGCAGGAAATTAAACACCCTCCTCTAAAGTTTTCACTTCGTCGTTTTCATTAACGTTCAGCTTCGCTTGTCTTTGTTGTATCAGTAGCTTCTAGACGTAGTTTGAATGAGTGAAGGACATAAGGCGCGTTTGTAGCAGATGCTCCCGTCTCGGTTTTCAGCGCAGTGGTAAGAGTGCCACGTACCTCCCGTTGCGGCTAGACAGTCGTGGGATCGAAACCGGGCGCCGCCTAACTATTCGTTTTTTAGTACACTGTGCTTACGTCGTCCCAAACGCTTACGGGGCTGAAGAGACGCGCATGCGCAGTAGAGTGCGGACGGCGGATGACAACAAGAGAGGAAGGGACACCGCCACAGCATGAGATGCTTCGCATCTAATAAAGTGGAAACCCGTAAGGCGTATGCTAATACCTCGCCTGTCTACGACAACTCTGTGAAACCACCCATATTTTCTGATTTTCTCTGCCGTTTGCGACTCGTGAATTACGCTGCGGGAAAGAAAAGGAGGCAGCTGAATACTTTTAAACTAGTGCACATCCGTGCCAGACCAACAAGCAGCGCCTTCCGGCCAGAAGAGCGATTTTTGTTGCAAGTCTGCCTGTTGAGACCGGGCTTGACAGAAACACTTGTGCTGAGAACACAGGTATTTGTCAAAGCAATTCATGTACCCCACAAGCGAATATTGGCAGCACAACGGTGCGAATGAGAACTGTCAGCAATAATTCCTTGCACAACCATAGCGAATCGATGTACAACGAACTGCATGTAAAGAACTATTTGTGTCATTGGCTATGATGGAGATCTTGGAAAGGACTAACCTCAAGTGTAAGTGCTGTGGCGTACATTCCCTAAAGACAGAAGTTACTTAGTGCTTTAGAGGAAATGTGTAGCGGTATCTTAATACACAAACCACTAAAAATATAGACAAATAAAAAGTTTGTCAAATGATAAAAATCGGTGTGTTTTTTCGATAATATTTACGAAATCGAAAATATCCGGTTCCTTTGCGAGGCAGTTAAGTTAGTAATCAGAATTGTGCTGAACAGTGTTGCAGGACAATAGCTGAAATTTTAATATAAACGCACTGACAACGTGGAAACCTCTTCAGGTTTACCAACCTGTTCAGATATTTGGCCGCGTGATTTGCACAAACATTCACGGGTTCAAAAAGAACTAAATGACATTGGGGTTGAGGAGTTCTGCAAATTCGCAATCAAAACAATCATAATAAAACAATCAACAATCAAACAAGCATACCTGGGGAAACATACTTAAAGACGATAGCCTTTCTTTGGGTGACTCGAAACCAGAAATTTTGGTCTGCATTTCTCTCTGTTACACAATTCAGCCACCCGGCCAAAATGATACAAGGTCTGCGCATTAGACATATAAACTCGCAGCCAAATCTAAACGTTTAAGTCCGGTGTAATGTTCACACTTGTACACATTGTTGAACAAGAACAAGGCATTACGCTAATATAAGACAATAAAAATAATACCTTAGTGATACTTGCAGTGTTATTTTATCAAAATTCCTAGATGCTAGATTTTTGCGAAATGAAATAGTACATGCACTGCCGGGAAAAAAGTTACTCCTCCGACGACCATGGCCGCCCGCCCCGCTACATCTTCTAGCGGCATTTTAAGAAATCAAGCTTCAACAGTTAAGAAAGGTTCCACTAGATAGGTTTCATATTTCCTCTGGAACGCACGTGGGGTACGGCAACGTGTTTTTATAAACGTAAAGTAGGGCTCCTCGATTCACGCGCGCTTCCGCCGTACGGTAGCGCTGGCATCGACGCACTCGGCCTGGAGGAGCAGAACGCGGTAGATTAAAATCGATTTCAGCAAACATCTAGCGTGTTTACCCTGGACAGAGCAAGACGGAATTAAAATACAATAAGAGTTGAGCGGGAAAGACAAGGGGGCATTGAATTACCGAGAGTCGACAAAGACTATCGTCCTTTGTCGACATTTGCAAGGAAAGGAGCAGACACGCGGCCAGTTTTTCACAGTTCTGCACTTGGTACTCATCAAAGATACTGATGAAATACACAATTTTCCTGAGGACGGCCCACAATGGAGTGAATTGCGTTTGTCGGCGTATTCTGCCTCAAAGCAATATTTCCGCCGCCCATTCATTTTATTTTTAATTTATCTTCATGATTTTATGTTTTCGCTGGGGAATGTTTTCTTCGTACCGAGTGAAACGCACGTTCCATTCTTTTTTAGGCCTCACGGATTATGTCATTTGATAGAGACCATATTTCTCCTTAACTACAATAGCCTAGAATAGTCTTCTTTTATGTAGAGTGTTCTCCATGTAATTCGACGGCTCGGAAAACACCCAAATCGAAAGATAAATTCCCGCAGAGAAGACGGCGCGGAATTAAATACCCCGACATTCGCCTGCGAACATAACATTGTTACCTGCTTGCTCGCCGCCTCTGTATTTTTTGTTTGTTAGGGGAGCACAAGCTCGCTCCAATAAACTTGTGTTTCCTTCAGGACATATGTGTCATCTTTGGCTTCGTGATATGTGGTGGTGGTGCCGGGTGCAGGCACTCCAAATTCATCTGCAAGTCTCCAACCAAGCCCCACTCGTACCAGCGGCCGACAGCAAGGCGTGCTACCCGTGCCCGGCCTACTACCCGCGAAAGTAAAGAAGGAAGGCGTCGTTACCAGCGCCAAGGTCAAGCAAGCCAATCCTGCCGTCGTTCTTGAGCCAGCTCGAAGCCTCGATCATTCCGAGGATTCCCTAGTAAAGACCCAGACGAGTGGCTGGAAACGCTGGAGCACGTCGGAAGTTTCAACCGATGTGTTGATGAAGAAACCCGGAGACAATTGTTTTTCTACCTCGGAGACCCTGTTACAGTCTGGTTTGAAAACCACCATTATCATCATCCAAATACCACTCCCGCTACCTCGCCACCTATCTCAAACCACTCTGCTGTACCGAGGTTTTTGATCATTACTTTAGTTTTCTGCATATAAATTTTCAGGCCCATGGTTCTTCTCTGTTCGTCGAGTGCGGAAAGCATGCTTTCCAATTCATCCCCCAAATTACTTAGCAAAGCAACGTCATCAGCTTATGTGAGGTTACTGAGGTATTCTCCATGAACCCTTACTCCCACCTGTCCCCAATCCAACGTTCTGAATACTTCTTTTAAATATGCTGTGAATAACATTGCAGAGATTGTGTCTCCTTGTCTGACACCCTTCCTTATAGGTATTTTACTTCTCTCCTTATGGAGGTTGATGGTAGCTGTGGACCCATTGTAGATATCCGGAAGTATTCTTACATAATGCTCATCTACCCCCTGGTTCCGTAATGCCTGAATGACTGCTAGGGTTTCGACCGAGTCAAATGCTTTCTCATAATCTATGAAGGCTATATATAGGGGTTCAGTATACTCAGCGCACTTCTCTATCACCTCATTCATCGTGTGAATATGGTCCATTGTTGAATAACCTTTACGGAACCCTGCTTGTTCTTTAGGTTGACTGAAATTTAAGGTCACATAAATTCTGTTACCGATTACCTTGGTAAGTATCTTGTAGACGACTGACAGTAAGCAGATCGGCCTGTAATTTTTCAAGTGCTTCATGTCGCCTTTCTTAGGGGTTAGGATGATGTTCGCGTTCTTCCAAGATTCCGGTACACTTGCGGTCATTAGGCATTGCGTATACAGGTTTGCCAGTTTTTCTAGTACAATTTCTCCGTCATCCTTCAAGAGCTCTGGTGTTATCTGATCGTTACGAGGTGCTTAGCCTCCTTTCATTTCTTTCAAAGCCTTCCTTACTTCTTTGGTCGTTACTGGTGGGATGTCTATCTCCTCTGAACTACTGTCTCGTTCGGCATTATCCTGGATGTCCCGGCTACTGTACAGGTCCCTAAAAAACTCCTCGGCCACTGTGACAATTTTATCCCTATTTGTGATGACATTGCCTCGCTTGTTTTTGAGTGCATACATCTGATTTTTCCCCGCGCCAAGACGCCTCTTCTCTGCTTTCAGGCTACCTCCGTTATTTACAGCGTATTTGATCCTCTCCATATTATACTTCCATATGTCAGCTGTCTTACGCTCATTGATTAACTTCGAAAGCTCCGCTAGTTCTATTCGGTCAGCTGCGGTACAGATTGTCATGGTTTGCTGTTTCCCAATTAGATCTTTCGTATCCTGTGGACGTTTACCAGTATCCTGTCTAGCCATAGTGCCCCCGACTTCTACTGCACACTCCGTGATAACGAGTGTAAGGTTGTCGCCGGAGTCCTGTGTCGTGAGCTCGTCTTCATCGTTAAGAGCTGAATATAGGTTCTGCAGCGCGATCCTGAATTCTTCTGCTTTACGTCTTACTGTTAGGTCATTTATCGGCTTCTTTCGTACAAGCTTGTGTCGGTCCCTGCTCAAATCTTGCCGTATTCGAGATCTTACCATACGGTGGTCACTACACCTTACCCTTCCGAGCGCTTCCACATCCTGCACGACGCCAGGGTTACCGCATAATATCAAGTCTTTTTCATTTTAATGTCCCCATTCAGGCTCCTCCAGGTTCACCCCCGACTCTCCCGTTTACAGAAGAAAGTATTCATTATGCGTAGGTTATTCTGTTCGGAAAACTCAAGTAGTCGGTAACGCCTGCTATTTCTATAGCCCAGCCCGGACCATAAGGGCTCGGTAACATCATGAAGCATGTTGAAAACCGAATTTTAGAAAGCTTTCACAGCCGTCGGGCGTTAACACGGAGCTGAGCTCATGCTGTATACGCGTATCCTACACCCCAATGAAAGTGTTCTAGTGTTTGTTGTGGACATGAAGATGCTGTTCCTACGCACTGACCCTGAAACGGCAGAAGAGATGAATGTGCTCTTTCCGAAGCGGGGAGCTGAACAATTGCTCTTCGCTGGATTCCTTGGCAACCCCCCCCCCTGAAAAACCTTCATTGAGTTCGTGATCGAGGATGCTGCGATCGAGAGGGCCCTGGCCTTTCATGCCAGGCAGTACGATCCAGCCCTCAACACGTTTTTCGCGATAGCCGTCAACGCATCTAGATTCACGACGGAAGACGTTCTGGAAACAATCCGTGCCGTCCTTTCCGCAGAACTGAGTAAACCATCACCAACAACGCCGCACCCACAAGACGCCTCCCTGACCGGCGTGACCCGAGAAGAAGTTTAACACGGACTGGGAACTTCTACGCCGTCGGAATCATACGACGTATTACAAGCAATGGCCTACGCCGAAGGTCTTCATCTACCCTTCCCAGCTCCAACCCATTAAGAAGCCCATCCATATCGTCACCCACTCTCACCCACCCGACCCCCTGTAGACCAAAACCAGACGCCAAGGAAGATGGACATATGGCGAACCCGCTATATTCCCCCTCTCCGCTGCCACTGTGCTACTCTGTGCAACCCTATAATCCTCCTCTATGTTTCCCCTACAAGAGACTCAGCCTGCGTGGTTTCTGTGTCGACGCACTTCATCCACTTCCTGTCCAACGACCATGAGAGATAGACAATCATCTATACAAAACCACCCACGGCTCAGCCTGTTTCAACCGTTCGCCATCATCCAACCCGTGCCAGTCCCCTAACCGCCATAGCAATGCTGACTTCACACGTGGAAGATCCCCTAGCCCACGCAGGGTAACCTAAAAGGAGGAACTTCTGGAGGTGAAGTTGCGCGAGGTCGGAAAAACCAAAATTCTCCAACGACACAAGGACGCTCTGAACACCGTTGTTCACTACATCCCTTGAGCCCGACGACCCCATCTAACCCTAACGTGAGTTCTGAACAAGATGGTAGCCACTTGCTGCAATGCGTACCCGACATGTTCGAGCCTGCCCGTGCGAAGACGACGACAATGACGACACATAGTTCCCTACCGTCAACACTGGGAAGCCGAGATAGACGCCCCGACGCACCTGGAACTCAAGGGAGGCGACGTCGGACTTCCAGTTGTCGATCGACGGCTTTAATACAGTAGTTACCATAGACGCGTTACCACAGACCGCCCCACGTACCCTGCCCTTTTTGTTATTTTGTTTAACTTCTCCACGAAGTAAATGTCAGAATGGAATTTTTAACGGACAAGGGTGCAATAAGTGATCTACAGAACATGTCGATAACTTTTTTCTCCGAGAAGTCCATGACGCTGGAACCGAACCACTAACACCGCGCTGCTGTAAGAATCGCCCAAGATCATGCCACCCTGACACCTCGGGGAAGCTTCATGATCCCCGTGTGCAGTGAATATGCTGCTCCTGACGTCGATGCTAGCGTAGCGAGTGACGAAAGGTTGCTTCTCGATGGGGGTTTCGCTGTCGCAAGAGGTATTGCGCTCTTGAAGCAACGCCAATCCAACCTTTTGTTTACAAATTTCACCGAGGAGTACGAGCTTTAAACACAGCCGCTGCTATTGCCTTTTGCGAAGAAGCGCACGCAGCAATTGACGTGAACGCGATCGCCGAATTAGAGCGTGCACCCGAAGATACCGTCAATCTTCCACACCCTTTCGACGAGAATCTGGCGCTACCGCAAAACAAAAACAGAACAACTCATTGTTTTTGCTACGTCGCTACAGAGAGTGCTTCTCGCCGAGCTCAAAATTACGTCATAAACCTCTAGCGAAGCAACAAATATTACCCGAAGATGGAGCCCGACCTTCCCGACCGTCGCTATAACCGCGAGTCTTCACAGGAGCGGGAAGCCATCTGGGCACAAGTAGACGTAATGCTCAACGACGACCTTATACAGCCATCAAAAAGAGGCTCTGGCGTGCGTCGGTCGTACTCGCGAACAAAAAAGGTGACACTTTAAGGTTTCGCGTTTACTAGTGGAGAATGAACAAAACCAACAAAACATATTTGGACCCCCTCCTATGAACCGATGATCGCTCGACAACATCTGCCACGCGAAGTACTTCTCTTCGATGGTACTAAATACAGGCTACTGGCAATAAGAAGTGGACGAGAAAGACACAGAAAGACTGCATTTGTAACCTAAGATGGCCTTTACGAATTCACGTGGATGCCGTTCGGACGTGCAAGACAGCAGCAATGCTTTAAAGTGTCATGAAAACGTGCTAGCTTGCATGAAGTGCAAACCTGTCTCGTATACCACAACGATGGTTGGTATTCACCCGAATTTTCGACGAACAATTTGCAAGCTTAGTAGTCCGTAATCGAGGATATTCGCTCGTCGGGGTTAAGTTAATGCTGAAACCGGAAAAGTGTCGCATCGCGTACGAGGAACTTTACTGCAGAGCTTATGCAAGAATTCTTGTGCTACAGCAACACGTATCGCCGACGAACGACGGCGTGCCACACCAAACGAACAGGCTAATGGAACGCCTGAACAAGGCGATCGCGGTAATGCTGTCTATGTTCGTCGAAACAAAACGTAAGACTACGGACGAAGTCTTTCGGTATGTGACGTTTGGGAAGATACGAGCTATCCAGGAAACTATGCATATGGCGCTGTTCGAGCTTGTCTATGGCCAGAAACACGCTTGACGACATGCTTCCACACTTAGAAGACGACGACCTCAAAAGCCGACGTCCAAGAACACCATAAGTGTGCGGAGGAGGACCGCCAGCTCGCTCGAGTTCGTACAACGAACCAGCAGCCGGTGGATGCCGGACGCTACACCCTCCGACGCTAAGACGTTGAGTACAAGCCATGGGATCTTGTGTAGGTTTGCACTCCCATCCAATCAGGCGGACACAGAAGCTTCTCTGACAGTATTCCAGACCCTTGCGGGTTATTAGGACGTGTCGCCCAACTTACCTACGAGGTGGTGCAAGACTGTGCTTCCGCAACATCATGACGATGCACGCGGCCGGAAGTCGTTTACGTGGTTCGCCTAAAACCATACTACGCAGGATGACCGACTTCGTTTCTTCTTTGTTGAGACTGTCATTTTATTGCAGCACGTGGTCCACGCGCTCTTAGACGTGGGTAATTCCCCGAACCATGCATTCGATTTGTTTATTTGTGTTTTTGCTTTTACCACACGGGGGCCGGACTGTTTTATCTCCGTCCCGAGTGAAGCGCACGTTCCATTCTTTCTTTTTTATACCACACGGATTATCTGTTTTGAAAGGGAGAATGTTTCGAATTAACGCCATTAGCTTAGAATGGTACTCGTTTATCTGCAGTGTGCTGGATGTAACTCGACGGTTCGAGAAGCATGTGGGCAGAAAAATAAATGCTTACAGAGTAGACGCCGCGGCATTTGATTAACCGACACTCGCCTGCGCACATCACTTGTTAACGCCTGCTTAGCCGGCTACACATTTTTTTAGTTGTTTGGGGAGCACAAGTTGTTTTTCCTCAAGACAACTGCGTAATCTTTGGCTTCGTGACAACGCGTAATATGGAGGGAACCATGTTACGGCCTGTGAATGGAGGAGTGCAAAAACGGTTATAGAAACGCTTACTCCGACTTTTCTTAAAATAAAACAAGGCTTATTCAGAAGTGTATATTTTTTGGAGGTCCCGTTTGCCGCATCTCCATCTCCAAGTGAACCCATCTACTATAAGTTTGTGGCAACCCCAATGTTAAGGCCTTAATATTAATAGCCAGATACTAGTAGTAAAAGGGGAGCAGGCCACGCTTTGTACGAGGAGAACACAAGCCGTAAATGGAGTAGTCGATGGCTGAGGGTAGAAAAAAAACGGCCACTCACAGCCGGTTACGACATGGGTATTACGTAAAAACCATCCCCTAGTTAGGAAAAGGTGGGCTTCGGAAAAATGCACTTGTGCTAACATGCTCCGCAGATCAGTGCACCCTGCAAAACGACCCTGCGGCTGTGCCACACAATACCCGAAATAAAACACGTTTGTATGTAATTTGGAAGAAGCTATTAGAACTTAGCAGAATGAAACTTTGAAAGACTGTTGATGTATTGTAGTGGACAAACGTGAAGCTGCCTGTTTCCCGCCCGCTTCATGGGCACTTTACTCTCTGCGTAACATACCAACCCAATCCACCCGACCATTGCGAACACCAGACAGTTTGCATTGGGGCAGTGAACGAACACGTTCAAACCTCGCTTCAGCAAAACGGACATGTCAAATGTGAGAGCATAAAACGTATACCTGCGTGTGCAACCCCCCTTCCACCCCATATACCTCCAGAACCAACCCGTTCACGCATAAACCAACGCCCGGTTATGGACGTTTGCTTAGATTTTAAAACACCGTCGAAAATGTCGCTCTGAATGCCCCTTAAGCTTAACAAGTAATGTTTGCTGACGTCGGCGTTGGAAGCGGTTTGTTGCAACTACTCGACGAGCTGGGATTGGAAGCACTACCGTCAGTGACAGTAGCTTTTCTTTATTTTGGCGCCCACTCGGGCTTGTGTTCTTCCCGACACTTCTCCGCTTCCAACTCTTCTTCCTCCAAGCGAACGCCCTCCCTCTCTTTCTCTCAACTTCCAAATCCTACCTGATAAACCGGCAAACGGCTGTCGCCCACATGTAAAAAGCAGCTCAATGCGGCTAGGTATAACTGTCTGCGTCATAGAGTTTCATACTAATATATACTAGAGGGAAATCTGGCGCTGCATTCGCGGGCCGCCGTGCGGGGCGCCATTGCAGCTAGCAACGTTCCTCGCCTCCTTGGCTTGGTTAGCCACATGGCTTCTTTTTCGTCTCGAAGCCAAAAAGGGTAACATTGTTTTTTTGTCATCTATAAACCTTCTAAATATTCCCTGACAAATAAATCTTTCTCAAGCTTTATTTTATAATAACAAAACAAATTCGAATAACTTTCTGCAACAATATTGTTGCATTTTTGCAGCCAAAGGCAACTTTTTAGCCTGTTCGTGAGCCATGCGAAGGAATAGTGGAACGTGCCTGCCCGGTACATGACGGCACGCTCGCTGAAGCGCGGCTTCCCTAGAGAGTGGTGCCAGATTTCTCTCTAGTATATATTAGTATGAAACTCTATGGTCTGCGTAGCTGTCTCGGCCTTCCTGAGGGCTCATCGTGTGTTGGCACTGTCGCAGAGGCAGGTTGCTTACCTTTAGATATTCTTAAAATGCAGGAAACATTTCGAGTATACCTGAGGCATACGCTACATGCAAAATCCAAATTGTTCGCAGGTATTGCTTAATGCACAAAATTTCGAGCTTCGCAGAAACGATTAATACTATAAACATCCCTGTACCTACCCAACGACAACTCATGCCATTTGATTTCCCGCCTTGGACTCTACACCTCTATGCATAAAATTACACAAACCGGGACATACATGAAAAAAAGTTATGCTTAAGATATGCCTCCTTCAATTAACAGTTGCCCATATTAGTAGCCAGTACTCTCATATGACCCACATTTCTACTGATGATTCATCTATCCCTTACAGAAATGTTTATCGTGATGCTTTTGACAGTTTATTGAATTTTGTTGAAAGAACCAAACGATTTCTTTTTAAGTTTCAATTCACTCAGCATATAGAGTTACAAAAGTTATTTGGCAACCGCGTTCCTATTGAAATAAGACGAAGAGTTTTAATAGACTGTATCTATCGAGTAGTTATTGAAACTCAAACGAATAACTCTAATAAATTTCTAATAAAGTTACCTATAGTGTTTACATGAATATGCTGAAAACTTCTTATGGAGTTTCGAAATACTTTTTTTATCGAGTACTTACCGAGACTTGATGATTAACTCTGTTAAGTTTCAAAAGAATTGTCGTATCGAGTACTTATTGAAACTGAAAAGATTAACTCTATTGAGTTTCTATATAGGTTCCCTATACAGTTTAATTTATATACTTTGCACATTCTATTAAGTTTTAAAATATATTTTATCAAGTACCTATTGAGACCCAATAAAGGTAAATAACCAAACCTAAAGGTAGTATACTATCTGTACAGGGTACTGCTTCATTCGTGTGTGTGGGAAGAAATGGGAAAAATAATTATTAAATGTGAGCATTTCATCGCCGTGAAAAAACATGAAAGCAAATGTCACGTGGCCACTGTTTTTCGGACACACAGGCTTACTTTAGTTTTGCTAGCAGTACACATGTAGTTGTGACTCGCTGCAGCAGGCTTACTATATCTCCCGAGATAGAAGGGAAGTGATGACCAGCTCGCCTTCAGTCTTATTGGGTCGACCTTATTCTGCGTGCCTGTATATGCTGCCAAATAAAAGAATTCAATGAATGTCACAAACCTGGCATGCATTTGAACACAGGATTACAGCAGTAAATTTGTGGTTAACTACAAGCGCCGAATTTCTGTGCCCACAGCAACAGCAGTTCTTGAAGAGAAGCTTTCTATGGCTGACTTGTGCGCTGTCATCGTTTGCCAAAACACCTCCATCTCCTTTCAATCTCCTGAAGCTACTGGCCACTACAACAATTGGCGCACTGAATTACTCTGTACTCCCAGCCTGACACAGGCGCTTCCTCCTTCTAGAAAAGGGAAGCTTAGCTCGCTCCGCATAGCACAATGTTTGACAGGAAAACGAAATTAAGAATGGAAAAGAAATGAGATTGAAGTACACAAAAACCGGCTAGCAGCATACTTGTGAACTGCAATGAAGATAAGGGATGGAAAATAAAATATCATGACAATTACTATAAACAGGGCTGTACAGCCAGTAAAACACTTGTCTATAACACTCGAGCGGGCTGCTCGGGACTGCACACGCAACATCTGCTTATAGCGCCGTGTTTGAAACCGGTAGCAAGTGAGCATGCACGGCCTAATATACACGTTTCCTTTCTCTTTTCTTGCTTTGCTCTTCGCCTTGGCATCGGCACCTACTTTCGCCGTGAGAAGCGCTGAGTATGGTGCCGGGCCTTGAAGCAAAAAACAATTGAGTGCTATCGTGCTGAACAATCATTTGGGTCATTCCTAGAGGCCGAAAATCTGTCACAAGTCATTACCTAAGCCTGGGCTCAATGACAGTAAAGTGTTAGTTCTTCCGTTGCTCCAGTATATGTTCGGTTGTGGTGAGAATGGGAATGAGAGAAGGAAAGAGTGGAAACGTTCTGACTGCCACGTTATGATGGAGATTTCGGCGAGCAGCAGCCGCAGAACAGTGATGCCCGCCAATACAACGAAGCAGCGTTCAAAGCCCTTGGATTTATGCCGGAAAACTGGGCAGTTTGTCGGCACTGTCGTCTTGTTGGATCATGGCTCGTCACGTCGGCAGGTTCCGGTAGGACACTGGCTGGGCATAAAGAGCTGGTGAAGGTCGTGTCCATTGCTCACCGGGGCTGGGGTGGGCAGGCGCGATCAAAGAGGCTTGTAGCGATGGCCGCAGAAGCCGAGACCAGGCGACGCTGGGCCCACGATGGGGACCGATGCCCAGCAGTTCCACCAAAATGTTACGTCGCAGTAGAACAGGTGACGCGAAGTGAGGTTGATGATGAACTATTATATTTACAGGACGAGATGGTCCATTTACGTTACTTATAGGACAGCCGTTACAGAGCGTTCACCCAGGCAGCACGCGCAACACGATGCTTCGTCATCGTTGTTGATCGTCGGGCCAACAGCCGCAAGCACTACTGCGGCTTTTTCACTTTCTCGTAACAATATCTTTATGATGATATCACTTTCACAAAGTACCCGTCATTTCATTTTGTTCAAGAGCCCTTGCTAACTGTAGCCACATACTCAGAGTAAAACGTCAAACCATCCACTCCGTAAAAAGTTAATCGTGCAAACCGCTTTGTTTATTGGTGTTCTTCTGAAACACCACAGAACAACGCGGTGATATATACTGTGGCACGTGTGTGGCGCCCCCTATCCCTGATATTTGTTGGCCGCTAAGTTTAGTGGCCCCACCATGCTCGGTGGGCAACATTGTGGGTGGCCGGCGAATAAACACCGCCGAGCACGGCTGCTCGCGGTCAGTCACCGTCACCACCAGCAAGCTGCATGTCGTCTCTCGGCTGGAGGGTACCCCTACTCTCGCAGGTTCACGAACTCGGAGCTAAATCGTGACACTGTCGACGAGGGAAGAAGCCCGCGGAGCGGCCGAAGCCACCGAGAGCGCCGCCACAGAGAACGCCGAGACACCGCTCCCTCAAGCCAGCCGCCATTACGCCATGGCGATGTACGGGAGGCTCGAGCCGTTCGAGGGTGAAGGGTCCGCCAGGCCGGTCTATGAGGAACAAGTCGGCGTGTTTTTCCGGGCGAACGACACACCCGAGGCAAAAAAGCGCGACATCTTCCTGGCCAGCTGCGGGACCCGCGTCTTCGCTCTCCTGCTCGACCTGCTCAAGCCGGCTACGCCGCATGACAAGTCGCTGGATGAGCTGCTCGCGATGCTACGCTCGCAGTACAGCCCGGCTCCGTCGACGTTAATGGAGCGCTTTCGCTTAACAACCGGAGCCGCCGAGACGGAGAGACGCTCGGGCAGTTCGTCGCAGCGCTGCGAGGGTTGGCGAGCGGCTGCGCCTTCGGGGAGCAGCTCGACTCGCTGCTCCGGACCCCGCCATGCAGACGCGACTCCTGGAGCTTCCGGACCCCTCGCTGGACGACGCCATGAAGGCAGCGCTGGTGACAGAGGCTGCGGCCAAGGACGCGGGCGAGCAAGCGCGTGCAGCCGGCTCACCGTCGGCGGAGGCGGCGGTGAACAAGATGGCGGCACGGCACGGCAGGTGCGTTCGCTGCGGTGGTGACCACCCCCCTTCACAGTGCCAGTTCGCGCAAGCGGACGGCTTTGCGTGCGGAAGAACTGGGCACATTGCTTTGGCGTGCTGAGGGGGGACGACGGCGGACGGACGGAAGCAGCAGCCGGCGTCGAGCACAGGTTCCGCGCCAGCCCACGGCCAAGGGAGTCGGCGAAAGGGTAGGCGGCGGGGGCGTGCGGCAGCAGCTTCGGGTGCAGCGGCTAGGCTTCATGTCGTGGCCGAAGACCCGCAGATTTTCGACATGTGGCACGTGGCCACAGCGCAGCCGCTGGTGCCACCATACTTGATGACCGTCGAAGTCTGCGGGCGCCCCATCTCCATGGAGCTGGACACAGGGGCCAGTGTGTCGGTCATGGCTGGGAAAGCCTTCAAGCGCACCTTCCCTGGCGTGGCCTTCGAGGCCTCGGGTGCCATGCTGCGCAGCTACTCCGGACAGCTCGCCCAAGTCGAGGGTCAAGCCCAGGTCAGCGTCCGCCTTGGCGACAGGGAGGCCACCCTTCCCCTGTACCTCACCAAGGGGCTGTCGCCGACGCTGCTGGGCCGGAACTGGATCCAGGCTTTGGGTGTGCGGCTGCAGGAGTACCAGGAAGCAGTGCGTGCGGTAGAAGACATCCCGAGCCTCCTGATCAAGTTCGAGGCCCTGTTCCAGCCCAGGGTGGGGACATTCACAGGCACGGCGGCAAGCATTCATGCGCCAGAGGGAGCACTGCCCGCCCAGCCCGATTGCATGGACGGCGTCATCGAGCAGCTGCTGCACCGGTAGGGGGCCGGCACCAATGGCGGTGGGGTGCTGGGCGCCAACGGCCGCCTGCTGCACCTGATGGTGCTGGGCGCCGGGGGGCAGCGCCCAGCAGATGGCCCAGGCAATGCGGCAGGCGCACCCTCAGGGCTTCCGGCTCGACGACAAGGCCCAGTACGCGCTGGACTTCAGGATCATCGACGGCGACGTGGGCCTGCCGCACAACTCGCTCCGCACGGAGCCCCTGCCCCACGGCTGCCTGTGCGTGTACGCCAGCCAGCGGGGGCTGGAGTACATCCGCGAGAGCCTCGAGAAGACCCAGCTGGCCAACCTGGCGCAGGAGGACCAGCTGCCCTTCCACGGCCTGCCCCTGGTCATGGTGTTTGCGGGCCAGGGGGACTTCCTGCGCGAGGATGGCATCAACCGGGCCAAGAGCCTGCAGTGCCCCTTCGTGGACGACGGCGGCGGCCTGGACCCCGTGCGGCTGGAGCAGGCGCTGTGCACGCTGGTGGAGAGCATCGAGCGGAGGGCGGGCAGGCTGCACATCTACCAGGTGCTGCCCACGGCCGCGGAGCCCCGGCCGGACCTGCGGCTGATGCTGTGCATGCTGTGCGGGGACCCGTACGCGCCCGAGCAGGAGCTGGCGAAGCCGGGCTGCCTGGCACGGGCCCGCCGCACTGCCTCAGCCTGGACTCCTTCCTGGGCCCTTGCCGGAGTCTGGGGCTCCGGTCTTTTCCAGGAACTTCCGGCCGGGTCCACCCTGGTCTGCCGGGCACGTGGTCTGTCTTGCCAGTGCGTCGTCGCTGCTCATCCGCATGTCGGACGGGACCACTTGGCACCGGCAGGCCGACCATGTGAGGCCTCGCCTGGCAACCTCAGCCGCCCCTTCAGGAAGCCAGCAGGCACGGGAGCCAACCACACCGACCGCTGCCAGCACAGAATGAGGGGCTGGTGCTACTTGCGCAACTGTGGCGTCACCTCCAAGTCCGGTGCCACCTGCAAGGGCGACAGCTGGTGCGAGAGTGACACAGGTGGCACCCAATGCTGCCACAACTGCTTCGACACCTGTGCCCAGGCGGAGTGTGAGACTACGGAGACCGCCAGATCGTTATTCGCTGGGGTGACAAGTGTTGTTTCGTGTTTGCGTAGGACAAAGAAACTTGGGGGTGAGGGGTGTGACAAGTGTGTGGCGCCCCCCCCCATCCCTGATATTTGTTGGCCGCTATGTTTAGTGGCCCGAACAGGCTCGGGGGGCAACAGTGTGGGTGGCCGGCGAATAAACACCGCCGAGCACGGCTGCTCACGGTCAGTCACCGTCACCACCAGCACGCTGCATGTCGTCTCTCGGCTGGAGGGTACCCCTACCCTCCCAGGTTCACGAACGCGGAGCTAAATTGTGGCATATACCTCACCATGAACTCAGCATCAATATCGAACCCTGCTTTAAAGTCCCACACCAGAAAAACAGTTCCTCAACCAACCGACACACGGCTGGAATGTCAAACCATTCATCCGACTCATACATACATCTTACAATTGTCGCACGTCATCCATCGATTCTCTACGGAAGATTTGGCCTCCACAATTGGAGGTGCTGTTCGCAAAATAGACACCAACCTTAAGATATTCATTGCGTATAGTACCTCATACCTAGAAATAAAACCATCGGAATGAGCCAAAGCGATATGGCAAGAATACAAAACCGCACTAGAATTTCTGCCCCAAAAGAGAAGAAAACATTGCTACGACTGGGGGATAGCATCACGCGTAAGAAACCGAAGAAACACATAGAAGCTCACAATTTATTCGATTCCAAGTCACTACCACGGGAATAGCCGCATTACGCCTGCTCGGGATTTGGATCTCACAACAGCAAGATACAAAATAACACTCATTCCCTCTTCTATTCGACGACTCCCCAGAGCGGCGCCGATCTTACGTATCATGCACCCGACGTATAGCAAGGCACTACCAAGAGAAATATGCAAACGCATATCCATACCACTGCAGGTCTGCCTGCTCTAGCAGTGGCAAAATACGAACGAGAGATAACAGCATCTAAATTTAAAACATTCATAGAAATATCCTAAACACTGTCTAGCCCATTTCGCGCCACCACTTTCTAAGCATATACATATATACCGAGCGCCTATGTGGTTGCATGCCGCAATTTCCTTATCCGGCACATATACCCAAATGCATTAGATATTCTAAAACAAATTACGCAACTACCAGAGCGACGTTTTGTCTGTTCAGCTGACTCCGCTTCCGTCAAAGTATGGTAGTGGCGACACACTTCTTCGCACACCCGCAACGACACAGCCGTTTATTAAAAGGAAGATAACCTGGAATATGAAGGTCTCTCCAACCCCATGACCCTACTAAAATATTCTGACATACTCTCCACTACAGGCACGGGGCCAACAACACCCAGTACTCCACCAACACATAATCAGAACCAAAGCAACCATAGCCCGAAGCCTGCATCGAACGCTTATCCTCACTAAAGCTTACTCTATGCAATATACTCCACGCTCTAGTGCACCTTTTTCGAATACCGCTATGACCTCGACACCCTATTCCATCGTGTTGTAGGGTGTTCACCGACCTTGTCCCAAATTCCCAATTTCCATCCGTCATGCGACCAGAGGGTGACACAGCGCCCAGCTCTGAGCTCTTCTCCCATCCTCGCATTGTGGAATGTCCCCGGGAGGCCAAGCAGTCAAGGGTATCCCTACAAGTGGACACCCCCTACCAAGCAGATATCACAACCTAAACAGATCCTTAATTTTGCTTACTGCACCTCCTTTCTTTTCTCTCGCAAAGTATTCATAACGAATCCCATCCTTTCTATATCTGCTCTTCCATTGACGATTTGTCAGTCTCCAAACTCGCAAAAAATTCAGTATGGAATTTGTTTTACACGCCTAAAATTAACGTCGGCCACAAAAACCACCGAGTTGAAAGGCCGACTTTTTTTATACGAATTTGCCAGTAGCCTGATCTTAAATCAACAGAGAAGAAATACCATGCCGAATGTTGACAGTGTTGTGGCCTGCAACAGCACAATGGTCTGTCTTTCTGGTACCGTCATCAGAAAGATAAGTCTAGAAAGCCTGATTCAAATCCCCAAGAAGACAAGGAATACAACACACACCATAGTTCCGATATTTCGCCCGCGCTGTGCCATTTTCGGTGAAGCTGGTTTGCGAGCATTTGGTGAGTTTCAACTATGAGAGCGCTTGTAAGTGTACAGCAGTAACCGTGAGAAAACGGTAGGCGTGAGAAAGTACTGCGAAAACTGGTGGTAGGATCCGAAGAGCTCTTTGTGCCCGCTTGAGTGCACGTTAGAAGAAAACGGCGGCTATATCTTCAACTACCGTAACGCCTCAATGCCACACATGCCAACGCAAAAATGCTAAAAAATGTCCCCCTTACGCCCTGCACCAACAGACGTGATGCATGTCCCATACAGCCTTAGATGCTTTCATTGCACTCAGTGCAGTACCGACGAGAAAATAAAATGGTAATATCTAAAGTTTAACTGCCACTTGCACTTGTTAATTCAAAAACTTCCTTAAGGCACCTGCTTATGGCGATACAGCGTTGTCGTATTCAAATTAAACAATTGCTGCTAATGATGCAGAGGTATTAAAAAAATTTTATACGTCTAACTACGGAGAGAAAAAATAATTATTGCAACCATAACTACTTTATTTGTCAAAAATTTCACCATGCGTTTTTTGATACAAGCTAGCATTAGGTAGTGTCGTTTTGAAAATCTCCACCTTAAATTAAGTGTCGGCATGCGAGCCTTTTGAAAATTGTCTGTGAAGCTATGCATATACAGGGCCGACTATTCGTGGGCCACATCGGCATTAATACTTTTCTCAGCATGAACACAACCCACCAAAACAACGCCGTGCACATTTGCGGCCGCTGTCATAGTGCAACTATTACTAAAAATAACTTTGCAGATACTTCGTAGAATATATCGTATTACCATTTTAAAACAGAGCGGCAATGAGAGAAAAATATGTTGCAATGGCAATTTCGGAAATAACATAATTTTAATAGGAACAATAAATTTTTTGACAAAAACAAATTCGCCTCAAAAATACTAAATCTTCTTCGACAGCATAAATAAAACTATTTAAATCATATAAGATAATTTATAAAAACAAAAGATTTTTTACCCTGTGAAGCATTTCCTGACGTTACCGATTTTATTTTGTTTGTTTTTTCCTCATTTTAGTTTAATTAAGTGTTAAACTTAAATTGTGCTGCCTGTTCTTTAACCCTCGAAACCTCGTGTTCATTGCAAGCCTAGGTGGAGGAGAGCAGCAATTCTAATGAATACTTGGAGTGTAAAGGTAGGCAGATACACGTAGCATCAAGGCTTTACTTTCATTGTACGGTGTGACATAAGCGAACGATATAACGATGTTTTGAATAGAGAAACAAGAGATAGCAATATTATTATGTCTTTTGTCGCTACACTAGCACCATTTTTTGACGAACTTCAAGTGCTCTTTTCCGCGCTTCTGAGCGACAAGACCACAACATTATTCTTTCAGTCAACACCAGAAGGCATAGGCATCTTCTTAGAGCGAGTCCCAAGGCTTGGACGTCTCATGCCCTATCCGAAAGAGCCTCCGCCAAAGGTACCCCTGGCGGCAAAAGGGGTAGTCTCCAAATTGCTTGCGGAAAATGACCCGCTAGTTTCGTTGGCGAAAGCAGAGGAACTTCCCAGGACAACTAGGAAAACACAAAAAGAAAGTTCACAATTCTGGCAAGGCTACCCCGGTGTCTCATTACCGTGACTACATGACACCACGCCGAGGACGACACGAGACTCAGAGAGCCGGAGTCCCTAAGCCGTTTCTATCTGAAACTCCAGACCATTGGACAGTTATAAATCACTATACTGTTCTCAAAGGACAATTTTGTTGTCACTGAGAGATGCCGATAAGAGCAAACTGTGAAAAAAAATTGCCTAGTGTTGGAATTATAGGGAGAATAATATTGCAAACTTTTGTTTATGACGTAGGTAAATCGGGGTTATATCTTCTGCGTATTTCCCACATCGGAAATAATGTAAAGTCTGGAAGGCCGTTTAACTGCGTGCCAACACACAGACACTCTCCTACACACACTACCACTTGCTTAACATTCATCGGCTTACTGAGGACATGCTCACAATGGGTCACCTGTGGTTACTATCAGAAACAATTATAACATTTTAATAAAAAAAGAAATGGAAACAATCGCAATAAATAAAATCATGTCGCTATACATTGTCTAATTTTTACCAAATCTTTCAAGCTTTATTATTTTATTGAAATGTTATTGAATACTTAATTCCAGTTGCCAATAAAGTTTGTAGTTTTGGGAGGAAGCTGTTTTTTTTAATAAATAAAGATTGACTTGAACATATTTATAATAATTAATTTAAAATATTAAAACTATTTTGTCCTTTTTTCTGTTTGTAAATTGCTAATACGAAAGTGTCTACATGGTACCTGGAAAGGTATTATTTGTCGTAATACTTGTAATTTGACTGCGCCACAGTTCTTCCAGTGCGTTGTTTTGGTGGGCTTTCTTCTGGTGACAAAATTTTACTGCCGAAGGTGCTCAAGTAAGTTCGTACTTGTATCGGCTTAGCTTTACAGACAAAGTTACAGAATCGCAGTGAAAGCCTATAGCTGGAGTGTTAGAAAACGACACTACTTTCGGCTAGCTTGAATCAAATAATGCGTGCCTGGAAAGGCTTGATAAAACAGTCGGTAAGTTGCCCCAGGATCATTTTTTGCTCTCAGTAATTGGACGTATGAACACTTATTGAACTGCTCTGCTTCATATTCAACAACAATTGACTTTGTGTACCCTTGAATATGACAATATTGTAACGCCATAAGCAGGTCCCTTGAGTACCTGAGGAATTACATAAACGTGCTGGCTACACGAAGAATTAAAACATTAACCATTTTAGTTTCGACCATGCAGGAGTGTCTTTTCAGCGCACGTTTTTAAGTGCGAATGCACTTTATAAGCGACTCTGAATTCCGGCGACCGCCGTCCGTCCACCTAGAAACAGCTGCGGGTGCGCGCGCTCCTTGTCTTCGTTGGCAACGAGGGGAGATGGGGCGCGCGCTGCCTGGCCGCTGACATGGCACATACCCACGTGGGGGATTGGCCAGGAATCTCCTCGTCTTCCTTGGCAACGGGGGGAGATGGGCGCTGCCTGCGCTGACATGAACATCCGCTGGGATTGGCCAGGAATCGGGCGTGAGAAGGGCTAGGGTACTGACACGAAATTTCAAAGCTGAGATCCGCTCCAGCAATCAAGTACAACGACAACACAAGTAGGAGTCTGTGCATGGCACATACCCACGTGGGGGATTGGCCAGGAATCGGGCGTGAGAAGGGCTAATGCACCCGCTTAAAGGAGTACTGACACGAAATTTCAAAGCTGAGATCCGCTCTAGCAATCAAGTACAACGACAACACAAATAGGTGTCTGTGAATAAATGCATCTTTCTTTGTAGTTGTGTGTGGTGTGTTGATCTCTCTTTCGCGAACATTACCGAACCGCGCAAATTCAACTCGTGCATATCGCACTTTCACATTCTTCCCCTCGGGGAATTGCGGGGAAATTTTTGATACAAGCTAGCATTAAGTAGTGTCGTTTTGAAAATCTTCCACCTTAAGAGTCACCATGCGGTTCTTTTGAAATTTGTCTGTGAAGCTATGCATATACATGTCCGACTATTCGTGGTGCCACATAGGCATTAATAATTTTCTCAGAATGAACACAACCCACCAAAACAACGCAAGTGCACATTTGCGGCCGCTGTCCCAGTTGCAAGTATTACTAAAATATCTTTGCAGATATTTCGTAGAATATATCGTATTACCAAGTTACAACAGAGCGGGAATGAGAGAAAAATATGTTACCATGGCAATTTCGGAAATAACATTATGTTAATAGATATAATAAATTTTTTTGACGAAAACAAACCGCCTCTAAAATACTAAATCTTTTTTAACATCTTTAATAAAGCTGTCTAAATCATATATAGTAGTTCATTGAAACAAAAGATTTTTACCTTTTGAAAGCATTTCTGAACGTACCGATTTTATTTTGTTTGTTTTTTCCTCATTTTGCTTTTATTAAAAGTTATACTTAAATTGTGTTGCCTGTACGCTTTTTAACTCTTTGAAATACCTCCAACTCGATGCAACCATAGATGAGAGGAGAGGAGAGGAGCAATTTCTTACAAGACTTGCAGTGTAATGGTATGCACATCAAGGTACCGTCAAGGCTTTACTTTATAGTACGGTGTGACATAAGCGAACGATATAACCCTGTTTTGAATAGAGAAACAAGAGATAGCAATATTATGACTTTTGTCGCTACACTAGCGTCATTTTTTGACGAACTTCGAGTACTTTTTTCCACACTTCTCAGCGACAAGACAACACAATTATTCTTTCAGTCAACAGCAGAAGGCATAGGCATCTCCTAAAAGCCGGTGCCAAGGCTTGGACATCTCATGCCCTATCCGAAAGAGGGTCCGCCAAAGGTACCTCTGGCGGCAGAAGGGGTAGTCTCCAAATTGCTTGCGGAAAATGACCCGCTAGTTTCGTTGGCGAAAGCAGGAACTTCCCAGAACGCTTAGGAAAGCACAAAATTAAAGTTCACAATTCTGGCAAGGCTGTCTTGGTGTCTCATTCCCGTGACTACATCACACCACGCCGAGGCACGACACGAGACGCAAAGAGCCCGAGCCCCTAAGGCGTTTCTTCCCTGAAAACTCCAAACCATGGACGGTTATAAATCACTATACTGTTCTCAAACGACAATTTTGTTGTCACTGAGAGATGCGGATAAGAGCAATTGTGAAAAAAATTGCCCTAGTGTTGCAATTATAAGGAGAATATTATTGCTAACTTTTGGTTATGACGTGTTAAGTTGGGGTTGTATCTTCCCGCGTATTTCCCACCCCGGAAATAATGTCGAGTCTTGAAGGCCGTTTAACTGCGTGCCAACCCACAGACAATCTCCCACACACACTACCACTTTCTTAACATTTATCGGCATGCTGAGGACATGCTCACAATTGAGTCGCCTGTGGGTACTATCAAAACAATTATAACTTTTTAATAAAAAGAATTGGAAATAATCCCATAAAATAAAATCATTTGGCTACACATTTGTCTGCTTTTTACCAAATTTTCTAGCTTTATTATCCTAGTAAAATGTTATTGAATACTTAACTGCAGTTGGCGAATAAAGTTTGTACTTCTGGGAGGAAGGTGTTTTCTTTTAAATAAATATAGATTGATTTGAAGATATTTTTTTAATAATTAAATAAACATTAAACCTATTTGTCCTTTTTTCTCTTTGTTTGTGAATTGCTAATACCAAAGTGTCTACATGGTACCTGCAAAGGTATTATTTGTCGTAATACTTAAACTTTGACTGCGCCACAGTTCTTCCAGTGCGTTGTTTTGGTGGGTTTTCTTCTTGGTGACAAAATTTTTACTGCCGAAGGGGCTCAAGTAAGTTCGCACTTGTATCGGCTTAGCTTTAAAGACAAAGTTCAAGAATCGCAGCGAGAGCCTATATCTACAGAGTTAGAAAATGACACTACTTTTGGCTAGCTTGAATCAAATAATGTGCGCTGAAATGTTTTATAAAGACTGTAGCTAATTGTTTCAGGATCATTTTTTGCTCTCCGTATTTGGACGTATGAACACTTATTGAACTGCTCTGGGGCGGTATTCCGTGTTTTGTCCCTTTTGTGTCCCTTTCAAAAGTGTCCATTTTGAGCGAGCCCTGATTGGCTAAAAGCGAACACCCGGATGTGACGCCATGCAAGCACGGTGGAGCACGGCCGGAGTGGAGGAGCGGCGAGCGCGCACTTTCATACGGCCTGCGCACCCAACAAGGAAACCATACAGCAGATTCTTGACAGAGTGAGGGCGCTTCGAACCAACCCTCTACCCTCCCAACCCTCTTTTTTCATAGTCGACGCATCGCCTCTGGCCGAGCGAGCCGACAACGCTGGCCGCACGTGTTTTGGGTCTGCCGCGCAATATCACCGGTACCAATGAATGCCTTCGCTGCTATATCTCACCAAAAAGAAGACTCGTTGTGCACTTCAGTTGCATGATTAAGAGTTTTAGCTGTATGTTTTTGACAGTGCGCTCGCTGCCAGCGGTCCGCTCAGCCCGACCGGAGCGTGAGCAGCAGAAACACCTTTAGCTAAGCGATAACCGTATCTCCCTCGGCGGGAAATCATGCGCGTCGTGCCCTGTGCGCGCGCAAACCAAGGAATCATCCGGAAGGAAAAATAAGAACTGATATTTCAGTCACGGAAAATGCCGCATTTATTTGCCTGCCTCACCATTTTCATATAATACAGTCGCTGATAAGATATGAAGGCCTCGCATATTTTTATTCATGTGCCCCGGGTTAAAATGTTTCTTTCAATTTTTTGATTAGGCGCTTCCGAGTGATAAGTTAGGCTGTTTGAACCTATTAGACGGAAAATTCAGAAGGGGCGAAGGAGTCGCCTATTTTAATGACGCACATGTAAACTTACACGGACAGGTATCACGTGTAGCCACGGCAGGGCTAGGGCAGTGGCAAATGCGCGCGCGCCGCCGCTCTACCCCGCCCGTGCTGACCGGCGAGGGTTAAGGTCCCTGAAAGTTATTTCAGGGACCTTAGCGAGGGTTGGTCCGCAGCGCCACGAACTAGCGCCGGTGAAAGGTGGGAACTATACCCGAAGCGCAGGCCGTATGAAAGTGCGCGCCCGCCGCTCCTCCAGCCCGGCCGTGGGTGGAGCTATGAGCCGTGGCTACACGGAGCAGACGATTTGGAGCAGACGATTTTTTGTCGCCTTATTGTTGGTTCGCTTGCGGAACAACAAACACATAAAAGGTACTCTGATACGGTTTCAGTTGTTTAAATGCGTTTGCAAGAACAGTTACGGTATTTGAATCAAAGTCCCAATGCTTAACCGGAAGTACGTCACGATGAAAGGGACGCAAAAGGGACGTTTTCAAAAGGGACAGTTACGAGAATACCGCCCCTGGTTCATATTCAACAACAATTTACTTTGTGTACCTTGAATGTGACAATATATAACGCTATAAGCAGGTCCCTTGAGTATCTTTGGAATTAAGTAAACATCCTGGCTAACGAAGAATTAAAACATAACCGTTGTAGTTTCAGCGATGCAGGAGTGTGGCGTTATTTTGACATCGTCACGGATAACCCGCAATGATGAGCAACATTCTACTGCGTTCTGGTTGTTCGGGCTGGTGCTGGCTCGAGGTGAAGGTAATTAAGCACTCGCCTTATTATATGACAGCGTTATGTTCTCTTAAGAAGTCCTTTCCTGAAAATGAGGTCCCGACAGCACTCCGCGAGGACCAGGAAAGTGCCGACGAAAGTAGCGTCTCTTATGCTGATCCTGGCAGTGCACTTTCCCATCGTCGTCGTTAAGGTACCCCAAAAGGTGTGAATTCCAATGTCATCCAACGGGGTTTCTACTTTTTTAACCGATCAGCAAGGGACAGGCTAATGATCGAGAACTCGGTTCCGGGTATTGACAAGAGAAGCAACATTGGGTCCATCCGAAGATACACAGAGACAGGCACTTTCCCCTTCGGCGATGGTCACTCTCGTCGTCATTTTTTTTTCTGTCGGCGGACTCGGATAATTTTAAGGGTGTGCGGGGTTATGCTGTCAGCAGCCATGCCTCCCGAAGTTGCGGCTTCTCGACGGCTAACAGCGCGAAAACGGAACAAAAACACGAAACGGGGAGACACATACAAGCGCTGACTATAAAAAGTTTTATTCGAAAAAGACTCAAATATATACATGTCACATCCTTACAGACAATTTCGAGAAGAAGAGAGAGAGAAAAAACACCATTGACAACAACGGTACCGATTATACAAATTGCTCTTCAACCTATGCCTAGATAAGAAATCTCTTTTTCATGCAAAAGAACAGAAGGCTGATTGACACAATTCGTCGACCTTTTAATAATATGCCCGATTCGACCGGCTCCCTGGCCGCCTGGTTGCTACAAAAGAACAAAATGGAAGTGTCGGCAAAACCAGGAGTGCAACCACACTGCTTGCAATGTGCCTTAGGTGGGAACCAGTATACCCTTCAATTAAATGGTAATGTTCTCTTAATCGCACGTTACGGCAGCGCCTCGTCTGCCCTGCCTACGTGGACACGCTTGCAAGGGAGAGAGAAATGGAATAGACCATGGAAGTAGGACATAGTACATAGCTATGAATATGTTCCGCCATGCAGCCAGGCGTGGCAATAACCTGTTTTTTGGTTATGCAGCGATCGACTTTTGCGCACAATCGGCCCACTTGCTGCGCACGGAAATTGTTGCCCGCGGAATGTAGGGAACACGGGGCGCTGCCTTATCTTGCGATTAAAAGAACATTAAAATTTATTTAAAGGGGCTACAAGATCCCATTTGTCGGCATATGTCAAGCGGTACGATTACACACCTCGCTGCGCCGAGACTTCAATTTTGTTTTTTTATAGAAACGAGACTACCAGAGTGCTGGTCAATACAGCGCACATTATTAAACGGTCGACCATTTGTGTTAGTCAGCACTCTGTTCTTTTGAATGTAAAAGAGATTTCCTATTTAAAATGGGTTGAAATGTACTTTTTATAATCTCGACGTCCGGTGTCAGCAGCCAGTATGTTTCTTTTTCTCTTTTCTTTTCCACATTCCGTTTCAGGAGGCGGCATATGTATATGTTTGTTATTTTTCAGATTCCGTTGAAAGTCTGCGATTGTTTGCGTCTCAACCTTGCGTGTTATCGTCCAGTGTACGTGCTGTTTGGCGTCACAGAACAGTACCAACTAGCCCAGCCTACAACACTCTTGCCGCTTCTTGTTTCCGCGCCTAGGGCTTACAGATCTTCCGCGGGCATACCTCCGCCGTCGTGGCGGCTAAGTGGAGCGTCGTACCCTGGTGACGATTATCGGATTCGGCGAGGAGGCGATGGGTTTCGGCGAACAGCAAGGAAGTCTTCGATTGCAGCACAGGTCTGTGCGTGAAGCGAGGTATGCGATACGCAGAAGAAAAACCGGGAACACCAACGTGGCCTGCGTCGCTATAGTGGTAGCAAAGCAGTCGGTTTTCTTTGGTGCGCCAGAGGTCAGTCTTCCGTGCCTGTCTACCGAATCAATTTCCTGAAGCCCACGGTCGTCTACTGGCGTCCGGTGCCTGTGGACAAATTTAGGCTTCAGGAATACAGCTAGTCGTTGGGGCGGTCGCCGCAGGTGTTTGGCGACGCCACGCCGACACATAGACTGTTTGGAGCGGCTCTGGCGGCTACTCAGGGGCGGAAAATGTTAACGCCTGCCGGATTTCATGGCGCACTGGATCGACGGTAGAGGCAGAAGCTGATTCGGACAAGACAATTCTGTGCAGCTGAAACTCGTCCCGAACGATTTATCGCTCGACCTCACACACCACTCAATCGGTGGAAGCAGTCACCTCAGTGCCAGTGGTGCTTTAAAATCTGCCGTTCCCCTGGTCCGTGCTGTCGGCATTGCTCCTGCAGTGCTCGCTTGATGGCTGTCGAATTTTTATGTTATCTTCACAGCACGAGGGGCAATTCGTATAAGGCCAGTGAACAGCTTTCTTTTTCACGGGAATTAGGTGCCGTATCTTTTTCTGTTCGGAAGTATCTGGGTCGGAACTCGGAAATAGCCGATTCATGAACTCCGCGAACATCGCAGCCGGTTCATTGGGCTTTTGAATTCGGAATTCCAGGAGGCGCTCCGCGTGGTTTCGGCGGCATTGCACTGGCAAACGTCTCCTAAAGCGGCTGCCGAGATTCTCGTACGAAATTCTGGAACTATTGTCCAGCGAGAAGTACACATTCTTCAGTTTTTATTGGTGGTCCCAGTGGGTAAATGACACGACGTCCTGAAACTGCGCCAGCCAGTCCTCAATGTCTTCGAACACGTCATCCACGGAAGGTGATGGCAGGACGTGGCTGATAAAATGTTACTGAGAGGCAACTGTTTGCGTCACTACTTGTTTTCGAAGGACTCGGCGTCTACGGCTCGTCGGCCATGAAGGAGGCCGTACTCAGTAGGCAGGCCGAGTTAGAAGCGGCTACTCCGATGAAGCTGCGTGTACAAGAAAGGGTGGCAGTACAGGGCTGTGTGAGGGGTATAAGACACCAGGTGGTAGTACCCAGCCAGATCGCGTGTGTAGCTTGCCTGCAATATACGGTCTCCGGGTGGTAAGTGGTGGCCTTGTACTTTATTAGGACGGTAAAACTAAGAGGGGCCTTGAAGGGTCTAGCGTAAAATCGTTCAAACAGCGTGAACCAGGCACCAGCGCACGCGAATCCGGCGACGAAGATTTTGTTTCTTTGTCCTTCGCAGTTGATCATCTTTACGGATCCCCAACCAGAGAGTATCCTCTCCTGCTAAATACGTGCAATATATGGCGGACAAACTGATAATAATAATGCAGTCAAGAGGTCTAAGTCGCAGTACTCTAAGAAACGGAGAAAAACTGCTGGGAGAAGTAGAACCCTCGACGCCAACAACCGTTGCTTCCAGCGGAGGACACCAAGCAGCGAGATTATGGGTCAATAGACACCGCTCTTTATCTACGGAAACATGCCCGCGTCCATGATATAAGTACCCTGCAGATTCTGTTGCACAGTGCGTAAAACACGGTCATAGATGAGTTCGGTTGCCTTGTTCTACCCGTTAAAATCGTTCTTGCGCAAAGTAGGGGAAGGCTGCTAGCGCAACTCATGCTGGCAGGATTTTCGGTAGCGTGGTGGGGGTGGTCGCGATTTTCATGTGAGTTCATGGCGGGACCTCTCTTAGCACTACAACAAGTCATTGAATCGTACAAGTCATTAAACGTGATTATAAGGCAAACGGCTTCGTGTTTCTTGTTACAGGGGGGAAAGCCAGTATACACCCAGGCGGCAAGAAAGTGTGCCCCAAACCGGCCCGTCTATGGCCGCTTTCTGGCATGTCCGGCCAGCATCCCAGTTCTTGCAGCCCACTGATCATGCGTTGAACGGCCAACATTCGGCAACCAAGCGCTTCGGTATTTTTCCGTCCGCCCGTGTCCGGACGCCAAACGGCAGCTAACCGGCTGCCAGATATTCAGTTCTCTTACGGATGCCGATGTTTGAGAAAGAATAAACGGCCGAAGTACGGCCTTAGGCATCCGTTTTTTCTTCGGGAAGCGGTAATCGGACGGAACACGGCAAGCGACCGGCCACAGAATATGCGTATTCTTGCGGCAGTTGGTAGTTCGAAAGGAGACCGGCCGGAGCGCGGCGCCGTGCATTCGTTGTTTCAACGGTGAACCGCGCGCCCGGCCGGTAGAATATTCGTTTTCTTTCGGGCAACCAGTGTTAGAAGGATACCGGCCGGACTTACGCCCCCAGAATATACGTTTTTCATTCGGTTAGCTGTCCTCGGCCGAATTACGGCAAGCGAATGGCCACAGAATATTTGGCAACCGGTGTTCTAGAGGAGAGCGGCCTACGTAAGGTATCTGGTTATACGTCATTTTTTCCGGCAAACGGCATACAGCCGAACAACGGCACGCGCCTGGGCGCCGAGAATTCATGCACAGACGTGTTTGGAAGGAGTCCGACCGGTTTTTTCCTGGGGGGAGAAAAAGCCGTTAGGGAGCCGAACGACGGGGACGCGTTTTTCATCCGCTCCGTGTTTCTACGTTTTAAATGAACGAACATCGTTGTCAAACAGTAATGAGTGTTCTCGGTGAACGGGCAAGGTGCAAGGACTCACTGGACATTAGCAGGGAACCTTGTAGGCCATCGAAATGTCATTTATTGCCACAAGAAGACTGTGCCACACCGACGGGTGAGCTAAGCCTCGCCAGTCATCGCCGCTACCACGCCTCTGCCGCCGGCTTCGTCGAGGCATCATCTCGAGGCTATTCGCCCCCTCAAGAAATGGAGAGCATTGGAGACATCGACCCGGCAGAGATGTCCGATCCGAGATGGAGATGGTTCACCAAAATAACTGGCCTTCAAGGGCGTCGAGCAAGCGGCCACCACGCAGGAGCTAAACCGCCACCATGTCAAGGACTCCCCACCAAAGAAAGGCAAGTGCGAGCAAAAGCGCAAGTTATTCTGCTTACAATTACACTGCGACAAGCAATGTTGCACTAGTGTTGTGGGTGATAAACGTAGAAGAGAACTTGCTCGTGCATTGGTAGGATCAACTCATGCCCTGCACTATGTTACTTAATGGGATTTTACGACTGAATATTAGAAAAAATTTTTTATAATTTGCGATAACAACACAGCCTTATCACTCACGAAGCTAGCTGTTAATTTAGTTCCGATGTTTGAAGGTTGAGCTTAGCTACTCTTGGGATAATGACTCATTTGGTTAAACATAATCGCCAGCATCCTAGCAAACACGGAATTTTGTCAGGATTTTCTTGCTCAACGCAGATTGTGAGTTCACGGCACGATTTGGCTCTTGCAATAGATAAGCCTAAAGTGGTTGACTGTATATTTTTGGACTGCAAAAAAGCAAATGATGGTTTCCATATCACCTTCTGCGTAGTACATTTCATCCTATGAACTGAATGAATCGGTTTTTGCATTGTTATTACTATTGGCCCTATAGCTTTGTTCAAAAGTACTGTGTAGTTTACCGACTATAGCGAAATGAACGTGATTCCGTATACCTGCAGCTTTATTCGAATTTAATAACATCCTGATTGTGCAGATTCAGGAAGGTTTTTGGATGTTAAACAGTGTGTAAACGGCACCTTTACAAGAAAAACCTTCATTCCAATTGAATACGTATACCGTAAATTTCTCCTGTGACAACGGCCGAGGAATATAAATACCTAGGAGTTTATTTAGGAAGTGGTTAGAGGTTACATAGGCAGGTTCACACCATAAAAGTTACGAGCTGCATATGTTTTTGGCTTTCTGAGACGAATATTTCATTGAACCTCCATCTAACTGAAAAAGAACAACCAGTATTTCACTCATGTGCGCTCAATCTTGGAGTACGCATGTGTTTTTCGTGGATTCCTACACCAAAGAGTTGGTTGATACGGCTCGAAAACATACAGAATATGTCAGTGCGATTCGTATTAGGTAATTGGCACGCTCAAGTTAGCATGAGAGAAAAGTAAAAGTAAACTGAAATGGCAGGACGTGAAAGATCACAGACGAAACTACAGGTTGAACTTTTTTCGTAATATCTATCATTCGAAAACTGGAGTAGAAGGGGAGAAGTATGTCCAAGCGCCATCTACATATCGCAAAGTGGGACCGATAGCTTAAAGCAAATTATTAACTTTCCTTTAAGGTGACGCCTTGCGCGATTCATTTTATTTTACATCAATACTGCAGTGTAATTATCTTTCACGTATGATTGCAATTACTGTTTATATTGACGATTTTCAGCGCGCTTTGTAGAATTATTATGTTATTTTGTCTCATATTTAATGCTTAGTGTTATGTATCTCCCTTCTGTCAATGCATGCAAAGGCAAGCAGGCATCAAATAAATAATAAATAAATAAAACAATGAAATAAATAAATGAATAAAAATAAATAAATAAATAAATAAATAAATAATAACTAATCTGCCAGAGGCCGCAAGTTTGCCTCGACGGTTGAGAACCCTACGCGTTCAACCTTGACCAATAAATATTTATTGCCTATTCGTTGCAGTATGCAAGGTATCCTGTATGCGTGGCTAGCATTGCTATGTTATGGTTTGAAACAAATTATGTAACTCTAATTTTACGCCTTTCCTTGCGTGAACACAGAGGGATACAACTGCAGCCACCTGAAGCAGGGCGTCATTCGCAACCGCGTCTAGAATTTTTTGAACGTAGTATGACATTAGAAGAAAATGAAGTTCTTTGGACTATTAAGTGGTGTGGACGTATAACTACTCATGAAAACAAACATTAAAATAGATTGAAAATGAAAGTACCTGTTCGCTCCTTCTTAGGATCAGTCCTGCGTAAGATCATCAGAAAAGGTTGATCGAGTAGAAAATGTCTTTGCAAGAAAAATGGGCAGAAACTGGACATACTTTTTGTGAAGGAGTTATATTAAATGCTCGTGAGTGTTTTGTTGAGAACCAAACGCTCGTAAAGGCATTCACGCCGGTTTTATAACAATCAAAATTGGTCAAGAACTGTTATAAAAATAGTTTATGTAGTCATAGCATGAAGTGTTCCGGAATATTGCCCTAAAAGAAATTGGCTAAAAGCGGCGCAGTTTATCTCTCTGAAATTCAACCCACTAAAGTATAGGCGCCCCTCCGCTGCCCCCACCCCTCCTGTTTCCCCGTTTATTACAGGTAAGCCGCCCCAGCAGAGGATTATCAGCACCTGGACAATACATCTATTCAAGCTCTACAAAGAATTGAATATTTTCTGTGTTCGGCAGGAAAGAGGCACAGCAATTAAATTAACGACAATTTGTGAGCACTGTTTAATAAATAAATTTTGCTGGTCAAACTGCGCTGGTAATTGGAGCAAGGCTGCGCTGAAAGCATTGACGGCTGGGTGGTTGCGCGCGAGCTCCCTTGATGTGGCTGCATTGGACCCAAAATGCTGGGTATTTCTGCTGCTTCTGCACTGCGCGAATGAGTCATCTGCTTGCGCGACATGCAGTGACCGGCCTCAATACAGTTAACGTACTGTGGCTGAACTCCAATGCCGTAGCACGCCGTATTTCCGGTAGCTTTAGTCCGGCTAGAGTCCGACGACCGCATCTCGGCTGTCCTCCGGCGGCCGTACTTCGGCCGTACACGGGTGGCTTAGGAATGGGCGGAGCCCCTACAGCTGGAATCTGGCCGTATGACCGTAGCCGGTCGACTGGCCGACGCGACACTGGCCGTTGGACAGCCATCGGAGTACGGCCGTATACGGCAAAGGCCCACATTTGGGCATGGGCCGAACATGGCTGCCGGAAACGGCCGGACAGAAAATCACCGGCCAAAGTACACCGGCCTGTTTTAGGCCGAACAGACGTGTGCTGCCTGTGCACTCCGTTTACAGGTTCAGGTTACACTTTTATGATGTGACGTCCTCTGCTGCAAGAGCTGCGTCCTACAACTTCGCCCTATAAAGAGGTAAATACTATTAAATGCAAGGTTAAAGTACAACTGCACTCATTTTGCGTTGCCTAGTAGAGGTCAACAAATGATAAGTATGCAGAAAATATTGCAAGGGACAAGGTAACAGTAAATTCCAATTGTAACAGTACCTACAGGCATTCGAAGTAGGTCTGCAGCACACCGCGTTGCACCTAGTTGATCAGGGCCCAAAGATGGTTATCCACATACACGACAGTATGAAAAAAACTAGTCACGGGACGCTTCTGGGTGATTACAGACTCACTGTACAACAGACTATTTGCAGGGAGGTTTGCCAGTGCACCTCAATTGTATGCGGCCGCCAGCATGTATAAATCATTAATCCTTCATGCCATATCAAATTTTAACCCGAAGGAAGGTTTTAGCTTTATCGACGCCATGAGATAACTAGTCAAGGTCATTTTATACATGCAGCATTGTTTCCAGGTTTACCCCAGTCTCGAAGAAAGAGAGGATTGTTGGTCTGACCTTGTGTTGGGTTAACAAGAAAAAACTTACTGAAGGAGCGTCTCTGCGTAGGCCCCATAACGGACGCCGTATCGTGTTCCAAGAAGGCACACGCATGACCTGAGAGTATTCTGATCCGCTTTGTTGTTCGGATTCTAAAGATTGTTTCCTACACTTCGACGATACTCTTTACGTTCCGCTTTGTAGATAGAAGCGAAAGCGGTCAGCCCCGTTTGCCGGGATTTCAACAAAGATACTTACTTCAAGAGTGAAAACTTTTTTCTAGCGAGAAACTACAGCGTGATTTGTAGCGAGAGTGTAAACTTGGCGTGTAACAATGTTTTTTTGTTCCGGTAACTCGAGCAATATCAGAAGGGCAACAACATTATCTCTAGTTTTCCAAGTCGCTAATTGTCCAGTAGCATTTTGTCATTCCTAATGCTACAGTACAGTTTAGCCAAAACAATGTTTTTTGCCACCCGTGCTGTCGGTGCGAAAGAAATAAGCTTTACAATTGGTGTAAAGTTGGTAAGGATCAAAGAGTCCTGGATAGACTGGACACTTTGCCTAGGATTAGGTTGTCATTACCGGAAACAATAAAGCCGTTTCAGCGTTCCATTTTTATCCTCCTTTTGCTAATTACGCTTCTTGTGATGTATGGTACTTCCTTGTATTTGAAATAATACCATCTTTAAACGTCACGTCATGTGGCGCGTAGGGCCCTGTCACGGCATTTTTTTTTAAATTTCGGTGAATACCTTGTCTATTTGCCAAGGCACGAAAGACATTTTTACGGCCAGTGCAGCGGCCACTGGAAAGGTTGGCTAATTTTTTTAAATAAAAACTGCTCCTTAGTTGATACCAGCACCAACAAAAGTGTCTTTCGCCGCCGTGCATACGAAACCGCGGCACAGAGAATATCATTTCAGAAGAACGCAGAACTGGGGGTAATCGAAAGACAGTAAGAAGAAGACTGCATCAGCCTGCAGTAGGACCACGTATTGAGCTAGCATTTAGCACTGCTGTCACTGAGATATGCCCCCCCCCGGGGTATGTTTGGCAGTGACATTTGCGCCCAAAATTTAATCCGACAAAGCTAGATAACTATGGGTATTGAAATTTCTTCCTCGGTGACGGACAAATCACGCCGGACGCATATTGCCACAAAAGTCCGAACACGGAATATAATTGTGACTTACCGGTCGAATGAAAAATAAGCTGCTTGAACAAAATTCGGGTTTGCGACACATCTTCTCCGAAGATTCCTGTAACAAGAAGGCAATTAATTTGAGATATAGGTTTCAAAAGATGCCTACGCCTTCTACGGAAACCAGGCTGTTTTGCAATGGGATGCAATTACAGTACCTTGTGGCCTACTACCGAATAATTTTCAGCCTGTTGATTTGCTGTGCCCTTAAACTTGCCTAGTTAGTTTGACGCAGATGCTTAAAATTCCAGGAGAGTCTTGAGTCTTTTAATTCGATAAGCACTGCACTCAAAGGAGCGAAGCACGATGTGACAAATAGTTTATATATGAAATGCCGCGAAGAAATTAGTTCGTGAACAAAGGAGGCAGAAACGTTTACGAAGAAAAAAAACTATGCAGATGTTATTGACACAACGCATATGCGCCACGAGACACGATCTATGGCCTGTCTTATATCATCACACGTGGCGCAAGAAGACGCGTCCGCGAATTTTCAAATGCTTCTGAAAAGGAATCGGGAGCTGTGCATGTGCAATGAACACTTCATTGCTCAGATAAGCAGAACCAGTAAAATGTTGTGGCGCAAAATGTAGGGTCCTGCCTGCTTACAGTTCACCACCGGTGCTTTTCGCTTCCCAAATCACGACCAGTGCGTATGTTTTCCTCCTCTAATGACATGATGTTCAAAACTAACAGCATTTGCGTAAAATCCGTGGTTGCTTGCATTAGGTATTTTGCGTATCATCATTCGGTTGTATATTCCTTGCCATTCGCGCGCATTTACGAGCACTTCGCATGAACAGAATTTCCCTTGGTATGTTAACAGAATTGTAAACAGAATGGCAAACAAAAAAGTGTTCGAAATTATCGCTTGATTCTTGATTGAGACGGGAGTTGACCTAATATATCCCAAGGCCATAACGAAAATTGTGTGCTCGATATAATGCCTGCCCTCATCTCGTTATAAACTTCGCTGATGTTGAAGTACGGTGGAAATCACAGGTATACGCGAAAAACACTGGGGCTGGAGGTGCCGACAAACTTGGCGCTCCAGCATTACACTAAGCAGGGGAGGTACATTGCGAGGGGACGCTGGCGTGGCGAGATGTTAAAAGAATGTGGTCGTAATTCTCTTAAACAAATCGTGCTAACTTTTCCTACTAATCCAAATATTGGCAACACTGTCTGGAATACAAGTCATTCATCAGGGGGCAAATTTCAGTTCACTATATTTGGGCATTGAGTAATAAAGAGGGCGGCTCGCACAGGAAGCGAAAACCTGCATAGCTTGGGTGTTTCACCTTCCTGCAGTTGAGTGGTGACCAGCAAAGCGAAACGAGCGACCGGCTTTCGGGCACTTTTCTTGCGTCGCATCCGCTACGTCCAGGTTCCTCTAAACCAGGAAAAGAATCAACAAGCTAACCTTACCTCACGCGGTCCAGACATAGATTATGCTAGGCCTAGGAATGGTCCTGAGGCTGCCCCAATCTGCGGGCGTAGTCATCACCGCTGTCCGCTGCCGTTTTTGACACCGATGACACCCGGTCGTCCTGGCTTTTTCCTCTTCTTTAACCATGGACAGACTCTGCCGTGAACGTGGCACGATTTCTGAAGCTATAACAGGTGAAATGTTCCGCCATCACAGCCTTGATGCACGATCCGTTTTCAACGATTGAAAGAGATAAAGAGAGAAAACTTTACTATGAAGGGATATGCTAAGGAGAGGGGGTGGCGACTAAGGCAGCTCTTTCAACCTAGAGCTCTTGCGTGGCCAGGTCGGAACTTCCCAGCGCTTCATTCCGCTGCTTGCTGATGGTGATTGGGGGAAAAAGACCTTGACAGCATTAGAACAGGCTTTGGGTCAGCAATGTTTACGCACCACAAAGCGGATATTCTGGAGGGGTAATTCTGACTGGGAGAATATGATAGGGAAGGGGTCTCGCAGGGAGGTCTTCCGCTTAAAGGAGTCTCCTACTTCGTACTTTATGTTGTGGAAGAGAACAATGGGCTGGCGAATAGTGAAGGCGGGTAAGACGTTTATGCTCAATGATAGCGTTAAAAGTAATTAGGTCTTCTTTGGTGAATCTGGCATACTGGGACAGAGAGGGTTTCATGCCGACCCCGTGTGTAAGCTTTTGGGCTGCCATGTGTGGCCACCTCATTCACCTCTACCCATTCATAGGAAGGGGGCCACATGAGTTTCAGGAAGATGGTGGGTGGGATTTGCTGGTGAATTTGGTGCGCATTCGAGTACCTATTGCGTCGTGCAAAATTTTGACTAAGTCGTGGCTTAACAGTAACAGCAGAGCAATTGCCACTTCCTTCGGC
The DNA here is from genome assembly GCA_013339765.2 of Haemaphysalis longicornis. Classification (NCBI taxonomy): domain Eukaryota; kingdom Metazoa; phylum Arthropoda; class Arachnida; order Ixodida; family Ixodidae; genus Haemaphysalis; species Haemaphysalis longicornis. The sequence goes on along the minus strand of CM023452.1, from coordinate 15,882,607 downwards.
TTAGTTGGAGAATCAGTGCGGGTGGTGATAGCGATAACTGTAGTGGATTGCGGGTGCTTGTTAATCGACCAGATTTAGTGGGAATCCCCAAGGTGGAGTAAGTTTCTGCAAAGGAAAACTTGGCATCCACCTGAACGCAGCTGCACGCCTGCATCCAGGTTGATGTCAAACTTTCTTTTGCAGTGCAGGTGTTTATAACTACCACCACGTAGTTGTGAGTGCAAAAAGAGCTGTTTATGACTCAGTAAACAATTCTTGTGTGCGTTGCCCGTTTTTCTGAATTTCTGCTAACTACGCACCCAGGTAAGCGGGCAGGCAGCAGAAATTGTCAAGCCCAACCGTAGCAAATCACAGTGGCTATGTGTCCGAGCTTGGCAGCACCCCGCCTGCCATTATTGGCTGGTGTTTCGAAAAGGTGACAAGCCAACAATTGGACAAGCTCCGAAGCGCCAATAATGGACAACGCTTGGCAACTTATGTTGCCAGTATAAGGGTTATGGGTGGACCCCACGCTATTTTCATGCACTTTCTGATTTTGCGGCAAGTCCTTATGGCCAATGCCTATTCTTTAAATTGCCTCAAGGCCCCATTTCCTCTTTCTGCATTCCATTATACAGGAAATAATTTATTGCACACTCTTTAATAATTTCCTGTACAATGGTATGTATAAAACATAAATCGAAATGCGAGCACAATAAACAAACTACATCAACTTTGCGACGCGATTACGTGACTTGCCTAAAACAACTGAGCAACCCAACACACCAAGTCTCTTTGCGTATTTTTTTATTATTCACATCATTAAAAATGGTTAAACCTGGCTTAACAGTGGCAAGAATACGAAATAGGGTATTTTAAAACACAAACAGGAAAGCAAACACAAACACAATAGCCGAGAAAAAATAAAAAAGCTGTGCTCCTGAAGTGCGAACCAATATATGCTTCGTTTTAGTGCTTGAGATGCCCACAAAACACAAGCATTGAGGTAAATGATAAGAAGACCCTCCTCCCGGGTAATTCGCCGAACTGCCATGATCACAATATGTCGTTGAGCACAATATGTCGTTGATCACAATATGTCGTTGAACCACACAGTAGTCCAGCTTCGAAGACTTGTTCTCTCTTCTGCATACGGCACTTGTCCACGGAAAACACCGTTAGATTGTATAGTCTTTATAAGTGAGAAAAACAGTCAACTACAGTGCTAAATGCACGCTGCTTACTAAATACTTCACATAGCACCAACTCTAACACACGCACGCGTGAGAATATTCAGCCTAAACATTTTGCTTGTTAACAGCAGTGACTTTTCTCGTTCTTGGGAAAGCAGTCCAAAATTTCACTGAAAATTGGATTCACACTTATTGCAGTCACGGAAGGTAATATGAAAAAAGTTAAATAGACAAAGTAACACACCAGTGGTTTTGTGAGATTTTGTTGTGGCTACTGTGGTCACGTAAACGATTAATCGCGAGAGCAATGTCCTGCCTCAACGGTTGCTTACCGTAAATTTTGTTTTCTAACAAGGTGGGTTCAGAGACTACAAGGCAACCCACTACACAATGGGTTTCGAATGCGCGAACTTTCACGTCTTTTTGCAAGCCATCTATGGCAACTTGGAGGAATACGAGAAGCATTGTGACCTTTTAATGAGTTATATTTTTAAATGGGAACCTTATAAAGTGACAATTCCTAGCGATGCTACAAACCTAACTGATTGGGTAATAAACTGCTTACGGGGTTGTGGTCGCCGCCACCAACTTCTGCCTTGTGAGACGCACCATATGCAAACGGAACCGACGGAGAAGCCCTGCAACAATGCAATTACTTTGTCCCTAGACAATATTTTACGTTGCTCAACAAAATAAGCAAACAAAGGCTTCATTTATAGCTAGAGTTTATAAAAGCCAGATTAATACATCCGTAGCTCTTATACTGCACGAGAGTTTTTCTTCGACGAGTGCTAAATGTCCTGAACCTGTAGTGGGAGCATGGCCGCTTGTTCGAAAAAACCAAATCCGCAAAGAGCATAGCTACAACGGGCATCACACAAATGGAAGCTCCTGTATTGACGCTTCATCATTCGAAAAGAACCAACACCCCTAAGGAGCACTCACACGTGCCAATTGTATATTTATTTTTATTTATTTATAAAGACAGCTAACTTATGGCTGGAACGAGCGCGAGCTCTCCCGTACCGCGCAAGGAAAAATGAAATGGTGAGTCACATTTTCAGCGGCCAGCCGATGCAGGAAAATGATGTTATTTCACATGTCCGGTATACTTCAAACACAGCCACGGAACCAAAACGCACCTCACGAACACGTACAGAAGTACTACGCCGTTTTCAATGCCCCGAAGAGACGCAGACATCGTAGCGACGCGTCCGTCCACCAGCCAAACTGCGGAGAAAAAGAACACGTAAAGGCACAACGCTCAATTAGTCCGACGGACACCATTGCGTTAGTACACACACATGACCCATTCCCAGAGAACGTGTAGCACTACCTCGCACGCTATATTGAATACGCTGCACTTTAGTTTGAGTACGCTTTGTTTCGTGGCACGGTGCTGTGGCTGTTTAGGTAACTACTTTTTGCTGCCTTTTTTCGCCGATTTACCGGCTCTAACAGTCTTGTTTGCACACGCCACGCACACGGCAAGCGCGTGGCCAAAATGCGCTTTCATTCGTCTGCTAAAGCTCGGCCTCCGAGGGGCTTTCCGTGGGACGTTACTTCCGGCGCCGTTCGCTTGGCGCTCAATCAATCTTCTGAGTTACCGATGAGTGCCCGATAGCTGGGAACCAATGGGGACTCATGGGGTTTCTAATCACTGACAATCGGCCTCGGCTGCTTGGGCGTGGAGTATGTTTTTGGAGATCAGTGACGCTCTGCACAATCTCATATTTGTTGGAGTGGGGTAGCCCTGCAACACGCCACCGAGCCGAGAGATGATGGTACAAATGTCGTACCTTAGCCAATAGATGGTTGCTTTTGGCAGTATTGGGTATTGAGCTTTAGACAAAAACCTTAAGTGCGTTCTAAATCGTAGGAGGCGATGATCTTGTGCTGTGTCCCTGGAAGTAAAATTGTCGAAACGTCAATGCTAGACTTTTTTTAAGGGAGGTGAGGGTTTAGAGAAGCGATACATAAGTTTGGGGCACGAAACTACAATGATTAACATCTGACCGAGGCAGGGATTGCGCTGCACCTACGAATTCAGGAATTACAGTGGCGGTTGAAGAGGCACCAAAGCGTGAACAACAAACGTAACTGAGAGTAGCCCTCGCGCGACCATCTCTGCTGCAGCACCTCAATCCACTCAACGCATAGGTTTGGGATAGTTGGTTATATCACTTCGACATGGTTAAACTGCGCAACAAGACGGGCACAGAAAAAGAAACAGGTGCACAGGAATGCCGTTCGTCCTGTGTAACCGTTTGTTCTTGTGTAAGCAGTTTGCTGCACTTTCTTGCCGTGTCAAACCCCCAATCTGACTCCGACAATAAGTGTGATCATAAAACTAAAAGCAGTGCCCTTCTTTTCTGTGTAGTTCAATAAAATGTGACGGCACACGCACTGAAATGTAAAATGCCACGAATAAAATGGTAGCACTGCGTAGAACAACTATTATCGTTCCGCACACCCTATATTCTTGGAAAAATATTGTGGTGGAAGAAACGCATAGTACAACAAATATCGAAGAGATGTGAAGGCTGAGTGTATTCGTTCATGTCGTAGTATAAAACACGTATTTCCGCGTATTATAAACGTAACAAATACACATTTCTGGTTTCGAGCCTGAAGCCTTGTACTTCAATGGATGCACAAACAGCAACAAGGAATGCCAGAATGTTACACAGTCCCCAGCAGTTTTTGCGCCCTCTTTACATATTTGCGCTCCGCTCCAAAATATAGCAGATTTAGTTGCGCCGGTCTGTTGCGAACACCGCCCGAGCCAGTCAGTCAACATTCATTGCTGCTTTTACCAACAATTCGTACAGAACGAACAGGAGCAAGTTGATTAGCAGCTCTGCACAATTCAAATATTTGGGAAGAAAGGAGCGGGCGGATCGCAGCACCGGCTACATGCACGAATTTGGCTTTTTGAAAGCCTTACACATTTTGTGCCCGGCTATGACGTTGCGGTGACATTCGCAATTTTGTATTCATTGTGGCTAGGTGATATTGTATTCTTCAAAACCAACCGCAAGCCCATTAAAGAGCCCAAACTGGAGTGGAATCGAAAAAAATGCAGAATATACAGTGATCAAGATCTTTTGAACATATATACAGGAATTCATCGAAGTCACAAAAATTACAATACATGTTGGCTACTGCTGGAAATAGGTTGAAAACATACTCAGGGATACATCGAAGTCGCCAGAAATGCCGTTCAGAATTACATTTGTTAGGGAGACTGAAGATAGGTTACGGTCGATTCAGTTAGTTATTCCAGTTCATGATGCGCGTGGGAAAAAGGCTTTTTCAAAATGTTAGTTCGAAACGCTTTGTACGGAGTCAGAGGTTGAAGGTATGCACGTATGAACACTTATTGAACAGCTCTGCACCATATGCAACAACAATATTTTTTGTGAGCCCTTGAGTATGACAATATTGTATCACCGTAAGCAGGTGCCTGTAGTACCTCTGGATTCAACTAAACCTGCTGGATACACGATCAATTAAAATATTACCATTTCAGTTTTGAGCATGATGACCCGCAATAATGAGCGACATTCTGGGTGTTTTGGCTGGCGGTCGCTAGATGAGAAGGTGATTAGGCACGCGCCATAATCTATGACACAGTTATACTTTCTTAAGCAGTCCTTTCCTAAAATGAGATGCCCACAGCACTCCGCGAAGACAACGAAACTGCCGACGAAAGTAGGGTCTCCTATGCTGATACCTGGCAGTGCACTTTCCCACCGGCGACATTACGTTGCCCCCAGAAGTGCGAATTCGAATGTCAGACAAAGGGGTCTCTGCTTTTTTTTAACGCATCAGCAAGGGTCAGGCTAATGATCGAGAAGTCGTTGCCGGTATTGAGAAGAGAAACAACATCATGTCCATCCAAAGATGCAACCAGATCGGCATTTCCACGTTCAGCGATGGTCACTCTTGTCGTCATTTTAGATGCGACGCTGAGAGCATCTTTTGTCGGCGGCCCTGTCCTTCCTGCGTGCGTCCGTCATCGTCGTCGGCATCCGCACTGTCGTCCGCTCACCCCCTGTCCTCTCCGATAGCGAACACTGTCTTGCGAGGGGCATTGGATTGGATTCGATTGGATTGGCTTGGCTTGACTTGGATGGGATTGGATTTGGATTGGATTGGATTAAAGTGGATTGTGTTGGATTGTGTTGCGTCATAGCCGCGACAGACGCACTGGCGCGGCGCGTGCCCAGGTGAGAGCGAACGCTCTCTCTCCAACATCTGCGGGTGTGCGGCCCAGCGCGCTCTCACTCCACCGGTGGGCGGCGCTGCGCGCGGTGCTGCGCATGTGCAGTACTCTCTCTCTGTGTCTCCTCTCCTTCGGGCGCGCTGCGCATATAACCGGTGTGCCGCTCTCCGGCGGCCTTTCGGTCGACGGTTGCTCTCCGCTTGCGCTTGAACCCCCCTCAGCGTCGCATCACACCAGTGTTCCCGCGAGGGGAGGTGGGCGTAATTTTTTTTCTGTCGGCGGACTCGCATAGCCTAGGCAGCACAGAATGTCTAGAAAACGTAGTATTCATGGATGAAACGTCACAAAGAGATTTTAGACCGGAAAATTCGGCTTCTAGAAGTCAATAATTTCAAGGATAAGATCCCCCCAAAAATAACTTCTTTAAAACGTATTTTTTACAACTGCTTTTAGCAGTTGCTCTTATGGCTTTCTTGTAGCCGTCCATAAAATCCCATGCCAATGCTTTTGTCGAGAGTATAGTGCCTTAACGCGCCATTTTTCATAGCCTCCTGTGACTGAGAAGGAGGTGGGAGAGAATACACGTAAAAGCCTTGCTCTCTGCCTCTGCGTCCTCCGCCGAGTTGCAGCGCCCGCATGCGTATGGAGGCTATGGTCTGGGGGTCTGGGCGCGCACTGGTTAGAGAGTAATAAGTTTTGGCGCCAAAGGCGAGTGGCATAGAGTTGGCGGCAGCGCTGTTCTGCGACGCCGACGCTGTGGTAGAGGCTGGAGCCGAGTATTCTCTTTCCTCCATGCTGGAGCCCCTTTGTGCATCGCTCTCGTAGAACGTGCAGAGAACGGGGAAGATTTTTGTAAGTATTTGTGATTTGTGCCAGGTCCATACTTCACAATCTGTTAGGCCCGATGTGACCGCCGTGCTATGAACCGTAAATGTTTCTGATATTTGTGACAGCGATTGCGAAGGAGAGCCTTATTGTATTTCTATCCGCAAGCGGCAATACGCTGTTTTGATGTGTGCAGTTTCCTGCTGTTGTGAAGTATGAAAGTGTTATATACGTAATGCTGTGGCTAGTTATAAGCAGGAAGTGTTTGGGAAAGCAACTGCATTCACCTCGAATACATTGTTCGCATTGTAACATTTGTTAAGTGTTTTGGTTTTCTCGGGCGACAACTTGTGCACTATCTTGGAATCATTGGTGGCAGAGTTAAGCTGCGCATCCACCGTAATGTTTACGAAAGCCGGCTTCAAAACTACGCGATAACCTTCGTAAGCCTGCATTAACCCTTAGTACCCAGCTGGAGGGTCGTACGCAAACAAGCGGGTTCGTTTCACTCCTTATGAGAGAATTGTGTCGTCCCACGACGCAGTGCATGCATGACAAGGCGTCGTGGGCATTGCGGGTATCGTGGGTGAACGCACGCGGCCTTTAGCGCGCCGTAGCGCTTCAGGTGTCCGTGTTTTGATTTTTTTCTTGTTTTCGTTCTGTCTATTTACAGCTGCGTAAAAGCTTTCATCACTGTTCTCATACGTGCGCTTTTGACTTCTTTACTACAAAACTGGAGATTATTTCCTGCTCAAATTTCAGTAAACGCCAGTTTACTTAATTGTGCAAAACTTTAGGCTTCCGTTTTGCAAGTGCGCTCACAGCAATGTGCCTGTTTGCAGCCTTTACAATTGTGCGGTTCCTGAAGACTGATGAAGTGGAGGCTGTACCTTCTTCATGGGTATGGGACAAGATTTGCTTTTGGCTGGGCGCCTGCAGTACAACACGGCTGAAAAAGGCATTTACTCGATTTGACCAACCGGACGCTTACTTCAAAAAGCACGACGTACGGGTATTTGGAACAGCAAGTAAGCGCTTGTACCAACCTCGTTACGTCCTCACTTACGGCAATATTCTCGCGCCGGGCCGTGCGCTCAGAAACGCCGGCGCTTTTTGAAGCGCGCAGTCCTGGGAGCGCGCGTGCGCAAAAGCGGCGGCAGCGGCCGAGACATGGAACCTTTTCTTTCCTCCATGGGCCGAGAGAACCGGTTCTAAGCCCTCTCCGACGGGGGAACGGGTCTTCAGGCTCCGCACCGGCGAGCTTCCCGGGGAGAGCAGTGACCTCGCAGTCCACGTGAACCGCGCGCTGATTGGCTCGTTGAGTTTTGCGCAAAGTGCCTTGCCGCGAAAATGGCTCGCATACGAATCCTTGCGCAGCAGAGGAATCCTACCGCCAAACGGCGTTTCGCGGCGCATTTTTGCTCGCGCAGCGCTGGGCGCGCGCGGCCCCACAAGTGAGGACGTACCGTAACGTAAATGACGGAGCAGGGCAAAACTGACTACACTGCTGTTTGCTCTAACGCAAGTGGGCAGTCTTTTAAATGCGAATGCATTTATTAGTCGAGCCATGTCAGGCGCCGTGCGACGTCCACGCGCCCGCAGGTGTTATCTCTCCACTCTGACGCCCTCTCCCATAGCAACCGGAGCAGGTGGTGCGGGCGGATCAGCGGCGAGTGAGTGGAGAGAAGGAGCGCGCTGGGGCGTGTGAGGGCGCTCGCATCGCGGGAGCTCGCCGGAGCTCCCGCGTGTGTGGGAGAGTTGTAGGCGAGGGTAGGCGCGGTGCTTCGGTGCTTCTCCTCTCGACCCTCGCCCCACTCTCCCGTTCGCTCGGTCGCAAATATATATAAATGGAATGTCTGCCGGCAACGGTACCTCGAGCAAGAAGTGTAATGCAATCCAGTTCGAGCATTACACAATTCCGCGCACTCTCGCGCAAAAGAAATGCATTCGCATTTCCTCACGATTACTTCGGGGAGGAGGGGTGAATTTTTTTCCATGCCTTTATTTTTCGGGGAAACTCAAGGTAGTAGAGAGTGTACATGAATGAAGCTCATTTGTTTAGCTGCAGTGGCTGTCATCTGTATTTGACTTGTCCGGGTACTCATTTACCTTTACATTGCGTGCGCTTTGCGGCACTGGTTCAGTTTATGTTATCCAGACCAGTAGGTGTTCGTTTTATGCTGTGTTGTCAAGTGCTATTTGAAGTAGTCATTCTTTAGAAGGGGGTTTAACCAGTAGTTATAGTGCTTATTCTAGTGCTTATTCCAATGAGAAAGGTGTCTTCATGCCGCACATGGCTTTTTGTTTGTTTAGAAAAAGTTTTTAACGTTTTTGGCGCCAGGTGAGCACTGGCATTCTGCCTGGTCATTTTGTTATATACTCTTTACAATGTGATCTTTCAAACAAACTCTGTTTAATTGTTTCACTTTCCTAAGTGGCTGTCATTTTTTGCAGAACCGGTTTTCCTTGCATCATATTGTTTAAGCGTAAAAATCAAATGTATAAACTTCTGAACTTGATGGTAAAATTTTCTGGTATTGACCGTTTTTTGTCAGTGTTTTATTTGTGTTGCATTCTTGCTTTCAAATAACCATACGCAAATGTACAAAGTTGTGGACGTGATAGTGCAAGTTTATTCCATGTACCCAATGTTTTATTTTGCTGCATTCTTGCCTCCAAATATCCATAAGAAAATGCGCAGAGTTTTCGACCTGATGGTACAAGTTTCTTGCATTGGTTTTTTTTTCGTTTTGTTTTCAATGTTTTGTGTGCGCTCCATTCGTAGCGTTTTTGTATAATGATGCTTCTGGCACGTGCAAGCGAAGATTTTTCCACTGAATTGTGTTTTGAATGGTAATGGTATTTCTGTGCTCAGTACTTTCCCCCATTGCTTGGTCTCAAATAAAATGTTTTCTCAAACCAAAGGCCTTTTTATTGCGAATGCGTGCAGCAAACCGGTCGCATTCACGCCTAGCATCACCTCCGGGGGAAGGGGGGGGGGGGGTAGTAGGGGAGTAGGTTAATGCAGCCGTATTTTATACGCATAGAATGCGGCTCTAAATATCCCAAGAAAACGGATTCTTACCGTCTTTCCAAAGCCATTTTCTAGACCGTAATTATCGAGACGTCTTTAAACCATCTAAAATGCCGATTGAAAAGCCACATTGATGGACTTATACACCTCTTGCAAAATCCCACTTTTAAACCCATTTCCAAAGACGTTTTAAAGCGGGTAAATAAGTTGTCAAAAATAGTAATACCCGCTGGACATTAGACGTGATTTAAGACCTCTCTAAAACGCCGCGAAAGCGTTATCGGATTGTCTGGGGTGTTTAAAGCCGTTTCTTTTTCGTCCTGAAAAATCCTGATAGCAGACGTCCTTAAGCTCTTTTGTGCTACCTGGGAATTTTGAGTGTGTGCGGGGTTACGCTGTGAGAAGCCCTGCCTCCACAGGTTGCTGCTTCTTGACGGAACAGACAAAAAATGGACGCGAAAGGCGAAAAGCAGTAGACGCATAGAAGAACTGACCACGCTAAACTGATTTTTTTGAAATTATATAGAAATATCAACATATGTCGCATCCTCACAAACAAAGTGCGAGAAGAAAAGAGACAGACAAAAACACCCTAGCCTTAAACACCAGCGCTACTAATTATAAAAATTTCTTTTCAACCTATGCCCACGTAGAAAATCTATTTTAATCAAAAAAAGAGAACGCTTAGTGACATTATTCATCGATTGTTTATTAATATGCGCTGATTTGAACATCTCCCTGGCCGGCTAGTTCCTATGAAAGAACAAAATTGGAAGTGTCGGCAAAACCATGTGTTAAACGCCGTCCATGCAATGTACCGATAAGTGGGAACTAGTATCCCCGTCGATAGAATTGTAATGTTCTCCTATGGCATGTTAGGGCAGCACCCCGTCTGCCCTGCGCAGACACGCTTGCAAGGCAGAGGAATGGAATAGAAGACGAAAGTACGACAAGGTACATAGCTATGAATATGCTTCACCGTGCAGCCAGGCGTGGCAATACCCTGTTTTTTTTTATGCGGCCATCGACTTTTGCGCCCAATCGCCCCACCTTGTTGCGCCCGGCAATTTTTGCGCACGGATTTGTAGGGCAGACGGGGCGCTGCCTTAACATGCAATTAAGAGAACCTGAACATTCAGTGAAAGGTTCCACAAGTTCCCACTGTAAGGCACGTCCCAAGCGGTGCAGTCGCACATGTCGTTTTTCCGACACTTCCATTTTGTCAGTTAGACTCACGCACCACTCAATCGGTAGACGCAGTCACCACAGTGCCAGTGCTTCTTTAAAATCTGCAGGTCCCGTGGTCGTGCGGTCGGCATTGCTCCTCAAGGGCTCGCTGGATGGCTGTCGCCTTTTTGAGGAAATCCTTCACAGCACGAGGGGTAATTCGTATGTGGCCAGCGAACAGCTGTTCTATTACACCGGAAATTATGTGTCGCAGCTTCTTCCGCCCAGGAAATATCGGGGTCGGCACTCAGAAATAGGCGATCCATTAACTCCGAGAACATCGTAACCGGTTCATTGGGCCTTTGAATTCGGGATTCCAGGAAGCTCTCCGCGTGGTATTGGTGGTATGTACTGGCAAACGTCTCCTAAAGCGGCTGCCGAAATTGTCGTACGAACTCCTGGCACCATTTTCGAGCGAGAAGTCCACATTCTTTAGTTTTATTGACAGTCCTACTCGTTAAATGACGCGACGGCCTGAAACTGCTCCAACAAGTCCTCCACGTCTTCGAACACGTCACCATGGAAGGTGGTTGCAGTACGTGGCTGATGAAATGTCACGTAAGGAGCAACTTTTTGCGCCATTTCTTGTTTGGAAGGACTTGGCTTCTCGGAGCGTCGCACAGAAAGAGGCCGTACTCAGTAGGCAGGCCGAGTTAGAAGCGGCTACTGTGATGAAGCGGGGTGTCAACAAAGAGTGGCCTTGCAGGGCAGCCAGGAGGGGTATAGGGCATCAGGTGGTCGTACCCGGCCACTTCGCGAGTGTAGCTTGCTGCATATACAGGCTCCAGGTGGTCGGTGGGGGCATTGTAGTTTAATAAGTCTGAAAATACTAAGAGTAGTCTTGAAGTGTCTAGCCTAAAAGCGCTCCAGCAGCGAGAACCACGCACCAGCGCAAGCGATCCGGAGAGGACGATTTCGCTTTGTTTTTTTTTTTGCCGTCGACCATCTTTGCGTATCCCCAACCAGAGGGTATCCTCTCCTGTTAAATACGTGCAGTTTATTGCGGACAGCTGATAATTTTAATGTACTCAAGAGGGTTCCGTCCCAGTACTCAAAGAAACAAACACAAACTGCTGGGAGATAACTTGAACCCTCGACTGCAACAACCGTTGCTTCCAGCGGAGACGCCAGGCAGCGACATTGTGGTTCAATTGACAGCGCTCTTTATCTACGGGACACAGCCGCGTCCATGAGTTAAGTAACGTTGCCGATTCTGTTGCAACATACGAAAAACATGGTCATGCATGAGTTCCGTTGCCTTGTTCGATCCGTTAATATCGTTCTTGCTCAAAGTAGTGGAAGACCACTAGCGCAACTCATGCTGTTTGAATTTTCTGCAGCGTGGAGGTGGTGGTGGTTGCGTTTTTCATGTGAGTTCATTGCGGAACCTTTGCTAGCACTACCACAAGTCATGAAACCGTACTAGTCATAAACGCGATTATAAGGCTAACGGCTTCTTGTTTCTTGTTACAGCCAGGATACACTCCGTTTTTGGCTACAGGTTACACTTTTTATGATGTGACGTCCTCTGCTGCAAGAGCTGTGTCCCACAACTTAGACAATAGAAATGTAAAGACTATTGTATGCAATGTTAAAGTACAACTGCACTCATTTTGCGTTGCCTAGTTGAGGCAGACAAATGATACGTATTCGGACAATATTGGAAGGGATCAGGTAAAGTAACACCGCAATTGTTACAGTACCTACATGCATTCAAAGTAGGTCTGCAGCACACCGCGTTGCACCTGGTAGACTAAGGCTCAAACAATGTTCCCCACAGACACAGACGTGGACGAAAAACTAGTCACGGGCGCTTCTGGGGTGCCTGTACAGACTCACTGTACAATGGAGTGCGAGGGGTGCGAGGGTGATTATGCGAGGGGTGGCCGGGTGGGGAACCAATGGCTCGTGCGTCGCAGCAACATCGGCATGTGCCGGAGGAACCAGCTCAGCTCTGGGGCGATTGACGACGCTGCGCTCGAGCCGCTTGATAAATATACGTGTCACATAATGCGTATACCGTGTGTGTGTGTCATTGAAGCAGCAGTAAGCATGATAAACACGCTAACCCTAGACAACCAGGAAAGCTTTGAATAACCAGCTGAACCTGGTCACGCTACGTATATCCTGGGCATAGCTGAGCTAAGCCACATCTAATTTTTGTATTGAAGGTCTTCCGTTATTCGGAACACAACGCGCGGAATGAATTTGGTTGACGCTGGCCGCATGGTCAAAAAGTCCCATGAATCCTGCCACTTGCATGGTGCCCTAGAGGGCAAGAGTACAAGTGACTGAGTCTGCGAAAAGGGGAAGAAGTAACTTCTTAACAAACTAATAGTTCTTCTCCTTACGGTAGTTCCGCGGGTATTCATGATTGTGGCGCTCAGTGGCCAGTTCTCTAAATGACAGTTTCTCGCCATAAAGCAAGCAATACTGAAATTTATGATAAACAGGTTAGCAAATGCTACTTGATGTCGGTTTGGCATAATCAGTCATCTGCGAAAAGGTACATTTACGTTCATTTACCACTACTCGTGTCAGCCCTATCAAGTAAGCAGTACTAATTATATCTAAGATGCGGCAATTTTTTAGGCGTGAAATAGAGCTAACAATGGAGACTAGAAGAGGTAGTACGACACAAACCGGTCAGATGAAATTGTCCGCTCTTTCCGATAAAACAATCTTACTGATATATAGACATTTAAATTGGGCATTAGAAGCCACGACGTGTTAACCTCTGTCTGCGTGAATACATTGCTTCAGCCCCAGAAACCCTGTTTAAAAAATGGACTACCTACAATACTTGACAGAAGAAAGACATTATTACATCAACTGACCTTAGCAACCCATTTGCTTTGTGTGCGCAGCAATCAACACCGGGGTTGCACTGTCACTTTCCAATCTACGCAGTATTTTGATTGTTTCAATTCTAACCATGTACTTAGTTTTGGTGGGTCGATCAGATAGGCGTCGATATCTCTGCATGCAGCTCCGAATAAATTGAAAGTGCCAGTGCAAAATATCTGCTGGCATGCCGAGTTAGAATAACGGAGCGGTTGCAATCCTTATACTGACAAATTCTTATTTTTGCATAGCGCCTTGTTTATGAAAAGTACCATTGACGCTGCTCTATTAAAACCATTATAAACTGGTTACTTTGCTCAACGCTAGTTCAAAGAGGAAAATACAACTAATCTTTATCGAACTTACCATTATTTTTCTTGAGCATATATATAATGAAATATTCAACTGTCACTCAGTATACTCTTACCAGCCGTTCTGAAACTAGGCAATGTTAAAAATAAAGTACGTGGAACCTAATTTAGTAAGAATTGGGCAGTATTCAGTTCAGAATTGGAGGAAGAAATTTTCTGAAATATTGACAAAATTTGGTACATGCGAACGCAGTCGAAGGAACAAAAAATTCTTAAAAAGCGTATCGCAGCAATACTAAGTGAGTAAAACGGTTGTAAGTAAACAACACCATTGCTGAATATTGTGAGTAAAAAACACTGTTGCGGAGTGGATTTACTTACCAAAAGCTGTGGTTTTGTACATTAAAAAACATTTAAATTTTACATTTGCAAGGTATTTGTAGTGTTTTGACATAAGCCCGTTAGGTATTAAAAATCAATTACACCCACAAGATATTATTCTACTCGTGTAAAGGCTATAAGAACTCAAGAAGGCAAAACCCCATGAAACATTTGAAAAAAGCCCATTTAAAAGTCCCATTTAAAAGCCATAAAAAGCCCCTTAACTGTACCCTTAAAAGCCCCTAAAGTCCATTTAAAAACCCCTTAACAGCTTCACCCCCATCTTCAATCAGATGTGCAAATTCTTGCTGCTTTTCCCACCTATTAGCACAATGTATTTTACTAATTGTGGATAGGGGGTGAGTGGAACTCCTGGAAATAAATGAATAATAGAAAATGACACCGCTTAGAAACACCCTAAGTCCGCCAAATCGGAAAAGAATGAGTCCTCGTAATCTTAAGTCACGTCAATCTTCACACCTAACAGCCGATGTTCTATTTCATATTACTGTGCTTATTCATCATTACCAGGTTATTTCTGCTTTATCATGTTTCTAAAAAATTAACGTTTCTTGGTCAGTTACTGTCTTTGACACTTTTCCGCTGTCATCGTCCGATTCATCGTTTTACACTAAAACGTGTGTGCTACATTTTGTGTGCATTTATTCGATTATGACTCTTTTGCCTTCTCGGGACCATTTATTCTGTTGCTTTCGTCCTTTTGACTGCTTTCGTTATTAAACCTAAAATGAAAGAAAGATTTTTGTGACGCTACCGCCATTTGGCTAACAACTACGTGATTCACGTATCATGGTGGCATGCTGAGTAAAGATATTCCGTAGCTAATTTTTTGCATGTGGAGTACATTCAGGGAAATAGAGAACTAAACTTTGAGTTCGCGTCTACCTTTCTCTCCAGGATGCTTGGGATATAAAAGATACTACGCCGTCCTTATTTTCCAAAAAAACATCTGGAATAACTGATCCAAGAGAGCATTTATCAAATAAGAGATACCCTGGAAATGAAAAACTAGAATAACTGTGTCTCGAGCGCAAGACGCGAGCAATCGAAACCGCGACGCAGTCCGACAGCACAGAGTGCCGAACCCGCCGAACCCCAAGCTTATTATACCATCGGTTAAAAATGACTGCTGCACGGTTCAAAGAGAGGCACGTGACGATACTAGGTACAACAGATGTTTGGCCTCCACTGACGTAGAAGTCAAATGAATCCGTTGAATGTGCTTTTCATTTTCCTGATATCAATATTTGATAGCTGGAGCAAAATTATCCTTCAGGTGAGTCAATCCCAGAACAATTTGTTTCATATGTGTACACAAAAAGGGTTCATTCTTACCAAGGGCACAGTATTCTTTTAGAAAACCTAAATCCCCCGAAACATATTTCACGAAAAGAGCTCAAATGTTTTACGTCACCAAAATAGAAGGCTGTCAAAGCTACTCAATGATATGCTTAACATTTCAGATAGGGTGAGATTACGGGAACAAGTAATTCAACACAATGGGGTGGACTGGAGGAACAGTAGGATACCAGTGGATTTCACCGGTATTGATTTGAAACACACAATTTGACACGCCATTCGTGAGAAAACTTTATTGAAATGCGCTTTGAAAAACACTGTGATGAAATTTTCGTGACAAAGCCATTAGAAATATGCGTTAGGGCTTGGACAACTCTGAAATATATACATGAAGAGCCCGTTACTGTTTTGGACAGCATATTCAGTTCTGATTCAATTCTTACCTAGGATCATTTTCTTGGTAATTGCCGAAAACACTCACAAAGTTGGCAAAGTTTTTTTTTGTCTTGAATGAATTATAAAGACTCTTCCAAAGAAGGCCAGGCACATCTCCATATTTTTTAATTTATTAAAGTGGCTCGTTCCTCAGGGTGTGGGGGGGGGGGGGGTGTGGCGAGTTTGCCAGGGCTTCAAAGAGGGGCCTATTGGGGACGTATTAAAGTGGTAATGTAGTATTAAAACACCAGCACCAAGATTCCCTCCGTAGGTGCAAGGAAAAAGACTTAAATTGATTGCTTCAAACCTATTGGTTTTGTTTTATTTGCTTCTTAGGTTCACCTTGCGGTGAATGTCTGGGGACAGATATTTCACTGATTGGATACTTGCTGCCAGACACTATGATAAGGCAGCTCTAGAAGGCGGAAAATGACCAAACCAACCACGAATATGAATTAACAGACACGCCAATTGGACACTCGCAATGAGTAAATGCACGTCACTTAATTTAACCGTGCCACGATAGGATAGCTGATCTTCGATACGTAATACAAACTTGTCTGCACACCCGGCGGGCCTTACCTGAACTACTTTGTTGTAACCTATTTTTTACGGAAACGTTTACGAGTGTTTGGTCACTACAGTTTTCAGACTAAGTACCGTTTGTAGGTTTGGCTAATTTTGAAACCAAGTCGCCGTTCATAAACCCTAGCCTCGCTGTAACATTTGGCCAGTAATGAACTTTCAAGGATGAGCAGTTTTGTGCGGCTAAGGGTACCGCAGTGGACGTGACAATTTGAACATTTTTGCTTTTTTTTTATGCCCACAAAGTAGCATCAGTGCACTTCGCCTGACAGACGCGACGCAACATTTTCCGCATTTCTCTACCGGGGCTTGCTTCAGATTGGCAGGCGACGCGCCTGTACAAAAGTAGATTGTATAGAGAGGAAAAGAAATGGCAAGAAATGTTGAGTCGCAGATAATGCCGTAGTGTGTTCAACCGTCATAGTGCAGCACGCAGTTCGTTTCAGCTTTTGTCAGGCATCAGAGTCTTCGTGCTTTGACCCCATTTCCTGATGACTCAAGAACTGATGTGTCAGTGAAATGCCTAGCGCCTCTCTTATTCAAGGATGTAGTTCGTTGGGGATGGATGGACGGGTGCGTTCATATCATGTATTTGTAGCATTTCAGGATTGCAGCTGAGAGATATAGAACACATTTCCCATGAGCCCAGGAGGAATGCCTTACTTTAAATATGACAAATAGGCCTCATATTACAAAGTCCGCGCAGGATTTGTATTAGAAATTTGCGGCTGTTTCTGCTTTTGGTTCTAGGTGCAACTGACATGTACTTCAAAAGCTGTGAGCGATTTCTGCAATACAAACACGAATGACATTAAAAATGTTCATTTTGCATTATTGCACACTTCACAAAATATCTCTCCACGTGTCGTCATCAACCCGACACTCTTTCCCAGAAATTTGTATTATCCACCTTTATTGCGCTAACTATACTGAGGGGCATCGGCCCTAGAAATGCGGGCGGCAAGAGCGCATGCCCACTGCGGTTAGCGCCCCGGGGAAGAAGGACTGCCCAAGCAACGGCATGGGGTTATCCATGGTGCATATCCGGGGCAGCATGTGGTCAGCTCTAGCTAGATCTAAATGCGGCGTGGGGGCAGACTTCCAAATCACAGCTGTTCCGGCTGCAAATTGCAAGAGTGCCGGCGCTCCGGCTGAAGTCGGGTTTCCAGCACATGTCTGTCAGTAGGCGACGTCGTTTTCATTGTAACAGTCTACAGGCCAGAGATAACGAGATACGTCATCTCGGTCGCGTCCCAAAGCAGGTGGCAGTGTACGTGTTGCGATTCGAGGTTGTGCTAAGCGGGCAGTGATAGTAGGGGAGGTTCCTTTTTCGGTGCCTTCCAATATTTCCACCTGTGCCGCGTCGCCTGGGGGGCTAGCAGATAGCCCTTTGCTGACCGTACGAGGTGCAGACGGTGTGCAATTGGTCCCTCGAAACCAGAAGAGGTGAGAAATATGAACGCTTCATAAAACTTGTTTTGGTGGCACACTCGAGTAAGGAGAATTGCCTAATTGCCACTCTATACTATTTGCTGTTTAATTTTACGCAGTTTAATTTTTAATTTTACGCAGTTTAATTTTACGTTTTTCATGCCCCGTTGAGTATTTGTTGGTGCTTTTTGTGGCAACACATTGTGTGGTCCGAACATGCTTCTGGTGGAAATAAATTGAGCGGTCCAAACATGGTACTTTGCTACAAACGTAAGTTTAGCGGGATTCAGCAAAACAATCCCGACGGGTGTATGGCATAGTTCAAATACTTTCAATGAAGGATAGAAGGACTCTTCATCACACCTTCCAAATTCTTGCAATTCAGGAGACGGTATCGCATTGTCAAATAAAACCCTTTTCCCAGCTTCACGACAACTTGTATGGGATAATTTCGTAAAATAGCAAACTTTTTTAAAAATTCCCAACAGATCCCATACAGTGCGGCGTAATCTTTAGAGGGCGCTCCAAAGATGCCATACTAATATAATTTAAAGGGCGTGTCGTGACAAGCGCGCATTTCGCGAATGCTCCGTCATTCACTGGCAACACAACGCCCGAAAATGCGGCTTTTTTTCCCCACAAAACTAAATTACATATTGTTAACTGCTTCAGTACTTACCAAAACGAAAGTCGTTCATTACTAGGTACCCAGCACATATACGTTCTGCTGCTTTATTACCCCTCAAAAGTAAGACTACCGCGATTTTTTTAGTTACGCATAATAAATTGAACGTTAAAAAACCCAATTTATTTGGCAAAAGGACGCATCTTTTCTTCAAACACCCAGAAGGCATAAATAAAATGGTTGTGCGCTTAGCCCACGTAGGGATATTTCCATACTGAGAATTATGGTATATTTGTATTGAATGTATATTCTCTAAAACTATATTTGGAAAGTGTTGTTACAGACCTGTTTTTTGTGGATATTGAAAAACACCAAATCCATTTCTAACAGTACAGGTTACAGCGTTAAATTAAATATATTTATTTTATTTAAAACAGGTGCTATATTTATAAATATGTCCTTTAAAGGAACATTATTGCGTGGTGTAACGGAATTATTGTAGCACGGAGCATTGTTGCTGCTACCCGCCGCGTTGGCTCACTGGCTAAGGCGCTGTGCTGCTGAGCACGAGGACGCGGGTTCGAGTAGCAGCCGTGGCGACCGCTTTTCTGATGGAGGCGGAAATTAAAAATGCTCTTGTGCACATGATATTTGCGCCCGTAAAGCTCCCCAGGTGGTCAAAAATACTCCGGAGCTCTCCACTACGGCACGCCTCACCGCCTGTGTTTTGTCTGCGCGTTAAACCGTACAATTAATCAATCAATCAAATGAAGCATTGCTGCGGCAGTGGGGAAAAAATAGTCAACATTATTATGCATAAAATCGAGCACGAGAGTGCGCGGTCAGAATATCATTTCGCATAGTAATTAGAATGTGTGGCAGTTTTCTTTTTTTTTGCGGAGTAAGACGGGATGGCGGGGCGTAGTCTGAATGGTGCTTACCACGCTAGTACGGAAGGGCCAGTTCACCTGCATATTTTGAAGTGTTAGGGTTCGGGTATTCCGCGAAATAAATAGGGAGAAGTTCATAGCCTTTCGGCGCAAAACCCCCGTGGTTCTTTTGAAGCTGCTAAGCCATCATAGCAAGCTGTAATGTTATATCTTTATAAGTTATTCTTACTCTCGCTTGTTAGGTATTCCAGAAATATCAATTTCGAAAGCGGAGTGTTTTTACGTATTTCAGAAAAATGTAGTGCTCTCTTATCTTCAGCCAAAGGAATGTTTATCTTCGGGTTTGATATTTCTTGTGGTCTAAGTATTTTATGTTCCAGGCGAAGAAGAGTCGCTTCTCGTCTAACGCAGGTCTTCTTAACACTGAGAGCCGCAGCGCTCAAAGTTGTTTATACGTATTCTGGAAGATATAAGCAAAAGGACCGCTGAAACATATCGGCTGCGGAAGCAATACAATCAGATATAGTTTCCGCAACGTAAACTGAGATACCAATTTTTTTTGCATTGCAAATAAAGCTACGTTCACGAAAAAAATCATGCAATATTTCTTACTTTTTATGGTTCGTCTTTTCACGTCTGCCTCATGTGACGGAAAAGTAGGACTGCAATCCTTGCGTAAAATTTAGCAGTGCTTAACGGATACTCACGGCCGTACAAAAAAAAATGCGTCTGTAAGGAAGCACTTTTCGAGGCACTGAGAGCATGCGGAAATTCTCATTCACTGATGTATTTTTTCAAGACTGCTGTATGTGTCAGTCAGTGCACCAAATAAATTTTTAAGGCAAAGCTCTGCTATCCGTGGATATGCAAAAAGAACTTGCATAACCACTTGCATAGCCTTTGATTTAGCTGCAATTATTAGAGAATTCCTTCGAAGTCTGCTTTTGTCTATGGTTGTTGTCCTGCTTCCGGAGTTTTGGGAGCCGAGCGGCCCGCTCTTCCTCAGTCTCCGACGTTGGCTTCTCCTACTTGGCTTTTCAGTCCCTCTACAGTGAAGTTGCTCGCATGAGAGTTATCCGCTGGTTGGTCAAGCGCCGCTTGCAGACGCGGGCTCACACCCTCCAGCTACCGGGCAACACTCGACCAGACCGGCGTTCCGCGATCTTATTCATATCCAAGCTCGCCCTTACAAGATTATTGTAGTGGTGATGCGCGCATCGGCTACATAGAGCGCATGACCAAAACTGGGATCGGCGTGGCAGCGGCGGCAGTGGCGGGTACGGCTGGTCACGTGATGAGTTGCTAAAGGTGCGCAGCATCTGCGGCAAACTTGCGGTGAAATTTACCTCAACAGACAGCGAAACTGCTGGACGAGATCTGTAAAACTTTCCTTTAAAAATATTCGATTTTTCAGCCGGGTTGAATTTTTCTACCTCTCATAGGCTTTTTGATGTCCGTAGCCCTAAAACCCCGGCGCCCAAAGAAGAAAAAAAAAAACAAAAAAAATTAAAATTGTTGTGATGGTTGAACGGTGGGGTTCAAATTTGCTGCCCATTCTGTTATCCACCATCCAGCGCGTTGCTAGTGGCGTTACTAGAGTTATTCTACTGAGTCACGCGTGACAGGCGAATATGATGGCAACTAACTAAAACAAGCACACGACAGCCGCTGAGTGCTCTTATTTGGGAGTGTGGCAAGGGGGCTTTCAGGTAATTTTCTCCAAATGTTGAAAAACGTGCTGGCGAATGTATAAACTAAACGCAATTCAGTACCGATCAAACGTACTATTTTTTAAAGTATCCGAAGGCCTAATTATCCACCCAAATGCAATTTAACACCCAGAAAAAAATTACTTGTTAGCTATAAAAAGGCTTTCTCCTTGTAAGCACGCAACAGGAATAACGTGATTCATAACCTTTTTAATAGCGGAGCAGTTTAGGCCGGGAGTTATCCGTCTGACGCAGCAATACACGTGGAAGTGTAATCGAAAGTGCAGAGGGGGCAAGGAGCCCCCGAAAAGGTGTTGCGAGTGGGCACCTTTAGAAACAAAATGTGGTTAGCGAGGTCCCGGGAATCAAACCGGGAATGTTGATGTTTTGAAACCGGAAACCTAACCACTGGGCCAACACCGTACCCCACGGGTACGGTGTTGGCAGCGGCGGTGAACAATACAATGTGCAGGCACTCAGAAACAAAACATTATATTGGTACTCTGTGGCACGAACCTACAAGAAAAGAGGATCGCGTAGAACATTTTACAATAATATGAGCCAAATACAGTATTTGGAAGCGAAAAGATAGTAAAACCTCATAACAAATTTCGACGCTGATTCCGGGCAAACATAAGTCATATTGCCTTTCGAGGCCGTCTCGTTAGTAGAGAGGAAGGCAAATCCGCACATCTGTTTGTGAAGATGCAAACAACTTACGAAGAACGAAAAAAGGGACAACTGAACCCCTGAAACTAAGGACAACCTGAAACAAATAAAAGACCACCGCAGCATGAACCAAAAACTCGCAAACCAGGGGACAGTCCCGTGTTGGGAATCAGACGTGGGCCTCTCGGCGTTGTGAAACCTGTTTCTATGCTATTATATTTGTGTGGCGATATCCACGCGTGCTGCCCTTTCGCTCGCCAGTTCACGCGTGTTCGGTCCTGATGCGGGAACCACACACGCCTAGTTCACAATACAGACGTGAAGCGTGTTGCAGTTGGTCCAATCTTGTGCTAACGCGGTCTACTCTAGAGGAGATGTAAATGCTCCAGACAAAACCATGCGGGTCCTGCCAGTCATGAGAGAACATTCCGCGGAAGCTCAGAACTAAATGTGATGTGGCAGAAGCGGTATCCTCCAAAGAAGGGAGAGGTTTGCCGCCAGCTGTGCTGTTTCTCAAGCCTGGTACCACCACTGCAAGCTGCACCAATTTTTTAAACTAAGAATGGTAGGATACGGTTTACATTAACTAATGAGAGGTGATTAAAGTCACCAAGAAACACAGGGCGCGTACCGGAGTTGTTTATAGTGCATAAAATTTCGCAAATGGTGTCATAGGTTTAATCTATGTTTAGGAATAATCATAATTAACAAAATTAGTCAAGATCCAGTAAGGATTACATCTATGCTTATAAATTTACTATATGCCCTCAAAGTAATAAGATTTTGGTATGTAGTGGCTCATCCATTAGATAGCGAAAACCTGTTTTTTTTCATTTTTTACGGAATACTGAACCGGTATATAGAATTAAACAACATGCATATCGGCCAGAGCGTTTTTGTGGCCGGACGTTCAAAACGACGAGATCGGATATTCAGACGTCATAATAAATTTGGCAGATCGTGCGCACCTCATGCAAGGGTACCTGCTATATAAAAGTTTTGAGAGAAAACCTAATACAAAATACAGATATACGTGCATAATTTTACACAAATTTTTACGCTACGTTCACCGAAAACGATAGTTCGGGCAGTATAATTGCGAGAAATATCACACCAATCAAAAACCAAGAAGGCAAATTCCGCATCCATATAAATGACCCAACTGCACGCAGCGTACACTCGTAGCGCGAAATTCCACATGTTTGATGCTCCCATTCCTGTGTACGTTTGAAAATGTACTCAAAAGATCAGCGTTTCTTTCTCGTATAAAAAATGCTACAAAACTTAAGCAAAATACACTTAGCGCGTTGCATTTACTTCACAATCGGACAAAACGCTCCCCAATATTTCAGCATGCTCCATATACAATTCACATCAGGCACATCATGCACACATATGAACATCTTTGCTGTGTAGTGTCGTCATAAACGGGGACCGTTATTTCATGTCCGAATGTTCCCGCAATGACCTGTAACCGGAGCTGTGGCTAAGGCAAATACTTATACTACCCTCAGGAGAAGCGGAAGGAGACGAGGAAAAAAGACACACAAAATAAAGACCTAGGGGGGAAAAGTGCTGCTTTTAGCGTAAATAGTGGCTATGCGGTCCCGCAGTGATTTATAAAGCGCTGAAGCTAGACGTGGGTGACGATTGGGGCTGTTTGCCTTTGAGACGAGGTTATCTCGGCCTGACAGCAGTGAGATAGCGTAAAGACCTTAGCACAAAAAATAAATTCGAAGCTTAGGACTCTAATTTCGCGGCGCTTTAAAGGCTGGACAAGAACAGCAGTCCTGTGCACGTATGGGTTACTCAGCTCACAGCTCAACTGCCGCTACGCAGTGTTCCACAATACGTCGGTACTTCTAAAGCACGAAGTTCTTGATGCTTTGAAGTGGAACTTGGACGATTTTTTCATCTGTCTCGCCTAACAAGAACTTTTGCAAGGAGAGGAGGCAGGGCAAGTACCGCGGTTGAGGTTTCCCAAAATACTTGTCTTCAAATCACTTCAGTAAAGCGGATTTTGCTACCAAACTCAGACTGCTCGTGAGCTTTAAGTGCAAAAAACAACCGCCTTTTTGCACCTAAGCGGCTAGTGTAGCTAAATGCAATCATAGGTTGGTAAAAATTCCTTTTTCTGTTTGTAAACCGCCAGTAATAAATGAATTGTGTGGTTACCTGAGTATTAACCTACAAAACAAAGACAAGTGTACGCGCTTAGATGTAATCAGCCGGGCACGGCGAACAGAATATATCGAACCAGCTCCATAAATTCACACAATGTACTTGAAAGGCATAGTTTTTTATGCAATTCAAGTTGTAGTGGCATCGCTGTAATGCCGTGCACAAGCCTACACGCATAATTTTAGATGCAAAGCGTCACTTGCTCGGGGCTATATCCGTCCATCGGCGTCCGTCCGCACCCCTCCCTCTCTCCCCAACAGCTGTGGCGATTACGCTGCTCTCCTCCACTCCCTCTCTCCACACCAGCTATGCGATAGCGTGTGTGCTGCTCCCTCCTCTCCCCCTATCCCCACCAGCTGTGCGATAGCGCGCGCGTTGCTCCTCGTCTCCTCCTCTCCGCCCGCCGCCATCTCAATTGCTGCTTGTCCCGATGAACTGAATGGACGCCAACAATTCTGTTCAGCGAACATGGCGAAAGTGAAGCCGCTTTGATACGCCAGCGTAGAGCAGCGGATCCCACACTGGCGAGAAAGCGAAGCAGCTTCGGCCCGCCAACATCGCCAAGCGGATCCGGATACGGTGCGCCACAAGAAGCCGCTTCGAAACGCCAGCGTCGCCAAGCGGAATCCGGTGGCCGCTCGTCAACGTGACCGCGCCGCGAAAGCGGCCGCGCGGTACGGGGGGCTTGCGAACTCCGAATGCTTAGCATACCACATAGTTCCCTTCGGGTATATGGTGTAAATTTTTTTACTTGCCCTAATTGCCATTAATAAAGTAAAGCCTTGCGTTGGCCTTCTCCACTTTTTTTCTGTCAGAATGCTGCTATTTCGTACTCAATAGACTAGTGTATCGCTCGATTTTCTACAGCAATAGGTCATAGGCCTGTGCTTACACGACTCATGTTGCCCAGAAAGCTACTCGCACGACGGTAGGGAGACGAGTTACGCCAGATAGGCGGTCATGTTCAAACATCGCCCGAACGGCGTGGTGGGCCGAGGAGCACACTTTTTGCACTCGTGTCTTTTACGGCGCTTTGTGCTCGTGGCGTCGTATGGCGCAACGCCCTCGCCACCGAGACACATCGACAGGCGCTAAGTCGAAAGTAAACTTAGCGATAATGCCAGTTTTTTATCCATAAATAATTAATAGGATACTTAAAATCATACATTTCAAACGTCACTTCAGTCATAATAATGGGTTTCTGTCTTGCTAAACCGCCTGTTTAGCGAGACAGAAACTGCCTGTTTTTGCCTGCGAGACAGCAGACAGAAACTGCCTGCGAGATCACAAAAGTCGGAGCTCTTCTTCTATTACTCGAAAGCGTCGCCATCGTGATGCCTGTGCCCCTGATATTCAGGTCACGCTAACAAGGCAACCTCATTCCGCACGTGCCCTCCATTCGTATTCTCGGACTCCGAATTCAAGAAAATGGGGCTAACACTGAAATTATCCGCAGTCTCGAAAACACCACCGACCAGATTGGCAGACTCATCGCCCGCATAGCCAATTGCAACCATGGTCTCAAAGAAGCCACCTCCTTCGGCTTGGTGCACGCATTCATTACCACCCGCATCACATAGGCCACCCCCCTTTCTGAAATTTACCCAAGACCGGACGCCTCCAATGCACCATTCCGCAAGGTGGTCAAGCTGGCCATGGGTCTCCCACGTCATACCTCTACTGAAAAGCTTCTCAACACAGGGACATACAACACCTTCGAGGAGCTGGTTGAAGCGCAGCGTGTTGGTCAACTCCACCGTCTGGCCTCTACAACACCGACGGGTCGCTCCATCCTAACCAAACTTGGGCATCTCCTTTGCTACGCAGCACGGAGATAAGGTCAGTTTGAGTGACTCTCTACGATACCGCTACAGTGTGGCCCCCATCCCACGGAATATGAGCCCTGCCTTCCATCAAGAACGCCACCTTGCCCGGGCCAAGGCCTTGCACCAAAGCCCACGCTTCCCACCCACACTACCCTATACGTCGACGCAGCAGGAATATCCCGACCGTCCAGCATGCGTCGCCGTAGTGGTCGCCGCTTTCACTCTGGGGGGTACGCCGACGCAGTTTGCCGGGTGCGGAGCGGCGTCTGGGTTTGGCGGGGGGGACAGTACTTGCGAGTCAAACTTCTTCCCCCCCCCCCCCCCTGGGCTTCTTCTGGTGGCCCATCATTACCCCCACACCGCTTGCTGAGCCAGCAGCGGTTGTGGAGACAACAATGCCTACTTGGAGTGATGCTGCAATCCACCACTTCCGCTCCACCATCCGAAACCGCATGTGAGGGCATGGGGGAGATGGATACGGAGGAACCAGCAGCTGCTCCCGTCCCACCGCACCACCTGCGCCATTCGAGGCGTTCTTGAAACCCTCGGTGGTTGCGGGCCAGAAAAGGCGCGCCCAAAAGATTCCGTGGCCCAAGGAACCTGATAACGCAGGCACTCCGAGGACATACGACGACAAAATGGATGTGTCCCGACGATAAAGCCTCCCCACACGATAACAAAGACGAGAGTCACAGCACCCAATGAAACCACATAAGCATCCACACTCCAGTAGCTTTCACACTAAATAAAGGGAAGAGAAACCATAACCCCATGGAACTGTCGAGGCCTTCCTAAAAATCTTCACGATGTGTGCGAGATCCTGCATGCTAATCAGGCAAGTGTAATTTGTATCGAAGAGACTCATTTATTCTCCATTTAAGCTCCATTTTGAAATGGACCCTATTTTAAGCCCATGAAAACCCATTTAAACTCCAAGCACACAAATATCCAGAATAGTTAAAGGGTATTTAGGAAGGACAGGGATAGTGGTGGCACATCCTCAAGTGGTGGGGCCATAATTTCCCAAAAAAACCTTGGCGTATGACACTATCATACTACAGACCATCCTTGCGGGTGTGCCGATTCGAACCATATTCTTTAAAAGGCTTATATCACTATGTTGTCAGTACATCCCTCCTGATTTTCAGAAATCGAGTTCCCACTTGGAGGCGCTGGGAGATTAGCTTTCGCAGCCCTTCATCCTTATAGGTGACTTGGTGCACATAATTCTTATTGGGGCTCCTCCCGCATGGATGCCCGAAATCGCCCGATGTCGCCGAGCACTCCATATACATTTGTTTACAGTCGCTGGAAGAAGGAATAAGAACAGTTCAGTTTAAACATTTTTAACCCGTTTCAATTCGGATCTTATATCCAATTAGGGTCGGTCCGGTCCGCAGCTTGTGTGCCATTTTGTGGCATCGTGAAGAAAAACGCGGTCTGTTCAAGAAAAACTCACAGGATATTTTTTTATTCCATTCTGCTTGCTACTTCTTTGCCAATATTTGATTCGAGTGTGAAACCAGCCGAAGCATACTACTGGATGCAGGCCATGCTTTTTGCTTGTTGCGACATCGTCGCCATCGTCACCATTAGATCTACAATCACCATCCGCATCCTTTCACAATCATTATTAGCGGTGCCTGGCCAGTGTGAGCAGTTCCACGCGACACAAAGTTCGAACACGACTGCGCTCTAGGGGCGGTCGCATGTCTACGCCGCTCCCTAAGTTCTCGCCGGGCCTTGCGCACCTGAATAAATGTAGGAGGCCACATCTGCATCACCGAGTCCACGGCTCCCTTTCGTACATACTTTTTACTGCAGATTTTTTAGAGAAACACAGTTTTCTTCCTACCTCCTTTGTTTTCGGTATCTACAAAGAGCTGTCTGTTGCTTCGGCATGGGAGCTTGTAGATAAAATTACCTGTCCCACCTAGATTTTACTCGCAATCAATTCGTGCAAACGGGCAAAGCTTTTCGATTGAAGCCCTCAAATCGCCCACCAGCGGTTGCACGAGATTGCAGCGGTACTGCAGGTATAACTGTTCTTTTCCCCGCCATTCTGCCACTGTGTGGCCTCTAAATAAAACTACTCAGAATGGAAGCCGTTAGTGCCAGAAAAAGAATCTCTCGCCACAGTTTTAATATTTTTCAATCTCCACTCACCCCAGCCGCCGGTGTCTTCGTCACCACCTTCTGTTGAATCACTGCCATCACTTACTGATGGAGGGCAAGCAGTTCTCTTACTCATTCAAATTATCATTGCTAAGGGCACCACCGCAAAACACACGCGATTAGGAAACGGCTTTCATTCTCTGGGAACAGCAGTGCACGTGAAAACGCTCTGGAATCCAGAAAGCCCATGAAGGAGATTGTGCT
Source organism: Haemaphysalis longicornis (assembly GCA_013339765.2). Lineage (NCBI taxonomy): Eukaryota > Metazoa > Arthropoda > Arachnida > Ixodida > Ixodidae > Haemaphysalis > Haemaphysalis longicornis. Next base: position 15,854,535 of record CM023452.1, on the reverse strand, counting down.
GCACTTTAGGGCAAAAACAGAAAACCTTTAACAAATTTCAATTATTCCTCAAAAGATTGTAAATCATGTACACAAAGATTGCGAGCGCATCGCAGAGACCAAAACCGCGAAATTTAACATTGAGGACCCATGTCGGGCACACCCCGGCAATGGTCCGCTACGCCAGTTTTGCGTTATCGCGCACGTGAAAGGGTTAACTTGTGTCTTGCAGGCTAAGCAGCTAAGCAGTTTTTTGTGTTTTAGGGAGTTGGAAAGCAATAATTATCGACGAGCCTTAGTGTCTATGCTTTACTCAAGGTATCTTACTTATTACAAGAGTTTACGAGTACTTACGATGAGTCTTGTATTTATCCCGTGGAATGTTTTGATGTGCCATCTCCGGTGTGCTACCGCAGTTTATTATTAGTGCATGAAGTAAACGTTCTGAACACATCAGCAGTCGAATGTAATGGTAATTTATATTATTATTGCAAAGGATCTTGCCTTTTTATAAGCTCGTGCATCAATACACGAATGAGAGCAATGTTACCGTCACAGTTTCTAGTATTCCTTCGCATTTTTGTAAATATAAAGCGAACGTTGGTAACATCCCTTACAACTGGACACCTAGATCATTTTTTTCGTAATTGTAGCTACCAGCCTTAGGAATCAAGAATGCAGAATTATCAACTGATGAACATTACCATTAGAGAACCAGGTAAACAATCCACAGTTTTTGACACAAATAAATATTTTCTGATATGACCCCGATCATCTGTATACCCCCCTTGACGCAAACACTTTGTGAATATATTTTACAATTTCTTTGATGGGCGGACACATAGGGAAACGAATAAAGAGCTGCATTTATTTTCCCGTGCAAGGTGGTCGCGCTCACATTTTGCGCTATAACGATTTAAATTTTGCTCTTTCGATGCAGTTCTTTTGACACAAACGCATCCGTTTTCTACATTCTAACTGCTCATACTGCACATTTCCTTCTAATAACAGGAAGTTCCCCAATTTACCGAATTGTTTCACACTCGTCGTAAAGCTAAAATTGTTGCGGTTGGAGTAGACGCGTTCAGTGTGAAATTGGCAGCATTTGAAAAACTTGTGCCGGCCCGAGATCAAGTATTTTCGTGCAGGTACTTTGTGGTTGTGTAACGGTAAGTACAAGTAAAGCGATTGGAAGGGACACAGTGGAATGAAACGTATTTATAAACGCCTATAACTTTGTATTCAATATTGGTATCTTCTGAAAAATATTTGGTATGCTTTTCTAGAGACTTCACAATCCACATATTGCGCACATGGTAGATCGCAAAATGCAGTCATACACTGATGATTCAGTTTAATAAGGCATCTGCCGCGAATATTTGACTACGCAGTGTTTTGATCGAAACTTCGTTTTAATGGAGACATGGACAAAGTATATAGGCAATTCAAAACGGTATTCGTCAGATTATGTTAACTTTTCACCAGTGATGTGACCCACACCTTGATAAATATGCACTAATCCCCATGCCTTCGAGTCACGAAACGGACACCCGCCGCCACCGTGAGCTCAGTGCGCGCGTGTAATGGGGCAATAAAAACATGAAATTAGTTTCGAAGAAACGGACCAGCAGTTCTGTGGCCAGACAGCAACTAGTCTGTAATACTGAAAATCTTACTTGCCTCTCAACAGTATTCTTTATTTACATCATATTTCGGGCAGGAAATTAGTATTTCTTATCGCACAGATGCATATCTCAAGGGCGCTCGGAATTGGATGTTTCTGTTTCCTGTCCATTTTGTTTTACTGTGGTCGTCCCTCGTTCCAAAAGGCACTGCCGCAGTTTATCTAGCATAAAAAGTAAGCTAAAAGATGGATTTTCGCTTTCGTTCCCGTTGGCATTACTTCCTAGCTTGTATTTATCCAAGCTCAATGGCGCAATTTCCGAATCATGAAAATTGCTAACTGCCGATTTTTAATATTTGTTCAACAAAAAGGAATAGGAAAAGCAACTATTAGGCATACAAAAACGTGTCGTTCCAAAAAATTTAACATTTTCTCGGCGACACAATTTTTCCAGGCGCTTGTAAAGGGTGCCATGATAACTTTCCGATCAATATCAATTTCTGGCGAACAAAATGTGGACTATTTTCCAATTGTTCATATTTCGAGAAACGGATTATTTCGGTCCCCAGAAGGATGGCGAAAGCCCGATCAAGGCACATATCAGCAATTAGGGTATACCTAAAAACGTTTCGCAAAAACACGAAAAAAATCATCCTTAAGCGGCTGCAGCAAAGACGTGGTTTCAGGTGAACCCATTGTTACAGTGTAAAAACGGGATAACTTGAAACCAGTTCCACCAAGCCCAAATACTAAACTCTTTTTCCGGTGGGAAATATTTTCAGCGATTTCGGTGGCCGACATCCGGCCCCATCAGGGCAGACATAGGCCCCGTCAGGTCAGTGGGTTGCTTGAAATATCGACCCATATTGAACAGTTATCTTAATATTTTAAATTATAACACTTGTACAACTACAAAGAGGTACTGTTATGTTCTTATATGTAAATTTAAAAAACAATAAAAGGACATATTCTTAAAAGGGTATATTTGTTGTCGCTGAAATTCACACAAATAGTGTAAACGCCGCTAGAGCGAAAGAACAAGTCAGTGCTTCCTGTTTAGATTTCAAAGCACATTTTTGTATGATGGCAGATGCAAGACAAAATTTCTCTTTTTTATTCAGTTTCGTCTGCTTCATTTCGCCTTCAAAAGTTGTAGCCTTCGGTAGAGGGGGGGGGGGGGGTTCTGTAAAAATATCCAATGCAATTAAAAAAAACTGCAAAGTCGGCTTCTCGACGTGACCTGAACTGAATCTCCGCAATGTTTCCATACAACCAAGTGAGCAACAAGTCGTAGCTTTTTGAAAAAATATGCCTGGTATATAAGACTCACTACTAAAGAATCGGCAGTAGTTGTTTCCGGCAAGAAGACAAATCACAGGTGCACAAGTAGCACAAGAATTCAGGATATACTGAACAGAATATTAGAGGTTATTTGTGTGAAAGCGATAATAATTTTTATGTGTCGAGGCATCGCAAGTTCCTAAATAGTTTTCTGAAACAGACGGGGCACCATAGCCTTTCTGAAAAAAAAGGTAGGGTACCCTACTTTCAGAGGAGTCTTTTCTTTTCGATATAAAATAACCCGTTCCTAAATCAATGCCGTTAATACCCACAGAACACACTTCTAGTGAACGCGGAGGCTCTATCTATGACTCACTATTGCATCTTGCACAAGCTCTCCTTCACTTAGTCTTTCTGGCAAACTCTTCGACGCTCCCGTGGACACGAGGCTCAGTTATGAGAATGTTCATGTCGCATTCATTTCTAAGCACTCAAACGTTATTGACGCCAGTGTAACATCTGATACTAAAATGTTAAGATCCTACTTAAACTCTCACTAATTAGTTTTTACATTTTTGTGATTCTGCAGTGAATCTGTACGCTTTGTGCGGTTTTTCGGATACTGAGGAGACCTATGTCGGGACATCCATCGGCAAGGAAAGAGTCCAAATATTCTGGTCTCAACCGTCCCCCTACACGTACCGAAGCGCCTCTCTTCGACATCACCATATACCCACTGGAGACCAAATAACAGTCACCAAGTGATTGTCATCGCGTATACAGGTACTACTACCAACTGAAGAATCGTGTACGCTTAGGGTCCGAATCATGCTTTGAACAGTGGGCGACTTTAGTGGGGACCGTGTGCCGGTCGCAAACAACCCGGGACGTTCGTTTACAATGTACCAGGATATAGAACGCCTCGCAATTCGAAGACGCGTGGTACCTCGGAGCTTTTATTCCCGACCATAAATATACGTACAACTGTAGCCATAAGTGATTCGCTTGAAACCGTGTTCGTGGTCAAGCTACCGAGTATCGACAGTGCATGATTTATTTACACAAACGAGCCCACAAGGTTTAAAAGGTGTCCGCATTTTGTAGCCGGCACGGTGAGCGAAAGTCATAAAAGAAAAAGAAAAAAAAAGTCAGATGGAGGCGTGTGCAAGGATTTTTTTCTCTTCACAGCGCCGCCTGCCAGCCCCGCCGGCCCCGCGAACCCCGTGAGCGCGAGCGTGAAAGCAAAACTGAAATGCACGACAAACGCCGGCACAAGGCTCCGAATGTACTTTTTTAGTGGCTTCAACTAGCGGGCGCCAATATTCCTACGTCCTTTCCTAGCACCGTTCTGGCACCTCTGGCACAATTCTGGGGAGAGAGAAATTAGAGGGATTCCAGCCTGAACGCCGTGTTAGTTCGCACTTGGCGGGCCCGCAAAGTGGGAGATAGTTTCGCAGTGTCACCCCCGTCTTGCAATGGAAAGTTCCAAGCTGTAAAAGCACCACTACCACTATAAGAAAGTCACTTTAGCGACTATATGCTAGAATATTTTGTTTTACTTCCATAGTGCGTGTTTGTAAGTACATTAAAAACGCACTGCAATTGTGTCAACCTTTCCTATTTACCCAATTTGTGGAGCAGCAAGTGGACACACCGCAGTTTTTGCACTTGTGTTGATTAGTAGAGACACCTTTCAATACGAGTTATTTCAATACTAGTGAGTACAGATGAGTATGAGTACGAGCAAGTACAGACCAGTTGAGTACGAGTACTACTCATGAATTCAGAATGAGTATGAGTACGATTGAGTAGAGATTGAGTTCGAATAATACTCTTGAGTACACTTTAAGTAGCAGTAGAATTGAGTACAAATGAGTTGAGTTCAAGTGAGTACGATCATGAGTGAGTAAAGACGAGTTTGAGTACAAGTGAGTACAGTTAAAATGGGTAAGGGATGATTGAGTACAAATGATTTTCGGAAGTGATTAGATAGTTGAGTACAGCGGGAAGGGAGGAAATGTGATCCAGGTTGAGTGACGTCTTTTATATCGCCGACCAATAAAAAGAACATGCTGTGGCGAGTGCAGAAAGCGCAGTAAGATACTATTGTGCAGCCTATCTTGGCTGCTGATGCGACGGCGAAACGAATCTCCTTCTGTGGCGACATTAAAAATTGTTTGTGTTTTGTGGTCTTTAGTACCTTATGACAGTTTTGTAATTTCAATCGTTGATTCTATTCAACTTTCGTTGATTGGTTTGATTGAGTCCTCGTCAAGGATTAGAACCCGGGACCACCGCTTTATTAAATCAGTCGCTCTACCGGGAGGAGAGCCGTTTGGCTATAAAAAACTGCGGAAACTGCTAATTCGCCTTCTCGGCGTAGTTTATGGCCACACCTAATAAAAAACTGTGTGTCAGATTAGAGCAATATTGGGAATGTAATTTATATCACTTTTATTGAATTTAAACAAACAATTAGATGCCCCATGCTTGAGCAAACTCAATTGAAATTGACTTTCAAGAATTGTATGAGGGCGTTTTGGAGGAAAAGCCATTAGCAATATGCAATAGGCCTTCAACAAGACTGAAACTGTAGATAAAGAGCAGCTAAAGCAGGTAAAGAGCAGGTAAAGATAAAGAACTTCTTGAGGTAAAAATTGAGCTTTCTTCCAATTCTTTCGTGGGAATATTTTCTTGGGGACGCCCTAAAGCACTCACAAAGCAGGAAAACTTTTGATTATCTTGCCTGAATCTTAAAAACTCATTAGAATAAGACCGGTCACCTCTCCTTTTATTCATTGAAGTGGCTCGTACCCAGAGGGTCGGCGTTTCCAGGGTTTGTAAGAGGTAACTACGTAGTTAAGAAATGAACTGCTAAATATAGGAGCAACACACGGACAACCAGATTCACTCCGTAGATGCGGGGGAGATGACATGAGGTGATTGTTTTACAGGTCTCGGTTATTTTATGTTCACTTCTTCCGTTCTCTTCGTCGTCAAAGTCTCGAGAAAGGTAGTTCTGGCATCTCGTACTTACTGTCAGACTCTATGACATTCCTGGTATGGAGCGCATAAAAATTTCACACGCACACACGCAATGATATTAGAGTCAGGTCATATGCCTATACCCATTGGGAAATAGATGTGGCTCATTTTATTAAGCGCCACAATATGATAGCTTATCTTTATTACAAAATACGCATCTGTGTACACGTTTTGCTTGCGTTACCTTATTTCCTCTTTTTTCAATCTGTTTTCTATAAGAAAGTTCTCGAGGTTTTTTGGCTACTAAAATTTAAAATTACTCAGTCACGTCTGTACGTTTGACTCATTTGAAAAAAAAAGTAGCCGATCATCACTTCTACGCTTGCCATAACTTTGGGTTGTAACAGTGATGGGGTTGTTTCGCTGTACCAGTGATTACAAAATCTGGCCAGATATCTTCTATTACTATCGGACACTTCTTCACAGAAATAGTTATTACCAAATTTCTCTCACGAATATTACAGACGGGCATACGCCCCAGATGGCTAAAAAGATGCCCACTACGCAATTCGATCCGCCCGGGGAATGAGCGACTAAACAAGCAAGGGCTGGCGTTTATCCATGGTGCATATCCGTTGTAGCATGTGGTCAGCACTCGCGAGATCTCAATGCGTGGAGAGGGGAGCTTTAAAAAGAGCTGTTGATCCAGCTGCAAATTGCGAGAGGGCCGGCGCTCCGACTGAAGTCCGGTTTCCATCATATGTCTGTCACTGGGCGACGTAGTTTCTTGCTAACAGCTCAGATGTCATAGATAATGAACTGGGTCGCCTCGGTCGCTTCGCAAAGCAGGTGGCGGTAGAGATGTTGACATCGCTCTTTATCTAGGCGGGCAATGTTAGTCGGGGACGTTCCCGTTTCGGTGCCTTTAAATATTTTCAGCTTGCCGTCACAGCACCTAGAGAACGCTTTGCTAACCGTGTGAAGTTCAAAAAGTGTACAGTTTGTCCCTGAAACCGAAGAAGGTGAGTTATTCGAAATCTATATAAAATTTGCTTAAGTTGCATAAGTGCCGCGGTAGACTTTGTGCTGTTTAAGTTTACGCGGCGCATTCGTGTGGCGTGGAATTTTATTATTTGGGTTCAGGTTCTTGCTGCTGCGTCAGAAATAAAACGATAGTGTTCCGGACATTGCTTTTGGCTACAAAAGTTAGTGTTGTATGGTTAAGTAAAATAATCAGGGCGGTTATATCGTCTAAACCAAATCGATTGAATCAAGGTTAAAAGGTTTCTTTTTCACCCCTTTAAAATTCGTGCAATTGAAGCCAGTGTAACGCATTGTATAAGATAGAACTCGCCGCTCGGCTTCAATTTTGCTTACCAGGGATAACTCCGTAGAACCAGCAAACTTTGCAAAATCGCAACGGCATTCGCAGACTGCGGCGAAAGCATTAGAGCACGCTCCAAAAATTCTATGCGTAATCAATTTAAATGGGCCGTTGTGACGAGCGCACGTTCTGCGAATGCCCGGCTGTAAATGCGGGAAAACAGCAGCGGAGTGGCAGCGGCGGAGGATGTCGGCTCGGCGAATCACGTGATGAGTTGCCAAGGTACGTCACATCTGTGGTCAATTGGCGATCAAAGATACCGCAACGGCCCAACCGCTGCACTGAGGTCAATAAAGCGTTGCTTTAAAAAAAAGTTTCATCTTAAAGCCGAGCGGCATTGCCTAACCTTCAGTAGTTTTTTCATGTCGCATTAAAACCCCAGCGCACGAAAAGAAGAAAAGAAACACAAGCACATTTACGTTGCTGCCGTAGTGGAACCATAATGCCCCCACGTTATCTGCCGTTTGCGTTATTACGGCACAATTTAGCCATAGGCGTCAGTATAGTTCTTCTACTTGGCGCGTGAAAGGCATATGCAATGGCAACTAAAACAAGCTCATGCCAGCCGCAGAGGGCTCTGATTGGGGGAGTATCACTTTGCGGATAATCTGCACCAAACACGAAAAATACTGCTGGCTAACGTATAAATTGGAAAGGTATTTTGCCTCCATGAAAAAAAAATTGCGAAGTATTATGGGGATTTCTCCTCTGTAAAGGATATATATTTTTGCGAGTTGGTACTGGTTATGCATATTCACGGCATGTTTCTCCTTCTGAATCCCGCCACAGGCATAAACTGCTTAATCTGCTTTTTAAAAGCGCAACTGTTTTGGGGGAGCGTTTTCCGCCTGTCCACAAAAAAAAACCTCGAAGTGTGAGTGTGCAGGAAACCCACGAACAGGTCCAGTAAATCGGCAGTTCGGTTGTTGGTGCTGATACATCTTATTGCAGCGTTTGAGACAGAAGAAAGCAAAGGAGATACAGGCGATGACTGCCAACTCGCAACTGTTTTTATTACGCAAAACAAAATTATATACACCGAACAACAACGTGCTCAGGTGACCCCTCGCGAGTGTGCTTTGGTATATACGTTTAACGAACACGTGCACAGGTTACGCCTCGATAGTGTGTTTTGATAAACATAGGACACAAGATTACAATGTTCCCATACAACAAACAACCTGCCAACACTTAAGTAAATAATTACATCAGAAAAAAAATATTTTCATATTAGGCCACCGACGCGTGGCCCACCCCAACACGAACAGGTGTTGATATGGGCCCCTCCTAAAAACAAAATCTGGTTAAATATGTGCCGAAAAAACAATCCAGGACCATTATTCCGTTAAACGGGCAACCTCACCACTGGGCCACCCGAATGCCCGGGGGCACGGCATTGTAAACGGCGTGGAAGCATACGATGAGCACTCAATTGGAAAGAAGTGAAAGTGTGTTCCTAGTCAGTGCGCAACAGCTACAAGGAAAAATTTCACATCGAAATTCTTGAATGACTAGATCGAAATAGGGTATTTTGAAGCGAAAAAAACCTAACAACGCATTTACACACCCATTCAGTGAAAAATTATTCCATCTTGTCTTTCCATGCCGTAGACGGGAACGCAAATACACGCATGTGTTTGTGAATTTGGCAAGAAATAATGAAGAATAAAAAAGCAATGACCTAACCCAGAAATTAAGCACAACAGAGACAATTAGGGCATCACCACACGAACCAAAAGGAAGGAACCACGAGAAAACAACGCTCTCCGTGGTTGGAAACTACCCTGGGTCCCTCGCATAGTGAAAACCGGCTTCTATTCCTTGCGTTGGCGGAGTTATCCATCGCGTGCTGTCCTTTTCGCCAGTTCACGTGTGTTTGCGCCTAAAGCGCGAGCCGAAGCTTAGTTCCCCCTAGAGACGCGAAGCTTGCTGCGGTGGGTTCTACCTTATGCTAACGCTGTCTACTTTGGGAGAGGTGCTAAAGATTCTCCACAAAACGATCCGGGCCTGCCAGTCATGGAGAACTTTCAGCGGCAAGTTCGGAAAAAAATCTGATGTGCGGCAGCGCGGTCTCCGACGAAGGAATAGGGGCCGGCAGCTTTGCTGTTTCTACCACCGGCCACCACTACTGCAAGCTACGCTTTTTTTAGCGGCGAAGAACTTTAGAGGCGCGGGCTGTCGGCGTCTCGTGTCATCATCTCATGTCGTCACAGAAGAACACGCTGTCAATCGAGCCGTCAAAAAATAAGTGTATAATGAATACAACCTGTTTCAAACTAAACTAACGTGATTTAAAGTAATTTAAAAAACACAAATAACCAGGATTCAATTGCATTATTGAAATATTTCCTAAGAATTTGTCTCACGATTCGTTCCAAACCCCAGGTTTTGCCCGGTAACACACACTTATTAGCATGCTTTCGGTGTCTGACACGAAGACAACGTACTGCCAGGTCTGTATCAAATAAAATGGCTTAGCTCCGGCTCATCGCAAGAGATGGCGCCACCACCACCGCAAGCGCGCCATTGCTCTGCCCAAGGCGGTTCTCCGGCGCTCAACCAGCGCCCACCGTTTACTTAGATTTTTAGTACACTTATAAATTGCCTTGCTTCGCCCCTCACCAGGTTTCACGTTAGTGGAGAGGTCCCGGTATTTTTGTTCAGTCCTAGAATGGCAGTATACGGTTTAAATTACCTAATGATAGGTCCAGAAGTTCTATACAAAAACTTCAAACAGGCCGGTGTAGATTACACTGCATAAAAAAAAGAAAACGGCCACAAACGTTTTAACATACGTTAAGAATAATGACAATAACCGAAATATTCCATCAAGCCGCACGACGTTACCTGTATGCACCTCAAACTAAGCATATAGAATAAATATCTCGTATCTAGTGGACACCCCGTCAGGCACCGGAAACGGTTTATTACACTTTCAAGGAAAATGTAACGGGTATACATAATTAAGTGACGTGCATTTCGTTCGAAACATTTCTGCTGCAGTGCGTTCAAAACGGTGTCATCAGACATTCAGATATAACAATAAATTTGGGATATCGTGCTCCGCTCGTAGAAACCGTAGCTGTTGTACGAAATATTGAAAGAAAACGTATACAGTAATACAGATAATAAATACAAAATCTTGCGCGTTTCTCATGCGCACATTAACCGAAAACGATAGTTTGGCACGTTTAGCAGCAAAAGAAGTCACAGAAACTATAAAAATTTAAAACACGCAACACAGGTTCGGTGTTAACATGAACAACCTAACCAGACGCAATGTATACTCATCGTGGCGACGTTCTACGTGTTTGGAGCCAAAATTAATCCATAGGTATGAAAAATAAAATCTGCGTGATCCCCGCATATAACAATGGCTAGGAAAATAGCAAAAGAACCTATAACGTACCGACGTATTCGCTATTTGGGACAAACGCTCTCGCCCAATATCTCAACGTAGTCTGTATATTTTCACAGCCGGCATGTCATGCACACATATGGACCTCTTTGGTTCTTAGTGTTGCCATAAAAGGGACAGTGACTTATGGACTTCCTTGGTTCTTAGTGTTGTCATAAAAGGGACAGTGACTTATGGACCTCTTCGGTTCTTAGTTTTGTCATAAAGGGGACAGTGGCTTATGTACCTCCTTGGTTCTTACTGTTGTCCGTCATAAAAGGGACAGTGACTTATGGACTCTTCGGTTCTTAGTGTTGTCATAAAAAGGACAGTGACTTATGGACCTCCTTGGATCTTAGTGTTGTCATAAAAGGGACAGTGACTTATGGACCTCTTCGGTTCTTAGTTTTGTCATAAAGGGGACAGTGGCTTCATACCCGCACTTACATTTGGCAATTCTTTCTGTAGGGAAGCAAACACTTACATTACTTTCTAGGAAGCAGAGAGGCGAAAAAAAAGATCACAAAGGGAAGCTGCAATGCCGTCCTGATTGACTTATAAATCTTTGAAGCTAGAAGGGGTGACAGTTGAGACTGTTGTTTACTTTTGAATCAAGGTTTCCTCGGGCTTGACAGCTGTACCCTAGTGAACCAATGCCTTAACATAATGAATTAACGCAAAACTCGAGCGTCCATTTTGTCGCTATTAGCCAAGACAAGACAGCCGTTCCTCTACAGGTGTGGTTGCTAAGTTCACAATTGAAATACACCTACCCAATGTTCCCCAATACCTTGGTACCTTAGCAGTATGAAGTTCTTTTGCTCTGAAGTGGAGCTAGATAATTCCTTTACCTCTTTCTCGTCTAATAAAGGGCTCCTGCAGGGAGAAGAGAGCAGGAAAGTAAATACGCAAGAGGTTTCCCCAAATCCTTACTGTGTATTTACTTCCGATAAGCAGATCCCGCCATGAGCTATTGCGAATTACCCAGTTTACGTACAGGATTCATATGTTCACGTTAATTGTACCACGCGCAATGTCCATCAAAAATGAACACTCGCTTACTCACATCTAAGCGGCTAGTGTATGTAAAGGCAATCATAGGTTCGTAAAACGTATTTTTCAGTTTGCAAACCACCAGTGATGAAGTAATTTTCTGGTTCCTAAGCATATCCTCAGGAAAAAAAGTTAACCCTATGCGCCCCGTGGGTAATCAAAACCGCAAGGTGAACAGAAGATATCAAAGTAGCTCTATGCCATAACAATCGAACTTCAAAAGCTTCAAACAACATCTACTGCTTTGTGAACTTCAAGAAGTATTGGCACCGCTGAAATAGCCTGTACTGCCAGTCCACTGTTATACTTCGTGATGTTCGGTGTCTTCTTGGCCTTCATACTTCCTTTCAATTAGTAAACGCCAAAAAAATAGGCGCAAGATATTTTTGTATTTGGGGGTATATACTTAATTCAGTTACCTGGTTAATAAACTTTCAAAAATGCTTTATCACGTTGTCTGCATAGGCGAAATCGTTTCAAACTACTAGATGCATTGCCATTTCCGCACATACCCTCATAATTATGGGCACAAGAAGTTTTTGTTCAGTTTGTTTCACCTTACATGTACCGAACGACTAGAACCATTCTTTGGTTATTTTACAATAGTCGTGAACTCAATTTTAGAATGCGAAACAAACAACGCTTTGAAAACATAATTAAAAATTGGGTAGCTTGGCACTGGTGATGCGAAGGTTCGGTAACCACACAAGCTGGCTACCACACCTAGCTGAATATAGGTTCGGATAAGCTTGGAGAACCGGCCAATTTTTCAATGTCGAGCTGTCGTTAGCCCTCCAAGAAGTAATACATCGTCGCTCATTAAAAAGTATACAATATATGCCTGCCCGACGGCTTTGCCGTTATCCTCCAAAAGTAGTGTAGCGGAGAGTGCTGGTTGGACGAGCGTTTGCTCTAAATTCTTGATCTCGTCCGGCGTCTGCCGTTTGGCCTGTACGGTCGGGCGTGCGGGACGCTGAATAAGATGTTCAAGACGTTTTTGTTTCTCGGCCTTTGCCGTCTTATAATTTGACATTATTTCTAATTTAAACACTGTCGAAACTGCCACTCTCGTCGATACAAAATTTGTGTTCATCCACTCCGCGTATGCTTTCTAAAATCATGCTTCCACATTGTAATCTAACCTCCGACTGGCGGCGACACAATTTGCGCCACCCCCCCGGGTGGAGCGAGGCAAAGCTACAGTTAACTGTGTCGAACGCACCTAATGGCGTCAATACTTGAGGCTTTTCCTGCCTATGTTCGTCTGCCCAATCACCAACCAAACAGCATCGCTGTAAAAGCGGCGACATAAACAGGTAATAGGCAAACAGCCCATCGTCGACATCCGCAAAGGCGATACAATGTACAGTAACAGTGAATTACCCAGCAGCCAGCGCGAATGCGGAAAAAAGAATTTTCCCGATACCTCTTAGTTGATGTATTTAGCTTGCAGCGAGAGGGGAGAGGTAGAGGCTAAAAGTATGGGAAGACCATTCGTTAGAGGGCATAACGTGGCAGGTAGGAAGAGAACTAGTGTTAGTCAATAACTCGAAATAAAGCATACGATCAGCAACGACGTCTTTCTTAAGACAGATGCTACGAGGCCACAATAAGGAAAGGGTACGTGTATTATAACGAGTGTGCTGTACCGGGAGTCAAGTGGCGTGCGTAGCTTAAAGATAGAAAAAAGCTGCTTTTAAGCGTGAAAATGTTTTGTTCGCTTTTTAATAGGAAAATTGCTGGTTAAAACATGAATGAGTAGCGTGATGCAGTGGATGAACGCTGATAAGAAAGAAGTTTGATTGAATTCAGCAAGCATATGAAGATTACAAATCAGAGATTGGCTCTAAACGAAAAAAAGCTTGCGTGAGTGAAAAAAAGCGTTTTAGACTTGAATTTATTTTGAAAATAGACGCGTATTCTTTGTAGAATGCGGACTTCCTCCGCGTGCGGCGCTCTTACGACGTTTGGATATCGCCGGCATGGCAGTGTGTACAGCTGGAAGGCCAGTTATTTCCGGACACTAACCCAGAATAAACTTGAAGCAAAAAGTTTGAAAAAGGTGCGATTTTTTGACAGAATAATGTTTTCGGCCTGCGCAATTCAGAATTGCTTTCTCTAAACAATATTACTCAAGCGCAAAAAACGTGACTGATGTTCGCAAAAAGCAGTAATGCGGTAATTTAATGTGAAGCTTTATTCCGGCGACAAGCTGTCCCCGAATACTGTTGGGTTATACCGATAATAACTAAAAAAATATGTGAACGTTATGTCTATCTTGGGTCAAGATTTAACGTGTGCTGCTTTTGTGAAGAAAATCTGAAATATATGTTGTTTTTAGGAAGATCGATGCCCTAACCTTAACATGTACAACCCAGGAAGCTTAGCCTTTGTTTTATAAGTATTGTTTACTTAGGTATATAACTGCCCCGCCATGCTATTCTCAAAAGTTTACAGCAGCTGCTGCGATGTCGTTTGAGAGACTCGTAGGAAACATTGTAGCACTACTGAGAAACTCCGTATAACGAAGTGATTACGAAAGCAGTATGTTGCAGTTACCATACCAGCCACAGTCATTTCCCGTTAAGTATTTTTTATCTCATCTTGTTATAAACATTCACGCATACAAGATTTTACATGGCATGCCTGATTGCCATTTTTAACATAAGCATAGCTTGACTTTTCGCCATTTGTTGGGGAGAGTGCTGCTTTTTGCAGCTCTGTAAACTGGTGTACTTCTGGCATTTTCTAACAGAACTAGATAAACCTAGCTTACCTGAGCCTATACGAACCCATGTTGCCCAGAAGGCTACTATAAGGTAGGTAAGAGGACGAGTAACACGTTGATGGAGCTCTCCCCTTTAGACCTCGCCCGTTATGGCGGGAGGGGTGGTGGGGCCTAGCTCTTGCGTGCGTGACTTCACAGCGCTTTGAAGTGGTGGCCTTTTCAGCAGGGGGGATTGATACGCCGAACTTTTGCTTAAAGCAAAGCGTTACTAACCTAGTTCTGCCGAAGTTTCATCGGAAACCGGTAATTTGTCCTTCATTTGAGGCTCAGCCGCCGCCTTGACTGCAGCATCACGTCACTCACCCGCCGAGATCCACCGGAAGTGGTCCCATAGGGCTTTCCGCTGCTGAATTCGCTTGACCAAGCGACTCACCTGTCAAAGCGACAGCACCTGCCTAAGAGCAGCGGCGCGCTCACTAGGCCAGATTGGGCACAGATTACAGCGAATTAGGGCCGTCTTCTCTGATGGTTGTGCGGTAGCGAAAGACAGTTCAGCCATCGTCGGAACTCGCCATTTGACCAAACGGTAGATATCACCCGGCTATGTGGTTTACTGCAGAGGTTTCTGAATGCTAAGCGCGCGAGGCTATTGTCAATGACTGAAGAGCAGCAGTTACGCTCGCGAAGCGCCGGAAGCGAATGAAGCTAGAACGAGGTATCGGTTTGCCTATTCAGGCTTTGGTGAGGTACACCCCAGCCTATTTTCACGTGTCGCGCAATCGAAGTAAGTTCTTTCTACCGAGGTATGTGAGAGATGGAACCTCATTGTGGAGCCTATTACTTCCTATGTATGGGATCAGATAATTCCAAATTAGCAAGTGGAGATTGTTTTCCTGGAGATCTAAACACGCCTTGAGGTCATCTTTTAAGGTGCAGTCCCCGAGGCATTTGCTAGGTTTCCGAACAGAGTAGGCCGGTGTTTTCTTTATTTTGGTTATAAGGCTCTTTTGCTTTCAAAATGCCTATGGTTGTAATAGTTAACAGCCATAACTGTAAAAATTTGTTTTACTAATTATTTACAAGTATATAAATTTTGCACTGATATATCTGACGTCAGTTAGGGCATTCATGCCTTACAAGAATATTGATTTACCAGCATTGCACGGGGCGTCCCACCTCGGGTTTAAGGTTTGTCAATCAATATTTGCATACAAGAAGGAAAAATGACAATTATTATTAAAGAAGGATGCCACAGAGGTTACACTGCCGAGGGGACCTCCCATGCAGAGCACAAACGAGCCATACACATAGGCAGGCTAAGCGTTAGATCATTGAAGCAATATTGGAAAAAATGAATAGATAGCAAATACCCTTAATATTAAAGATCATAATAATTAAATACATATACGAAGAACAGGATATACATTTCACGGTCGTAGATAGTAATGCAAGGTTCAGTGCAGATAATGGTCATTGATCACTAGCAGACTGTTGAACACAAGTGACTTTTAATTGATTTAGGAAATAGGCGTTCGGAATCAATGGGTTTGATGTTTGTGGGCAGTGAATTCCAAACATTATTCCTAAAAAGAGGAGAGTTTGCTTCCAATAAATTGTGCACACTTTTGGTTGTAGCTGAATATTTTGTTCTGGAAAACTGGTAATATTATGGTTTAGTAAGTGTTGGGCAGAAATAAAGCAGTATCTTTAGTTCGAGTTCGATGAGTGAGAAGGCCAAGGTATAGCTATACTGAGTATGTAAGGGTAAGTATTTTAAGATTCCCTTATATTGGAAGGGCAGATGTCTCGGCAGGATTGAATGTACCCAGGCATACTGCCTTGGTTTTGGAAGCGTTGATGGTGAGGCATGTGAGTTTTGTATGTGTTTCCTAAGGAAGGAGGCCGTAATTGGCCGTACTCCTTGGCTGTTTTTCATGAATAAATAACGTGGTTTTTTTAGGATTATGCACGTAACAAATAAGGTTTGCTTATAGTGGGCTTGAGAAACCATAAAGCATGTTTTTTGTGGAATTTATGTGCAGTGTATTATCATTACACCAAGAAACAATGCTGACAAGGTCCTCGTTAGTTCGCTTCGTAACGTTGTTAAGAGTCTAGCCACCTGGAAATACCGTCAAATCCTCTGCGTAACGAATTGAATCATAATTGTTAAGGCAAATGTGTAAATGAATATTATAGGTAAAAACAGCGACCAAAAAATGGATCCTTGCACCTTCACAAATATCTAGTGGCAGCGATACGGGATAAGCAAATCGAAAAACCTGATAAAGGTCGTGTCATAAGATTTTAGAACGGCTACAGCCGTTCCACATATACCAAATTATTACAAATTTGACAAAACTATAGTATGGTTTACTGTATCAAATGCCTTATGAAAGTCGATAAATATTGTCGTGGCCCTGCACCCATTGACAAATTGCCAATAAACGTTTACCTTAACAATAAATTCTATTACCGCTAGTTTTGTAGAAAAAGTAGGGCGAAAACCAAATTGCTGCGTTGTGAGAAGGGTAAATATTTCAAGGGACTTCGTGAGGTGCTCGGCCACAAGTTTCTCGATTTTGTTTACTTAACATTCATGTGATCGTTATCGAGCCATAGGTACCCAGTGCATTTCAATCGCTTTTTTGAATAACGGCACAGCTTTTCCGTGGTGTTACGAATGAGCGAGCCTCTGCGCGGCAAGCTTCGCGCAACTGTTCGCTCCATTGTGGCGGAGCCTCCAGTACAACCATCTTCCCAGTGGGCGCCTCTGTGTCGGTTACTCAGGCTTCAAGCGACAGCCAACCGATCCCAACACACCCCAAAGGACATGAGAAAAGCCAGCGCAAAGGCTCCTCGCTATCGGCTTGATTCAAACTTCGGCGGTGACAAACGCCCAGTGTGACTTCATGACTTCGGGCAGATTGTAGGACATACAAACTTATAATGCAGAGTAATATCTCGCCAAAAGAACGTATCTAATCAATGGCAACCATTTATTCCAACAGCCAGCACCCCTCCATACGAAAAATAGGGCAGAAGGCCCAACCACTCTGTCGATAACAAAACTACACAACACACACCAATACCAACACAACCTCACCAACCCTCACAAATACCAACAGAAAACATAGAAAACTCACCAACAATACTCTGCGAAAGAGGTTTAATCATCAACAGCGTAATCGGTAACGTCGAGCAGGAGAGACAAGAATACATACCCCGGCTAATAAACAACCGTTCGAGGGCTCTGACATTGCCATCCCGAAGGAGGCTCTAAGATATCTCAGACATCACGCTGATGAATAAACTAAACAAGTCTATCTCTCATCAATGACTCCTGCAATTTTCCTCACACCCAGCGGGGCGAAATGAGGCGGACTGTTTTAAAATGGTAGTCTTTGAACGTCTGGTGCAACAAAGTCTCGCCAATTACATGGAATCGCGAAATTCTATCCCCGGACAATCTTTGCATTCCTGAAAACACTCTTGAACAGAGATGTACTCCTGAACATCAAGAAGCATGCTGTCAAACATCACAGTCGAACAAATACTAAGGAAAATCAGGGCACTTGCGCTAGAAAGGAATTCCGAACACGTCGCTCTTGAGGCCATTTTGCAGAACCCTAAATACTACCAACTGTGGAACGTAAACCAACAACTATATCAATCCTCTAATTCGGAACGGCGAAAGTCTTCGTACCAGCCAGGCCAGCTGAATTTCCCAGCCAGGCCACAGTGATGCTACTTCATTGTTTGACTGCGCAGTGAAATGATGCGGCACGGTGCTTGAGCGATCCATCACGATAGGATTAAGACGACGAGTTGCCTGAATGCCGGCTTGGGGATTTCGGGCTGGAGGCACCATGTGGGTGAGTTGCAGCCGGGGGCGTGCCGCTAACATAGGACGGGGGCCGTTTTCATTGCGGCTGTGGTTGTGTAGGGCCAGTGAGAGTTGCCTGATAAACGCTGCACGTTGCTGGAAGGGAATTCTCGAATGTTCTAATTGTCGCATTCGATTTGTACCGCGCAAAGCAACTGATCGGGAAAATGAGAGGGACCAGAAATGAAACACAAGGCTTCGAGAAGGTTGCCGAGGCATGAGGCTTTCCACAAACTTCTTAGGAAGATAGCCTTCAAGTTAGGCTAAACTACATGCGACGGTGAGTGCACAAAGTGCAGTAACATACTCCTGTACAGGCTATCTCGGTTGCTGAATGCCAAGGCGATATTGATGTCTTTCTGTAACGACATTACTTACCTTGTGAAGTGTTGCTTCAAATTTCGCAGCTTCGTCGTATACGGAACGCTGAACAACGGCGGCGTTGCTGTCCTTAGTAGATGCATCCTGTACAGCTGACTCAGTGGCCCTGGCAGCATACGACAGAACCGGAAGTCTGGATAAGATACACTAACCCATGGCACCGAGGCAGTGCAGGAACTGGGCGTCGACATTTTCCTGATTGAAGACGAATGCGCGTCATACCAACCGGACGTTATCGAACTATGGTGCTCTCGCGGCCAGGTAACAGGAGGGCGGTCGGGTAATGGTAGGAGTAGAGGCGGCTGAGCGAGCCCGATACAGATCAAGACGTACCAAACGCGCAAGCGTTGTTACGCCTTTAAAAAGGTGAACCCTCGTCGACATTTTAGATGCGGAGCATCTCTTGCTCGGGGGGATGTCACTTGTCCGTGTCCCGTACGCAGTGCCTCTGATGATAATTGTGGCACGATGCCCCAAGGAATTGGCCAACCAAAAAATCCATCGCGAGGTATCTTCGCATTCACCACCGTTGTCATCTTCCCGTAAGGGAACCGCTGAAGAAGAAGGAGAAGACAAAGTTGCGAAAAGCAGGGCGTGTACGTTGCTCTCAGCCGGTGCACCAATGTCAACAACCTTTATCTCACCAACGCTTAGATGCGAAGCATCTCTTGCTCGGGGGCATGTCACTTGCCCGTGCCCCGTCCACAGTGCCTCTGGTGATGGTTGTGGCAGGATGCCCCTAGGGATTGGCCACCCAAAGAATCCATCACGAAATAGCTTCGCGTTCAACCCCCGTCGTCATCTTCCCGTAGGGAACTGCTGAACAAGAAGAGGAGAAGAAGACAAAGCTGCGCAGAGGAGGGCGTGTACGTTGCTAATCCATCACGACATAGCTTCGCGTTCAACCACCGTCCTCATTTTCCCGTAGGGGAACCGCTGAAGAAGAAGAAGGAAAAGAAGACAAAGCTGCGAAGAGGAGGACGTATACGTTGCTCTCAGCCCGGGCACCAACGTCAACAACCTTTACCTCACCAACGCTGATGGAGACTACAGATTCTACCACAGAGACGACAACATCGACAAGAACATGGCGGACTAGTTTCGGCACCTCGAGAACCACCGCCTACTCACCATCACACAACAGTACTTGCGTGCCTTTACCACCGGTGTGGACCCGGACGCGGAATTTCCTCTTGGGCTACTAAACACCAGATCACTCAACATAACAGCAACACAAAGGAACCACACGGAACCCCCACGATGCTTCGCGTCCTTATCAGGAGAAGATAGAAGATAGAAGATAGTGTAAGTTTTTACCCCACGGCGAAACCGGCCAAAGAAACATGAAGGATGCGCTACCGCAGACTAAGGCAGAACTAGAACTTTATTCCGAAGCGTGAATGTATATACTCAATTGCCAGGGCCAGCGCTTGAGCCATGTAAGAGCACAACGAAAAAGAAAACCCAAACTCAAACGCTTCACCCACCTATCATTAAAAAGCACGCGATTCCTCTTGAAAACAAAAGGTTAAAAATACCTTGGATACAAACAATGCGCCTCAAAATACCCACTTGCTCCCAAGAAGCTTTTCGACACCTGTGTATCCGTTGAAAACAACCTGTACACCCTGAGGTTGTTGAAGGTTACACACTTGAGAAATTACGACCCACAGGCGCGTCACAAGGGGGAGGGTGAAGGGGTCAGCTCAAAAATCTCGCTGGCCTGTAGAGGATCCAGATCATGCTCAAGTTGGTTTGACTACGAAGTTGCATCAAAGGCACCTCACCAGTTTCGCACTTTCCGAAATTGCAAAGTGTTTGGCGGGGCCCCGCAGCGGCGCCCAAAGGCTTGAAGAGAACTAACTAATAGGTCGGAAAATGTGCCTATAATGCAGGAGAAGCATAGTAGAACCAAAAAATGCACTCGAAAAACACTCGATGATAAATTCGAATATAGCATACCAGGATCCACTACGAAACAGCAGAACACCCAATGACCGAGTTCCGTATGCGAGAGCCACGTTGTCTGTACATTTTATGCCCGGTATACACAACACAAAGTTTTAGTGACGCTTATTGTAAGCCTTGATACGACAAGAACCTTCGATGAGCGCTAAAGCATAACGATTCTCAAAAGAGCGGACATGATCAGGCATGGTGCGAGACATCGCTACCGCCGAGATTACCGATCTGAGCATTAAAAAAAGGCGCGTTCGTCGCGTCGCATTCTGTGTCGGCTTTGTGGCGCAGTGGGTAGCACCATTAATTGCATTCCGCCCGCAGGGTCGAGGGATCGACCGGGCGCCGGATTAAGCTTTTTCAAAGAAATGTACGAGTTGTGCCGCGCCTCCTCCGCCATGGCGCCACGGGTCCCGCGACCGAAAGAAACGCAGTGAACATCCATGCGAGGGCACGACATCAAATCAGGCATTTCCGCCGCACGACGTTTAAGTATGTTTGCTTACGGTAATGTTGTGGCAGACTTGTCACTGTGACGGAGAGCGCTGTCAGCAGTAATTTGAATGGTCAGATATAAGGCGCGTTCGTACCCCATCTGTGCGGCTTTGTGGCGCAGTGGGTAGAGCACATGTCTGTTCCGCCCGCAGGGTCAGGGACAACCGCGCCGAGATTTTGTTTTTATATGTAGGGGGGTGCGGTGTGGACTACGGGTCAACGCGGGTGACATCGTGAGTTACTGAAATGCTTGCATTAAAACTTCTTGATGGTCCATACACGGGCCTTTCTTAGTTGGTGTGGCCATGACCTAGTTCAGCTTCAACAACAAATATGCAGGGTTTAGTTGGCTTGGATGGGAGTTTACTTCAGCCATTTGGCTTGAGCCTCTGGGGAGCTAGGAGCCGTGGTTGGAGTTCCTAGGTTAACAAACTAAACTGAAATTTTTGTTCTAATTTGCTCTGCGTATTCTAGGTCAGCGTGTTAGGCGAAAAAATTGGCTCACACGTATTTTTTTAACGCCAACTATACACTGCCAGCATATTGCCTAATCTTTTTAAGGTGTCGTGCCATCCTTCTGGGGCGCACACATTTTTACGGTCTACGAAGCTGAATTGAGCGTTCCTTTTTGGCTCCCAAACTTCGGGGGAAATAAGCATTTACAAGTAGTGCCCATCATATAGGCGTCAGCATCAACTAGAATTTCTGGAGAGCAGTGACTACAACGTTTTGTTGGTTATTTATTGCTGGTTTGGTCATGACATCAGACAAAATATTACTACTTGTGGTTCATGTTTCGCCCGAAGACACTGCCTTTCGAACACCTTTAACCCACGTTTGGGGCGGTGTGATCTCAAAGCAACAAAAGGGCCATCTTTGCAAAGATTTGCGGCCCCAGACCACGGATGGAGCGACCGCAGAACAGAGGACAAAATACTGCGTTGCTAAGAGGGTGACCTGATTCCTGACTCGCAGCGGCAGCGCCGACTTCGACCAGCTGGTTGCGTTTTGCTTTATAATTTAAGGCCTATACTTCCACTCATCCCTTTCGGTCTTTAACGTGCCGGCCTTTATTCCTTTATTAATTCCGTATTCCCCATAATAAAAAAAAATCAAAAGGAGCATACCCCAAAAATATTTTTTTTTGCAGAAACCAATGTAGAGAAAAAAAATATACTTAACCAAACCAAACACTCCACGTACCCAAATCACAGCGACTAATAGCGAACTGGTGAAGCACCAATCAAAAATATCAGTGCAAATAAAACATACACACTAAGGCGCCCCGCACACTGCGAAAAGAAAAGGTAAACAGGCCATATTATGGGATCGCACAGTACCGAAAAACGGTCTACAACGTAATCTGACACCAGTCAACAAAAAGTGGTTGACTAGCTTGTGAAAGCATCGCAAAGTTTCAAAAGCAGAGAAACAGCATGCCGCCATATCCTTGTACCTCATAAGAAAAAGACAGACAACACTCAGCTGTTGCGCTTGCACGAGAGAACTAGTCCCACAGCGAATCAGGATCGAGCCAGCACAATCTGCAGCCCCGCACACTCACACACCATACTAGAAAATGCTGTTCATGTGGTATGAGCCCCGCACACTGAGAACAAAAGAGTCAATAACACGAAAAAAAACTGGAATCACTCGGGAAAAGTCTCTTGGCTCGGGGTGCTGGATATCGTCACACTTCAGGATGCCTTTGAAATAAACTCAACGAGTTCCGTTAATTAACTGCTACACAGTCATTCAATACTGTCCGTAAATGAGGTGGTTCCAGAGCTTTTCTTATTACATTGTGATGGAACGTACACAACTGCTTGTACAATCTTGTAAATAGTGAGAAATGGAAGGTGCTCTTGTCCAGAAATCGACAGTTACCGTCAGTTGTAACCTTTAAAAATAATGTGGGAACCGTCCATGTCCAGTGATCAACTGTACTTTTTTTGGTGGAGGGAAGAAGGAGGGAATGTCCAATACATTGGTATCCATCTGTACAGTTCTGTCTATTTTCCGTCGACCACCTTCACTGCCATTGCAGGTACCCTCTTTTGTTACGAGATCTCATTGCGTTTGGAGTTTACCGCGGGCATCTTCTCCTCTCGTAGCCGCACTTGCCGCCACCTCCGCCAGCTCGTTACCCCAAACACCTGAGTGTCCCGGTAGTGATAAAGATGAACATAAACAACATTCGCGAGAGAAAGGATGGCTATTTTCAATTGTGAACTACGTGGATTGATTAAACGGGTGTAGGGCGGTTAGGACAGAGAGGCTCGGTGTAGATGTGAAACGGAGAAGAAGGTGTTATCAAGAAAAACTGAAGTAGTTTGTTCGCAGTGCTTCTACGTCGACAGAGGTGGGGTAGAGCCGGTCGGCGCACTGCTGTAATAGAATCAGCCCAGACATGATAACAAAGCCAGCACCAGCTAAGTAGAAGTATGCGACCCATCTTGTAGGCGTGTAGGCCAGATTCGTAATCTTTGGTTAGCATGGAGTTAAGTCCCGCTGCTAATTCGAATCAATCTGGCTATAGTGAGAGAGTCAATGGGAAGGTCACCATGGTTCGCAATTATGGGGTTGAGTGATGGATTGCGCTCAGAAAACGGAGAAACATAAGTACGATGTCTAGGTGTATGTCGGGTAACTATTAGCTATTACCTCTAGCAGCCGTCTTGTTTTGTCGTGTACGCTCCTGTGACCGCACAGTGTAGATCAAGCGAGCGTACTCTTGCCCGAAGCATGGAGTGTTGACTCGTATACCACCACGGGAGCGGCGTAAAACGGCTGGCATCACAACCAAATGATGTAATAGGCGAAGATGTCTATTTACAATGGTGTGCATACGACTGTAGCGTATCATGGAGACCGCAAGGTTTTCGACGATGGTTCTGAGGTGATTAACGTGAGCGACAAAGGTTAAATGGTTGTCGAAAACAACTCCAAGGAGCCTCATCTCAGGCACATATCGTAACCACGTCCCGTATCGCTGTGGGTTTTCGGCTGGCTCCTCTTTCTCCTCTTTGAAACCAGTAAGCAGGAACATTCGTCGGATTAATCCGAAGTTTGGCGTTGTTGCTCCAAGTGGTAATTCTCTCCAAGGCTTGGCGAGCCGCTTTCTTAAGCTGCCTTCGCGTATGCCTATGTATGACAACGATCGTGTCATCCGCGTATGCCTGAAGATATACGTTATCAGGCATCGGAAGAGAGAGCAGACCATGGATATAAGCATTCCATAAAAGCGGGCTTAAAGGTGAACCTTGGGGGCTTCCCTTTGTAGCTGCATGGGTAATGCTTCCGGAGTGTGAAAGAAATGACATTGTTCGGCCTTCCAAAAATTAATGCAATAGCCGGAATATATTGCTAGGGCACCGTTGAGACCGGACCGTTACAACCGTTGCGATTAGACCGTTGCGACCCGGCCTAGCAGCGTTAAATAGAGAGTAAAGTGACTGCACGGGCAATGAGGCGCACAAAAAAAGATATAGTTATTGTGGTGAGGCAACGCTGGCCCAAGAAAAGAAAGAAAGGATATACAACCAGAACATTTCGTTGCTAAATCTACCAAACGTACCACTTAGATGGTGACAGCCAAAAGCAAGGTTTATACAGTGCACAGCCGGCGTTCGAAAAACGCTGCGATTTGGCCTGCTAGATGTTGACGAAGGCGTAGCCATTGATCTGAGTCTCAATTTCTGGAGAAATAGGGATATAATTGTCTTGCGGAAGCTCCAAATACACAATTTTGTTTAAACTACAAAGCTCTTCCAGTGGAAATTTCTTCCCGATTAGGCGGAAATGCGGATCACTGAAATTTTGCTTCTCGAGAGAGAATACATTTATGACAAGCTAGGCAACCAGCTTGTGAATCATAAATTGTAAAAAACATACCTGGCTGCTTATGATAATGCACATTTTTATGTTGAACTATTGAATAAACACAAGGAAACATAAATTACAGTTATGAAATAAAATATGATCCACTAACATTTCCTCCATTGCAAGCAACGCCAATAGAAAGCTGTGGAGCTTTCATGCCTCCATCGCTCTTTTCAGAACACGAATGATAATTTTTAACTGGAATCCAATGTCGGCTGATCGTAAACTTTGTTTATTCCTGGGACTCTTGCAAATTCAAATTAGTTGACGATGGTTTTGTTCTTCAGAAAAACGGTGAAGTGAATAATTTATTCTGACATATCAAAAGGTGCCTCTGTGAAATAAACTTCGTTGCCTGTTTTTATTTCCTCAAGGCGAGGTCGAGTGTCCTTTACGAAATACCTTAAAAAACACTGCTGAAACTGTATTGAAGTCTGGTTATGACTGTACATCAGGTATTTGCGTTGTCTATTTTTTCCCAGACTGACATGTTTCATCAGGTGCTCTTAGATCCGCCACGTTATTATGTCTGAAGCGTTCATTGCACCATAATGATCAGTAGGCAGACAAAAAGTGCATAAACTACGTGTGAAATCTCAATTTTTAAATGCGAGTGAAAGTAGGAGAAATATGAAATAGTTCTAGAGTAATTGCGATATCCAATCCGCTGTTTCCCGCACAACTTTTACTTTTCTAATCCTTAGTGTCTTAACCACTGAAAGCACCGCATGCAAGCCCAAGGTGTACTGGGGTGCTCAAGGGGGGGGCATAGCCACGCCCATGTTGCTGAAAAAAGCGCCTAAAGCGTGTGCCTTCACAGGTAGATGGAAAGTAAATGCCAGGTAAACGCTGCCCCCATCAATCATCATAACAAGCCTTCTTGTCGAATGTAAATGCAACGGATAAAAGCTATCTCTTTCAACACTTGCACGGCAACCGCAGATTCCGCTGCTCGCGATTCCTACTGTTTTTTATGCAGTTCTGAAACATTTCCTATAAAAATATTTCGTACAACCCTAAGAAGTATTGGATCGGAAGAGGCTGCCTCGGGGTGCTAATTGCCCCGGTCACTTGGCAGCATTAAGTATGATCTGTCTACAAGTAAACTTAGACGACATTTCGGTACTTCTGGCGCGCTCTGACTGGTTGTGCTGAATTAAATAAAAAAGAGGTGTTTCTAATAGAAAAAAAAATTCCGTGACTCCCAATCTATGAGAAAAAGAAACTGCACTAAAATTTTATGGTGAAAAGTTTAGCCAAAGCTGTTTCTTGCCAGGCATTTGGAATGTCTTCATGATAGGAATTACAACCTATGACAAAGCTGGAATAGTCACATGTCTGTCGAAAAAAGCGAGACAACTTCAAGCTCATACGCCCGCTAAAATATCCCCCTGAACGGCTCGGAAAGTTGCCGTAGTGGTTTTACTGCAATTGCACTTGCATTTTAATGTAGATAGTCCGCAATTATCTTGCTAACGCGCACACAGCGCTTGAAGCACTGGGTTTGTGGGGCTGGTCGTCGCACAAAAAGAGACACGAATTTCAACAAGGAACAGCAGCATTAGCACTGACGCGCTCGACTGTTATTACTCCAACACTACAACATTGGAAACATTTTATTCAAGACCAATCAATAAACAAATCCAACTAGACAACGTTGAAAGAGTGTCTCATTATTTTTAATTTAAAACACTCATTGGGAATTTTTTTTTTCCGCGTCATCATTCAGTCACTTTCGACGCACGCGCATCAGGCGGGCGATTAGCACATGCATCGATGGTGATATTTTTCAATAATGACCACGTATCCCGTAATTGTAAATTAAAACATTTTCGTTTGTCTGCCAATCGAAGAGTGATTTTTTTACAAAATATAAAAAGCAAAACTATTTGTTCGCGTTGTTTTCAGGCTCTGAGAGTGATCATTTTTGTATTCGCTATATTTAAATATAGGAACAATAGTTCTTGTCATACAAGGATTTAAAGAAGAAACTGTGGCACAAAGCGACGAAGTTAGTATAGGCGCTTCTTTAGTTAGGCGCTTCTTTCTGCTGTCGCCTGCAGCTGACGACGCATAGCGGTTTTATCTATGCGCGTATGCGTAAGATAAGGCATGAACATGGAGTGGATGTTATCTTTCGCTGGCTTCGGCACCTCTGCAGGTGGTCAGACTGAATTATCACGTACGCCTTTCACAGGTTGTAACCTGGAGCACTGGAGGGGCTGTTCGGGCAGGTGAAAACATCCCTAAGGGTACCATGAAGACTCTTTTGTTGCTGGCACTCATTGGCGTCGTATTCGGTAAGTTTGAAAGGGGGCAAAAAATAGTAGTAGTGTTACGGCAACAAAGGCAAATGTAAGTTAAATGTGTCTATTTAAATTGCAGAAGCGCGTGAGATACGGTTGGAAGTGTTTTGTGCCGATATAAATGGTGTTCAAAGAAGCCACCACCGCACATATCAAAGGAAAGGTCAAAATTAAACTACCCTACTACCATACCTCTCAGGTAGCAAAGAAACCTCGACTCACATGCTATTGTTTAAAGCTTATGGCGCCATTTAATAAAGAAAGGCGTGAAAAAATGTTTAAGCACGCACCCGTTGAGCCCAGTGTGTTGGTATAACAAATTACAGCATATTTGTCTACCCACAAATAAGGGTAAATGCGAAGATTTGTTCCACCGCAAACGGAGTCGAGCCAAGGTTCAATCTCGCAAGAAGATGTTCTATTTCGTTTGGGTTTGGACGTTGATCATGATGATGTCCTTGAAGCGCTTGACACATACCTACTCTGGGAAGGACGAGGGATAGAGTGCACTGCACACCTTTGATCGCTGAGCCTTTCTGGAACCCACTCTGTAAGTTGACTTTATTTCACTGCGTTCTGGGTGTAAAGCTGCGTACTTTGGAATATTAATTTGCATTTTGAAGACATTTGCTTTTGACCGGAGGATCCTTCGCGTTTCCACCACCCTTCACTTCACCCACGATCACCATCATAAGAAGAGAAAGCCGAGCATGATAACGTACAAAAGAGGCAGACAGTCCAGCCCTCCAACGAACGCAAAGGGAGAAATATCGCAGTAAAATTATTATTCTGGTCGAATATGTATGAAGTACACGACGAAGAAGGAGAATACTATTATTGGGCTGTTTGCCCGTAATAAATTATTTGAAGAGTAGTCAAGACGCAAGAAGGAGGCTACCTTAACCGGACTATCAGTATCGGACAAACGCTATAGCGTGTCATAGTTGAGCCCAAAACCAGGCCTTGAGAGCACCAGTCTTGTGGTGGAATAATTACGCTGCTTCCGGGGAAGTGCTCCTATCCACTTTCATGGGTACTTACGTAAGGGTAATTGGTACGGGCGCGTGGAGGTGGCAGCCAGCACCTCTTCACAACTCTGGGCTGAGGGAACCCACTTTTACTCCCTTGATCTGACTGAAGCGTCTAAGACATGGCGTGAGAGCGGTCGACCAGCGCTGAGCCCTCTTAAGCCTGCATCGACCGGACGCTAAAAATAATACGGCAGCCCCAACAAAAAAAGTTCAATTTCTTCCGTAGAAGCCTTGAGGTGAACCACGTGGACAACCTCAGGCCGCGTGCGTTGTCGGGAAATAACGGAGTCACTCTCGGGGATCACCTCGTAGATGGTTTGGCAAACGCTCGAACTTGGAAAATTTCAGAATTTTCAAAGCAGGAGTTTCTCACTCAGTCTGCGTTGTATAATTGCAGGATCCACCATCCACCAGCAGCTGGTGCGTGCTACGTAAGCGAGAGGGCTGGCAATTCTCTTCCGCTCACTGCAGGTATCCTTAGAACGCGGGTATGCTTTGATGCCATCGTTTTTGCCGTATGAGAGCACAGTGGTGATTATCGTCGTCGGCTAACACCGTGTACAATCTCGAGGAGGTCAACTGCGTGGTTTTCCGGGTGCTATATTTTACATTAAGATGGTATAAGGGAGAATTAAGTCAACATCTCATGTTCAACATCGATGATACGTACAGAGCTATCCGCGATAGTCTTGCTGAGGTTTTCCTTTCGCGCGTTCGTTTCTGAGTGGTAGGCCGTGATCTGTCAGTGACCCGTGTTGCTGCAGCGTAAAACGCCTTGAATGAGTTTGCAGTAAATGCCGTTCCACGGTCCGTTATTAGGACTCCAGGTGCTCCATTTAGCAGTACAACATAATAAACGATGTATTCCGCGGCTCCCTTTGCAGTCCCCTTGGAATGAGTAACGGTCTTCGCTGAGCGTAACATGTGATGTTTTGCGGCAACAACCTACTTGTTCGCAGTTTGTGGCAAGGGGTGTGGCATGCCAGGACCATTCGATCTGTTGGAAAGGCCTCGTTCACACGGAGATCGGCAACAGTAGTCCGGCGGGTGTTGTCGACTGTGTTTACCCCCTTTTGCAGTCACGGTGCCCTGATAATATGCCTCAGATGCCCCGAAGAAACTTTGTCCTGGCACGAACCCGAAATAATGTCGCGAAGCAGGATGGGGTGATACGGAGGTTCTTTGTTGTAGTTGTGTGGTTGAAGGTCTCCTTCGCAAGTACCCAAACGTATGGCCGAATGGAGAGGAGCTAACCTTAATTGTCTTTGCCATGGCAACGTTGCATCCTGACAGGTAGTTGATTACGATGCACAACACAGGATAAGCTCGCTGCTGGGTGGCTAGTTGCCTTCCCTCGAGAGGCCGCGCGACGCGGCGTCTTCAAGGGAGTCTAATTGCGGCGGTTACAATAGGGCGCATGACTTGCAGTCGGCGCCCGAATGGTTTTTTCCGGATTTGTAAATGATGCTTACATCCGGATACTCGAGGCCCGGGCTGCATTGCCCGATACCGTCAGAGGAGTTCTCAAATGTGCAAGGCAACACAGCACAAGCTGGTATTTTACCCCTTTAAATGGCGTGATTTACACATACTTGCGAAAGCTAGATATGTTTCATAGCATGTTAAGGCCATTTTGTTTCAGGAGCCAAATAGTTTCTCCATTCTTTGGATAGCACGTGGCTAGTGTACGAAACTATGTTTCGCCGACATGCCGCTTTTTGAATAGGACAGAACAGAAGCCAATTCCACTGGCGTCGATTTGTCTTTCTGTCTTTGCGTATTTGCCGAAATGTGCAACAACAAATGGGCAATTTAAACCATGTGGAATCTCGTAAAGAGCATTCTGCTGCGCTTCTTCACACTACAACCGAAGGTTGTTGTCGGTTAGGTGCGTCAGAGCTTCGGGCATTTTTGCAGACTTCTCAAAGCACCGGCACTACGCACAAAGACTGAGGACGCTTCGCACGCCTTTCTTGTCCTTCGGCCTTACAAGGATGGCTATGGCTGACTTTATTGCGGGGTCCCGCAGGGCTCCCCTGCTCTGATGACTTGGCCCAGAAACTTCAGTTATTTTCACCTGAACCAGAATTTATGGGTGCCCCAAGAACCGACTCCAACCTTTTGAATTGCTCGTCGAAGCTCCGGGGAAATACAACATTGTAGTCTAGGTAAAAAAGGAGGTGTACCAGTTTAGGCTGGCTAGCAAACTGTCCATAACTCGCGGACACGTTGCTGGTACCGTGCACAGACCAAACAACCTCACCTTAAACAGATACAGGCGGTCCTCAGCTATAAAGGCAGTCTTCTCACTTTGTCTCCCGCACTTTTCAATTTGCGAGTACAAGGCTTTCAGGCTTGTTGAAGAGAAATCCTTTGCGTTGCAAAGCTGATCGAGGGCGTCGCCGATTTTCAGAAAACGGTACAAGCAATTATTTTGATTTTGTAAACCCGTCGGTAGTAACCACAATGTCATAACGTTTCATCAGGAGCATCAAAAGAAGCAGCCCAGAAATTTTACGATTGTTTTATGATGTCGTCGCTCAGCATGTCGTTAAATTGCGTCCAGAAAGCCATTGGGAGCGTGTTCATGTAGACTTTGCAGGACCTTTCAAAGGTACAATGCCACTAGTTGCGATTGACGCGCATTTAAAGTGGCCAGAAGTGTTTGTAATGAAGCAAACGTCAGCTGAAAAAACGATCAGCTGCTTGCGCCATTTGGTTTGCCTCTTCGCGTTTCCCGAGACGCTCGTCTCAGATAACGGGCTGCAGGTCACATCTGCAGAATTTTTTGTGTACATGCGCAGTATAAGTACGCGTCATATTCGAACAGCGCTTTATCATCCAAGTAGCAGCGGTCAAGCAGAGCGCTTTGTTCAGTCAGTGAAAGCATCGCTGCGGAAATCGGCAGGGCTACCAGTGCAGTCCGCTCTAGCAGATTTCCTTTTGGCATACCGTAACCTCCCACAGTACCAGAGGCGAAGCTCCGGGTGTGTTGCTTTTAGGAAGACGCCTCCGCACCCAACTCGATGCTGTAGATTCAAGCAAAGGTACCAGCCAAACAGTTCAACCAGACTCTCCGCAGAGGCTCATCCAAGCGACACAAGAGATATACTCTGTGTGATAGTGTGAAACTGCGAAATTGCAGGCGTGGAGAGAAGTGGTTGCCTGAATAATTCTCGCTCGTGCAGGACCTGTGACTTCCAAATTGAGTGTCATGACACCTCGTGGTGTATTTCAGCGGACTCATCATAGGAACCACATCGTTGGCGTACCGCCCGAGAAAGATACGTCCGCTCCATTGGAGCCCATCGACAGCAGCGGCGCCCAGCGTCAGCCTGCCATGAGTCAGGACTTTCAACCGGCCCCCCTGCACCTACCACAGTTGCAGAAATACCCCCTTCGGCAGAGGCAGCCGCCGGAGAGATACCAACCATAGTTATGTTGTCATAAATTATGTCTGAATGGATGTTGTAGTATTGCGCGCCTTTGGGCCACGTGACATCTCGTCACCACACTCTCGGCCTCGGCTCCCCTCGCACTGCTTATCAATACAGCTCGCCTACTAGCGAGCCATCTTTTTGTTTAACTTGTTTCACCTTGAAGACAGACCGGGGTGGCACACGTTCGTGTTCCGCCGCCGTCTGTCATTTGGGCATGAACACCACATTGTCGTCAGAAGATGGGGTCAGAAAAGGTAGGCAACCCCACTTGTGCGGACTGCGCAGTCAATCACTGCTTTATGGCTCGAAAACACAAGTCCCATCGTAACGTTACTCGTGGGAGCAAGCTGGAAGCACTATGAACACAATATGGCGCACGACATCCTGCATGACGACCCGAGCCGTACATGCAGCCATTGGCTCGATATGTTGTGCACTTGCGGTTCGGAGCGATAGTCTATCAAGGGCGTCTTCACTTTGCGAAGGGAACGGCAGAGATCAGCGTGAATAACGGAAACGGCGGCTCCTGTGTCGACCTGAGCCAATGTGCGAACGCATTCAACAATAACATCGATGACATTGGTAGGGGATGGAAGGGGATGAGGCCTTGGATTTTCGACATCGACGCAGTTCTTGCCTCAGGAACTGCGGCGACTAGTTTCCCATATCTCTGTGACGAGGACGGCGCCGCACCGGGGAGAGCGAGAACGACGGCGTGTGAATGGCGAACGGTGGTCAGTATAGGTGCGCGGTCTGTCTGAAGCGCCGGTTGGGAACGATGAACGTGGCATCATATGGGCTTGAGGCGACGGAAGAAAGTCTGCAGGCGCAGAGTTCCAGGTTGACGGTGGATAACGGCGATCATAGCGTGCTCCGTGCCCAGGCATCCTACATGCAAAGCAGATAGGGTGATTGTCCGGTGTCCGCCATGCCACTTCGGGATGGGGCGCGAATTGATGAGGTTCGGGAAGCACTGAAGCAGCGTAAGGCAAGGTGGAACTGGAAATGTCGGCTGGAACGCCACGGCAGACTGCTGCAATTGTCTTGTGGCGACTCCGTTATCAGTTACTGGTGCAGCTACTGGCACGTACAGCGGAGACGGCGGCTGAAGTGGCTTCGGCAATTTGACCCCTGGATGACATCTCAAGAGGCCACTTCCTGCATCAGCCACTTCCTGATGATGCACAAACTTTGAAGTTTTTAATTTGCGTAAGCAACGCGGAGACAACGCGGAATCGGCAGAAAGTGCCCCAAATTCAACCCAGAGTCAGCCCGAGCAAGCGCGTGCATCATCGAGTCGAGTGAGGGTCCGTTGCTTCCGCAGCTCATGAAAGCTTAAGCACAAGTTGACGACATCGCCAACCGTGCGCAAGTCCTTGGACAAAATCATTTGGAAGGCGCATCGTCATCTATGTCTTTTAAACTTTTCTTGACTTTCTCGGCTCCTCCATCTTCCTCATACGCGCTTACGTCTCGACGCGCTTACGTAGGTACGACGTCTTCAATATAGCTAGTAAAGGTCTCGGGAGCCTGCTGTGCTCGAACGCCAAACGCTTCTCCTCTCGAAGCTTGCGCACCGCTGGTGGGCCAAAGACCGCAACGAACATTATCTTGAACTCAGACCACGTCCGGGCGTCACGCTGGTGATTCCCATCCACAAGCACAACTCGGCGGCGCCCTTCAGCCGACTTAGCCGACGTCATTCAGTTTATGGCGTCGTCCCATCGGTTATGAGTGCTTACACGTTCATACACGGACAGCAATCCTCGGCGTCGCGATTATTATAGGTTTTGTTGAAGAATGAAGGGTCTCACTCCATGGCACCGTAGCACATCAGCGTCGCCGATGAAGGGGGTAGCACTTGGGTTCGGTTGGTTCTCCATGGCCAAGGGTAACGCCGGCACCGAAGTTCCAGGATTAAGTCGTGACCCCAGCTCCACCACCGCTTGAAAGTTGATTGTTGGCGAATGTATTCCTGAAGGCGAGAGGTTAGGAATCGTGGATGAGGGAAGCAACAACGAGCAGACCGAAGTATTTTGAGTGAACCCCATAGCTCTAGACAACGCGATGAGGATTCCAACTGTCTTTCTGCTGATGGTGACGCTGCTCACACTGATCAACGTGACCCTTTCTGGTTAATGATTACACCGATGCTCTTGTGGAGCAGCTAATCTTCACTACAGTACACGAACTTTGTTTGGAACACTGATATAACGCGGCTGGGGGTGGTCAGATCGTGAAAACAAATCACATAAGTGCACAAACAGGATTTATTGTTTGCTGCAGTATGTATTTGCGTATAACGTTATAAAACTTGAATTTTATATATAGTCGTTTGCATTCGGAAGTCGAACACATGCCAACGTAAAACAAATTAACTGACCCAACAAAATGGCAGCATCACCACTCCGTGAATGATGGCGAGGGTGCGCAGTAGGGGACTGGAATGACATCCAAGTGGCTCCCTGACTGACATCCGATTTGCGCACCGCCCGGTAATTGATTTGAACCTTGAGTTGCGCCTTGACAATTCCTAAATGAAACTGCAACTAACGGCTCATATAGAATTTCGCTTGATTTTCGCTTGATGTTTGCGTGCGCACCCATGTACGCGGACGGACAGTGAGAAGTCCTAAGGGGGTCCGCACCGTTATAGGCGAGGGAATAAGCCGCTTGACTCTCGGGTACTAATTCACGGTCGTAGCCCAATGGATAGACGACTGACACTAATTCTGTCTGGTCTACCAGACAGAGGCTCGAATCCGCCGGTGCCTGTGTGATTTTTGGCAATTGTAAATGTTATCAACACGGACGTGGACGGACATTTTGAGGTCCAAAGGTGCCCCGCACCTAAAACACTACACTGGCGATATTGTTTGTAGGGACCCTTGAAGAACGAGTATTTTCGCAGGTGCTAAACGGTTTTAAAGTTTTCGTCTGTCGATCTCTCTCTTGTTCACTCGATACAATTATCCAGCGAATAGCTCAAACAAGTTGTGTATGTTTATTGCTTTATTGTTTATTTGGTGGTGCCCACCAACAGCACTAGGCCTTCTTGGGTGGTGCACACAAAAAGGACAGGGCGACACACAGATAAACAAACGGTAAAACATGGAGACTGGTTATGAAGTGCAGGGATCACAAAGTACATAGTACCACCGCACACCACACTCACGCACTCACGCACACGTAAGCACGCACGCATGCGCGCACGCACACACACACACGCACACCACACGCGCGCACGCACCACACACACACACACACACACACACACACACACTCACACACACACACACACCCACACACACACAATGTATACATTTAAGGAATTGAGATTACAGTCAGGTACATTAGCA
This sequence comes from Haemaphysalis longicornis, assembly GCA_013339765.2. Classification (NCBI taxonomy): domain Eukaryota; kingdom Metazoa; phylum Arthropoda; class Arachnida; order Ixodida; family Ixodidae; genus Haemaphysalis; species Haemaphysalis longicornis. The sequence continues at coordinate 15,819,365 of CM023452.1, read as the reverse complement.
CGCGCTGAGACAGGGCTTGTGACAAGGTATACTACAAAGTACATTGGCATACACGCAAGTTCAGTACAATCCACCGTCGTAACTTACTGGGGAACATGGATACTGGAAATAAGTACATATAAAGCAAAATTTATATGTATGCACGGCACATACGCTCGTGAGTGCAAACAAAACATACATACACGCATGCCCACGCGGGTGCATGTGAAGGTGAACAAGTGCAGGCAAATGCGCACGTGCATGCATGCACACACACGTGCGGACACACATACATAGGTGCACGGGAGTATGTGTACGGCAAACGGTGCAAGTGTAGAAAATGGGAAGGGAACGGAAAACACGAACACGAGATAACTTCTATACCATACTGAATGGGCAACAGCGGCTTCAAATGCATGCATTTTTCAGGGCGCGTTTAAAAGAGTTAACATTGCCGGAAAAGACGTCCAAAGATGCACGAAAGTCATCATTGTACACACGTTGCACACGGCACACTGGAGACAGCATCTCTGAGGTGGTCACATCAAAGCAAAGGTGGGGGCGGAGAGCTCGAATTGGTGCCCTTAGCCGAACAGAGCTCACTAATTTCGGGCTGTCGAATCTGGAGTGGATACACTTGAACAAAAACACTAAATCGCGGTTTGTGCGTCTAGATTGCAGTTCTTCGAGCTTCAGCCGCTTGATGACATCCTTGTAAGCGTATTTCTCGTGTAGGGTGTAGCGGCGAGAGAAGATGCGCGTGAACCTTTTCTGAACCCTTTCCAAGCGCAAAGACGACGACGCACTCATGCAGTTCCAGACTGCCGATGCAAACTCCAGCTTTGGGAGTACAAGGGCTTTGTACAGAGCAAGGAAACACGAACCTCCTGAGAAGTCCCTTGTTGCACGAGAGATAGCGCCCAAAGTCCGAAGAGATGAGCGTGCGAGGTAGTTAACATGCGGTGTGAATCGTAGTTTCGAATCCATCAGAACGCCCAAATCACGTGTTTCGCTTACTCTTCTTATCGTCAGAGAGTCGAGGTGGTATGGGAAGGTTAAAGGAGAGGTTTTTCGAGTGTATGTAATTGTAACGGTCTTCAATGGATTCAAATCTAAGTAGTTAGTTTTGCACCAGAGGGAGATTGCTTGTACGTCGCGTTGAAGCTGGGCGCAGTCCGCCTGTGATCCCACTGCGCGATAGAGTTTCATGTCGTCTGCAAACTGCAATAGAGATGAATGCTTTATAATTAACTGCACATCATTCACAAATAAGTTAAACAATAAAGGACCGAGAATAGAGCCCTGGGGAACCCCGGACGGTACAGTGAAGCTGCGAGACTTAGCACCAGCGTACTGAACAAAGTTTGTTCTCTGTTTGAGGTAGGTTGCAAACCACTCGCAGAAAGCAGGAGCCAAGCCATAAGAAGACAGTTTGCGAAGGAGCAAATCATGGTTTACGCGGTCGAAGGCCTTGCTGCAGTCGAAGTAGATGGCATCCATTTGTTGACGTGAAAGTATGTACTTGCTGGCGTCACTCAGAAAGCAGGCAAGGTTTGATTCGACGGACCGGGCAGGTATAAAACCGTGCTGATTACTATGAATGAGGGGCCGGATTTTGGACAAGAGATAACGGTGTACTACTTTTTCGAAAACTTTTGAGAAAGAACAAAGGAGAGATATTGGTCGGTAGTTCCCAGGCACCGACGCATTTCCGGACTTATGGAGAGGAAAAACAACGCCGGGTTTCCAATTTGTCGGAAAGTGCCGCTCTTCAAGCGAGAGACAAAAAATGTGGCAGAGCAACGGCGCGAAAATGGCAGAGCAGCCTTTTACAATGAAGCATGGGATGTTATCATGGCCTGAGGATTTCTTCGAAGTAGGCTGCGGATAGCAGCCGTGACATCCTCAACGGTTATGTGGGCGTGTGTATGACATCAACCTATCTGCGCGAGCCGAAGCGGGAAGGCCGCTGTCGCGTGACGAGGAGTACGCGGACGAGAAGTGTTTTGTGAATATTTCAACAATGCTGGGCCTGGGTCGGAAACGATGGTGTCGCCATCCTGCAGAGTAATCCGCTCAGGGGCCTTTCTTGTGCGCGTGCTAAAGATCCGCCAGAAGTCGCTCGGGATCGGGTGAGCGACGAGATTCTGTGAAGTCCGAAAAATGTTTTTTGTCGCGAGCGAGCAGCACTTTCACAAGTGAGCGCTGTTCTTTGAAGTTAGTGTCGGCGGACGTGTCGTTTTAGCTTTCCTTAGTTTGTGGAATCGACGCTTACTGCGCAGCGCGCTGCGGGAGTTCTTTGCTGAACCAGAAAGGGAATTGATGAGGGCGCTTAGACTTTTTTGGTATGTGCTCGTCCATTGCTTTTTGGACAATTTTTGTGAGCAGCTGCACCGCTGCGTCTGCATTATGCGATGTGTAGACTGGCTCCCAATTCGTCTCCTGGAGCGTTATGTAGAGGGCATTGTAATCGCCACGGGGAAAATCAAAGAATGGGGTCTCCATGCGCCCGCTCATAGGCAACCGGTAGTAAAGCCGTGACAGTGAATGGTTCATGCCACGGTCGACCGGAACAAGGGCTTCTCGAGCGTGTTTAAGGTCTAAGGAGGTCAAGTTGGAGAAGACGATGTCAAGGACATTTCCTGCGGGGTTAGGAGGAAAGTGCAGCATATGCCAATCAGCGAATGAGAAAAGTTAACAAGTGAGCGGCTTTGGTAGAATTGCCAACATTTTCCCCGGGATTCCACCACCGGCCGGGCACGTTGAAATCACCGAATAAAAGAATGTTGTACTTTCCAGGGTCTATACTTTCTGAGAGGTGCTGAAAAACGGACGCGAATGCGGGGAAGTCTAGAGTTGGATGCATATAATACACGCCAATGAGCAGGTTTTTTCCGCGGTTTTGTCTTTGTTTCGACCCAACGCATTCATTTCCCAATTCGAGATCAGCTCGGCGAAACGCAACCATGGACTTTCGCAGGGCGATTTAAAGCTCCTCCACCGTACTTTTGACCGGTGCGTTCGTAGTCTCTGTCATGGCGAAAGACAGCGTACTCGTCCGGGAAGTAATCTGTAGAAGCAATTTGGTCTGAGAGCCACGTCTCAGTAATGCAGTATACGTCATGATCGAAAAGAACCACATTATCAAAGAACTGTTGCGCTTTTGTCCGTAGGCCTCGTGTGTTTTGGTAGTAAAAAGAAATACTCATGGGGCGTTTACTTCGGAGGGCTTCAGCGCACGGTCTTCCCGCAGGGTGCCATCAAATTGTCGGAATAAGCACCCGCTCGGCCACACTGACGACTTATTCACAAGATCAAAACACGCATCGCTTACCGCAACATGAAAGGAGGCGTAGCTCGGGTGCTTGGTTTTTAGACGCGTGCAAACGACGCTGCCATCTTTACAAACATCCGTGACGAGTTTCAGCACGGTTGGAACTGAGGTGTCGGGGTGAAGACGGGACACAAACAAGGCTTTCTTGAGGGGCTGGCGGGGCACGGTCTGAAGGTCGCTGTTTTCGTTTGCCCCAACGGAAGCCTCGGGGAAGCGGTTGCGGGGTTGCCTTTTGTTGAGGCCGCCGGGGCGAAGAGGGCTCCACGCGGGAGGGGGGCCGTTCAAGCAACTCGATATGGGCGACTGGCTGGTGGGTGAGGAGGCCGGGACAGAGCTGCTGAGGGGGCTTTGTGGGCAGGAGCGTCAAGCACTGCGGAGGGCTTTCGCGGTGACCCGCGGTGGCGGAGCTCCTCGCGCAAGACACGCACCTCACTCTGAAGACACGCAATTGCGGCCGCCTGTATTTCCGATGCCTTCGTGGTTTCGCTTCGAAGGCGGGCGTGCTCCCCGTAGTTGGCTGAGCTCGTCCGTTAAAAATGAGATGCCTTCCACGGCGTTGACGAGCAGGTCATTCATCTTGCTCAGTTGGCTACCAACATCGCGGGGTAGGGAAAGAATGCGTTGTGGTCGAGAGCAACGTTTTCTGCCGCCGGTCCGGTGTTCTCGTCGGGCTTGACGGGTGGTGCCGCTTTCCAACAAGCGTTGCAATGGAAAGGAAGATCGCCAGCGCGAAGAAGTTGGAGATCCTCGTCGGGCCAGGCAATGCACTTTGTGTGCGCTGCACTTGCCACACGAAGCACAGCGAAAAGAGTGCTGCTTGGCTGTGACACGTTGCGAGCAGGCGACACAGTTGGCTCGACCGCCATCTTGGCGTGTTGATCCTCGCTGTGGCGTTAGGGTTAGCCCTCCGTTGGCGGTCGTGAATTTTGCAATTGACAGGGTTACTCGCCTGTTTGGTGGATCACGACGAAAGTGGTATCAGGAGAATCCGTGCATCGTACCGGTTCGATTGGTGGCGAAATCAGGTGGGCAGGAGGTGCCCGTCCGCGGGTGGCGAAGCGAGAAGCGGGAGCCGAAACGAAGCGCGTGTGGCTGCTTCGGCCCCATAGCGGCCCTTCCTATAGGTGATACAATCGTTATCTATTAACGCCACAGTTATATTTGATGCGTGTGCAGTTAAATGTGCCCACAACGAAAAATCTTGGGTGTTTAAGCCAGAGAATTAGTGAAGTTTTTAAACGCGGCGTCTTTTCAAAGAGTAATACTCAAAACAATGCTTTTTTTTAGACAAAGGGAAAAGAAAACTCGAATAAACAGAGAATGAAGTTACTCGCTGTTTTACGAGAAGGCATGGCTTTTGCGCAAGTGCTTAAAAGTTGAAATAAATTAGGAAGATATCTCTTGCACAACAAATGGGAGGAACACCACACGAGGAAAATTGCCTCAGGGGTTTAATAAGAGAGAGAACGGCCTCTATTAAAACACAGGTGGCCGAATAATATTGTCTCTCGATAACAGTGACAGCGAAGAAATCAAGCACGCGGCCATGTTTGCAAATTTATTAAAACAGCAGTGGTTACTGAGGCAAATGTTATTGCATAAACACACTAGCTTGTAACAAAACATGTTTTAACATACACTATTGAGCTGCAGAGGCATCAGATTTTGCGATAGCCTAACTCCTTATGGTTCACGCTACGTGAATGAGTGGTGATTGTTTTAGCGCAAGCACGTGACTCCAATGCTGAATCTCTCCACCATATAAATTCTCAGTTGCATAGCAACAGTTTCCTTTTAGTTTCCATCAGAACGGAACCACGCGGTAGATTCGAACTTTGCTTTTAACAGCTGCTCGCGTAACTGTAGAAGAGGGCTGCCGCTGGCTGCAGACTTCGAAGTACTCGCTCCATTGGGCTCTCATACACAGCCACTTTAAAAATTGACACCCCTTGGCAGCAGCTTCGCGGAAATAGCTATTACTGCCTGAAACCATATTACTCAGGCTAGCTCTACATGACGCGTCACTTCCTCGTCTTACTCTACTTAGTGAACGCGTGCAGGTATACATATTCACTTATTGTTTGCAGAGTAGCAGAGTTCATGCGAAGCACTTTCTTCGTGTCGGCACGAACAGGGCCTAAACACGTATGAGGTAATGCCTTGGTGTTGTACAGGCACACGTTTCGCGTATATATACTTGCGCAACAAAACAATAACAATTCGGGGATGGCTTAAACACACATACACCTTTTCGTACAGCCCTCTCCACCACAATTTTAAACAAAGCAATTCTAGATGTTTAATGGTCGAAATTGGTGGAAATCAGCTAAGCGCTGGTCTGAAGCCAACACTTTGGCCGGAACATACAAACGTAAAGTGACTGTATCGTGGCAACTTTTTAAATGTCATTTTCTGAATAATCCACACTCAGCCATCAAACAACACACAATAGTATGATTCTGCACTCATGGTACGATCATCATCAACAACCCCCGCCCCCGCCTAAGTTGAATGCAGGGCAGAGGCCTTCCCCATTGGTTTTGAACTGCTCCTACTTTACGCTTCCAAAGTCCATTCTTTACCCCAAAGCTTTCTTATTTTTTGCCCTCAGTAGAAATGTTGGCCTTCTCCTCCTCGTCTCTCTCCATCTGCTCTGTCACCCATGTCGCCCATTGGTAGCACATATCATGTAACTAGACGTCGAGCCCAGTCTATTTCGTTTTTATTTCGACAATGATTATCAGCTACTCGAGTTTGATTTCTTGCCCAAAAAATTTGCTCCTGTCCTCGTATGCTACCGCTATCGTTCACCTTTCCATGGGCTTTTGGGCTAACCTAAGTTTATTTTGCAGTGTTTAGTGAGGCTCACAGTTTCCTTAGGAGCACCGACAAGTGGGCACGTTGGTATGGAAATATACTAAATAAAAGCGAATAAAAACGCGGAACAAAGAGAAGAACTACACAGGACGAGCGCTTACTAACAACTGAGTATAATGAAACCAAAAACGACAAATCTCGACGCAGCGCACCCTTGTGGCGCATCATACGCAAAAAAACTGACGTAATTCAACAACAATCGGGAAGCAATCAGCAAACCCATGCGCCTCAACAAATTGCGCGATGATCCGCGCGAATGTTAACAGATCGATAACATCAGCATGTTATCATCGATGTTAAAAGATCGATGTTATCGATCTGTTAACATTCGCGTGGATCTTCGGGCAATTTGTTGCGGCGCATGGGTTTGCTGATTGCTTCCCGATTGCTGTTGAATTACGTCACTTTGCGTATGATGCGCCAAAAGGGTGCGCTGCGTCGAGATTTGTCGTTTTTGGTTTCATTAAACTCAGTTGTTAGTAAGCGCTCGTCCTGTGTAGTTTTCTTTGTCCACCGTTTTTCTGCGCTTTTATTTAGTATGTCACAGTATCCGCTTCATATGTCACCACCGGCGGGATGCATTGGTGGTTTATTCTTTTTTTTAAGTTTAGTTCAGCAGAGGTAGCACTCTTTCATATGTCATCACCGGCGGGATGCATTGGTGGTTTATTTTTTTTTTTTTTGAGTGGCAGAGGTAGCACTCTTTCAGCAGTTTGAATGTGCTTGCCAAGTGCGCCCCAGATCATACCTATTATGAACTGTATTTCCTTCACGAGGTTTGGGTACGCAGTGGGATCTTGTCCACGGTAGTTGCATTTTTTCAAGTGTTCTGCTTCGTAAAATGAATAGGGCGCACTCTAAATGCTTAGTTATCGTTACTTCAAAGTTATTCATATTTTCGGTAGCTCCACGGTCATGCTTCGTGATTACCGTACTTCAATATTGCCACGAAGTCAAAGACGACGCAGTTGTCTTCAAAGAAAACGAGTTTATTGGAGGGAACTTGTGCTCCCCGGACAACTCAAAGAATACAAGCGGCGAAGCAGCAGTCAACAAAGTGACATGTGAAAGCGAGCGCGACGATTCAAATTAAAGCCTCAGCGTCTTCTCTGCGGGCTTTATCTTTAGCGCGACTGTTTTCTGGAACCGTCGATTTATATCCGGAACAAAGAAGATTATTCTAGGCTGGTTCACGATGGTTCGGATGCTCTCCCTATCAGAAGAGATAACGCAAGCGGAAAAAAAAGAAGAAGAAAGAAAGAATGGAACACGCACTTCCCATGGCACACAGATAAGACAGACCGGCGCAGCCGGGTGGTAAAAGCAAAACATAAATATAAACAATCCAAATGCATGGTTCGCGGCAAATATAGTTTTGCATGTTTGTTCTGACTCATTCAGAATGAC
>CM023452.1:15662713-15811668 GCA_013339765.2 Haemaphysalis longicornis | reverse complement strand
CAGCGCTGGGAACAGGTTGAAAGAATTGCCAAAGCGGTTTCGTGTAAACGGACAGGTATCGTGCGGGTATGAAGCCACTGTCCCTTTTATGACAACACTAAGAACCGAAGAGGTCCATAAGCCACTGTCCCTTTTATGATAACACTAAGAACCGAAGAGGTCCATAAGCCACTGTCCCTTTTATGGCAACACTAAGAACCAAAGAGGTCCATATGTGTGCATGGCATGCCGGCTGTGAAAATATACAGAATACGTTGAGGTATTGGGCGAGAGCGTTTGTCCAAATAGCGAATACGTCGGTACGTTATAGGTTCTTTTGCTATTTTCCTAGCCATTGTTATATGCGGATCTCACGCAGACTTATTTTTCATACCTATAGAGTAATTTTGGCGCCAAACACGTAGAACTTCGCCACGATGAGTATATATTCGTTCATGTTAACACCGAACCTGTGTTGTGTGTTCTAATTTTTTTGTAGTTTCTGTGACTACTTTTGCTGCTAAACTGCCAAACTATCGTTTTCGGTTAATGTGCGCATGAGAAACGCGCAAGATTTTGTATTTATTACCTGTATTACTGTATACGCTTTCTTTCAATATTTCGTATAACAGCTACGGTTTCTGCGAGCGGAGCACGATATGCCAAGCTTTTTGTTATATCTGAATGTCTGATGACACCGTTTTGAACGCACTGCAGCAGAAATGTTTTGAACGAAATGCGCGTCACCTAATTCTGTATAGCCGTTACATTTTCCTTGAAAGTTTTCCGGTATCCTTGAACCGTTTCTGGTATCTTACGGGGTGTCCACTAGATACGAGATATTTATTCTATATGCTTAGTTTGAGGTGCATACAGGTAAATTCGTGAGGCTTGATGGAATATTTCGGTTATTGTCATTATTCTTAACGTATGTTAAAACATTTGGGACCGTTTTCTATTTTTTTATGCAGTGTAATCTACACCGGCCTGTTTGAAGTTTTTGTATAGAACTTTTGGGACCTATCATTAGGTAATTTAAACCGTATACTGCCCTTCTAGGCTGACAAAAAATACCGGGACCTCTCCACTAACGTGAAACCTGGTGAGGGGCGAAGCAAGGCAAATTATAGGTGTACTAAAAGATCTAAGTACACGGTGGGCGCTGGTTGAGCGCCGCCGAACCGCCTTGGGCGGAGCAATCGCGCGCCTGCGGTGGTGGTGGCGCCATCTCTTGCGATGAACCTGAGCTAAGCCATTTTATTTGAGACAGACTGGCCGTAAGTTGTCTTCGTGTCAGACACCGAAGCATGCTAATAAGTGTGTGTTACCGGGCAAAACCTTGGGTTTGAAAGGAATCGTGAGACGAAATTCTTAGGAAAATATTTCAATAATGCAATTGAATCCTGATTATTCGTGTTCTCTAAATTAGTTTAAATCACGTTAGTTTATTTTGAAACGGTTGTATTCATTACACACTTATTTTTTGACGCTCTATTGACAGCTTGTTCTACTGTGACGACATGAGATGATGACACGAGACGCCGACAGCCAGTGCCTCTGAAGTTCTTCGCCGCTAAAAATAGCGCAGCTTGCTGTAGTGGTGCCAGGCTGTGGAAACAGCAAAGCTGGCGGCCCCTATTCCTTCGTCGGAGACCGCGATGCCGCACATCAGATTTTTTCCGAACTTGCCGCTGAAAGTTCTCCATGACTGGCAGGCCCGGATCGTTTTGTGGAGAATTTTCAGCACCTCTCCCAAAGTAGCACGTTAGTATAAGGTAGAACCCACCGCACCACGCTTGGCGTCTCTAGGGGGAACTAAGCTTCGGCTCGCGCTTTAGGCGTAAACACACGTGAACTGGCGAAAAGGACAGCTCGCGATGGATAACTCCGCCAACGCAATGGAATAGAAGCCAGTTTCACTATGCGAGGGACCGAGGGTAGTTTCCAACCACGGAAAGCGTTGTTTTCTCGTGCTTTCTTCCTTTTGGTTCATGTGGTGGTGTCCTAATTGTTTCCTGTTGTGCCTAATTTCTGGGTTAGGTCATTGCTTTTTTTATTCTTCATTATTTCTTGCCAAATTCACGAACACATGCGTGTATTTGCGTTCCCGTCTCCTAATGAGACGACATGGAAAGACAAGATGGAATAATTTTAAATGCAGAGCATTTCAGTAACTCACGATGACACCCGCGTTGACGTCCGTTGTCCGCACCGTCGTGGTCCCTACTACATAAAAACATACTATCCGGCGCCCGGTTTCGATCCCTCGACCCTGCGGGCGCAACGCAATGTACATGGCGCTCTACCCACTGCGCCACAAAGCCGATACAGAATGGAACGCTAAGAACGCGCCTTATATCGTTGACTCATTCAAATTACTGCTGACGAGCGCTCTCTCGTCAGCAGTTGCCACAAGTGCAACAACATTAACGTAACGCAAACAACTTTACGTCGTGCGCCCCCGAAAATGCTCTGCATTTGATCGTGCCCCTCGCGAGGGGGATGTTTCACTGCGTCTTCTCTCGGTCGCGGGACCCGTGGCGCCATCGGGCGGAGGCGCTGCACAGCTCGTAGCACTTTGAAAAGATGCGGCGCCAGCTAGCTGTGTGTATGCGTGCCACACTTGTACAAATGGCGAGTGCATTGGCTGTCCACAGAGCAAAGCATTCGTGCAAGTAAGCCGTTGCAGTCAATCAGTCAGTCAGTCAGTTAGTTAGTTAGTTAACAAGTCCGCAAGCATTTGCATTTCTTGCTAGTTTCTTTTTTGCACTGGTCGGCACAGGCTCGACGGTGTCTCTAATAGGAGACGAAATGTTTGAGGCCTGCCGGAGAAGAAGAATCCGGATAAGGCCCGCCGAGACCATCTTGAGCTTAGCAGCGGGTTCGGCAAAAGCAGAGGGAGCTGTGAGACTCACGGTCGCTTTTGATGGCAGAAAGCGCAGACGGCGTTTTGTTTGCTTGCCTGGTTCGTCTGTTCCAGTAATACTGGGCAGAGATTTCCTCTCGCGGGAGGGTGTTGTGCTCGACATGGGGAGGAACGGCTACCAGTACGGGCCGCAACCCTCTTTCTTTCCTTTCGCGAACGCGCCGATGCACGGTTCACAACCGCACGGGGCAAATAAACTCTACTGCGCTGCGGAAGGCCAGGGAGAGGCGTCAGAAAAGATGAGCACTGATGTAGAAGCGGTCGTCGCGTCTTTTTTATTACCAGGCTCCGTCGTCGTCCGTCTTCTTCTTCTTCTTCTCTACGATCTCTTTTCACTGAATGGGCGTGTAAATGCGTTGTTAGGTTTTTTTCGCTTCAAAATACCCTATTTGGATCTAATCATTCAAGAATTCCGATCTGACATTTTTCCTTGTAGCTGTTGCGCACTGATTAGGAACACAACTTTCACTTCTTTTCAATTGAGTGCTCATCGTATGGCTTCCCTGCCGTTTAGAATGCCGTGTCCCCGGGCATTCGGGTGGCCCAGTGGTGAGGTTGCCTCTTTAACGGCATTATGGTCCTGTATTGTTTTTCCGGCACATATTTAACCAGATTTTGTTTTTAGGAGGGGCCCATATCAACACCTGTTCGTGTTGGGGTGTGCCACGCGTCGGTGGCCTAATATGAAAATTATTTTTTTTCTTATGTGATTATGTACTTATGTGTTTGCGGGTTGTTTGTTTTATGGGAACATTGTAATCTAGTGTCTGTGTTTATCAAAACACACTATCGAGGCGTAACCTGTGCACGTGTTCGTTAAACGTATATACGAAAACACACTCGCGAGGGGTCAACCTGAGCACGTTGTTGTTCGGTGTATAAAATTTAATTTTGCGTAATAAAAACACTTGCAAGTTGGCGTCATCGCCTGTATCTCCTTTGCTTTCTTTTGTCTCAAACGCTGCAATAAGATGTATCAGCACCAACAACCGAACTGCCGATTTTACTGACCTGTTCGTGGGTTTCCTGCACACTCACACTTCGAGGTTTTTTTTTGTGTGTGGACAGACGGAAAACGCTCCGCCAAAACAGTTCCTCTTTTTAAAAAGCAGATTAAGCACTTTATGCCTGTTGCGGGCTTCAGAAGGAGAAACACACCGTTGAATATGCATAACCAGTACTAACGCGCAAAAATATCTATCCTTCTACAGAAGGACAAATCCCCATAATACTTCACAAATATTTTTTTTTCGTGGTGGCAAAATACCTTTCCAATTTATACGTTCGCCAGCAGTTTTTTCGTGTTTTGGTGCAGATTATCCGCAAAGCGATACTCCCCAATCAGAGCCCTCTGTGGCTGCCATGAGCTTGTTTTAGTTGCCATTGCATATGCCTCTCACGCGCCAAGTAGAAAAAAATAACGTCATACCCACGGAATGAATGATGATAAGTGGGGCGAAGCTCGAGAGGGGGAGATCATCGGTAACCGGAACTCTCCCGTGAAAGTTCGCCCATTACATCATTAAGAAAGACGTAAGACTGTGTGCGTACATTGTACAAATCAACTTTTATTTTCGGAGTCAATGCTCCCAGGCCCACACCTGGTGAAAGACCCCGCGCCATCGAGGACTACCCCGCACCGTACCACAGTTTGTCACGTAGGATGGGACACAACGGTAAAGAAAGAACTTTTATTTAGGGCGAACTTGTGCCCGAACAAGACGACGAGGAAACGAGGAAAGGTCCTTGCGTCTCGTTCGATCTGCGAGAGAGAGAGAGAGAGAAACACTTTTATTGAGTGTTGTGGTTTAGCAATGCGTGGTGGCCACCGGTTGGAGTCTGGCGGCGACGGTGGCAACTCTTGTGACCAGGAGTGTTTGCACGTCCAGGTCCGAGCTGCCCAGAGCACGCTCCCACTGCTCATCACTATTTACATACTGGAAGGGGTCTTGGGGGCATGCCCACATGGAGTGGACAAGTGTGGCGGGGGCGCCACAGAGGAGGCAGTTCGGTGAGGGATACTGAGCGGGGTAGATGCGATGCCGTACTGCCCCACAAGCGAGGGTATTCGTTTGCAAAAGTCGCCAGAGGCGTTCCTGATAGTTGGTAAGCCCTGGATGAGCGAGGGGATAATGGCAGCGGGCGAGGCGGTAATGCACGACGATGTCGTGATAGGTGATAAGTCGGTCCCTCGCGGATCGAGCACCATGGTAGGGGGGGATGCATGCCCCGGCACGGATAGTAAGCCCTCGTGCCACATTGTGGGCCACCTCGTTCCCTCCCAGACCAGTGTGCGCCGGAGACCACATGAGTTCGACCGGAGAGGTCGGGAGATTTTTGGAGAGGATTTTGGATGCCACGAGGGAAATTGACCCACGGGCGAAATTTTGAATGGCTGTTTTCGAATCTGTAATTATAATTGTTGGGGTAGGCCGGGTCGTTAACGCAAGTGCAATTGCAGCCTCCTCCGCCACCGCTGGGGAGGTGGTACGCACGGTAAGAGAGGTAACCGGGGGGCTATCCGGGCTGTTGATGGCTGCGAGGGCATAGCCCTCGTAATGACGGTATTCTGCCGCGTCGACATACATGATGTCTGGTCGGATGGGCAATTTCTTCGCCAGGGCTCGCGCTCGCTCCTCCCTGCGAGCCCTATGGTACTCGGGGTGCATGTTCCGTGGGAGGGGACGAACGCGGAGACAGGCATGGGTGGTTCTTGGGATGGGGACCTTCGGGTCGTAGATCTCTGGTGCGCGGATACCCAAACGTTTTAGAATGTTCTCACCAGTGGATGTAGTGGAAAGTCGTCGGAGTTGGTTGATGTGATGGGCTTCAATCAGCTCCTGAGCCGTATTGTTGAGGCCTAGGCGTTCAAGTCTGGCAGTGGGTGCAGTTTAAGGAGTCCAATCGTTTGATTTACATGGGAGCTTAATTTTGAGATGTATTGTGTGTTGCCTCGGTTGCGTTGTATTACCAGCCCTAGCACTTTAAGGGAAGGCACCTCTGGGATCAGGTGACCATCTAAGAAAACTGCGATGTTTGGGGGGCTTCGCGATCCGAATTTAGATGGTAGAAGGAGCAGTTTGGATTTGGCGGGTGAGCCCGCAAGGGCTGCCAGCAATGCTTCTTCGGCAACTGCTTGGGCCCCTTGCTGCAAGGTGTCCTCGATTTGTGCGTCACTACCGCCTGTTACCCATAGCGTTATATCGTCCGCATAGAGACTGTAGTGGAGGTGGGGTATTACTTCTAGGCGTTTGGGAATATTAAGAATGGCCAAATTAAAGAGTAGGGGTGATAATACGGCTCCTTGCGGTGTACCAATGGAAGGAAGAGTGAGAATTTTCGATTTGAGATCTCCTACTTGGAGAATCGCCGTGCGCGACGTGAGGAACGCACGCACGTAGTTGTAAGTGCGTTCCCCAGGGGCCATCGATTCTAGACCGCGCATGATGGCGGCGTGCGAGACCCGATCGAAGGCTTTTGTAAGGTCCAGAGCCAATATTGCTGCTGTGTCGCGCTTGGTAGTAGGTGTTATTACGTCTCGAGATAATTGGAGCAGGACGTCCTGGGTGGATAACCCGGGCCTAAAGCCAATCATTGAATGCGGAAGAGCATCAGTAGATGTAGGGTGGAGCGTGAGGCGAGAGAGGATGATGTGCTCCATGACTTTACCTATGCATGAGGTGAGTGAGATGGGTCTGAGGTGATCGATGGTAAGAGGCTTCCCTGGTTTCCGAATGAGGGTGATCTGTGCGTGCCTCCACGCCTGGGGGAGATAACCGAGCTTCCAAAAGTGGTTAAAATAATCTGTAAGAGCCGATATTGAGGAGTCGTCCAGATTGCGGAGCATCTTATTGGTTATTCCATCCGGCCCCGGGCTGACCCGGGGCGGAGACCAAGGAGGACGCTGCGTACCTCTGCTTCTGTAATATCTGCATCAAGATCAGTATTTGGTGGTCCTTTATATAGTGGGAGCTGTTGGGTGTCACCAGTGGGCACATATAGAGAGCAAACTTTGTCGAGTAGCTCTTCATTGGTACCCGGGAAATTTTGTGTGACCATTGTAAGCCGATGGGTCTTCTCGGTCTTCGCACGAGAGGGGTCTAATAGATGCCTGAGGAGGTACCAAGTGCGTTTCATTCCGAGGTTTCCCTTCACTTGATTAGAGATTTCATGCCACTGATCCTGGGCAAGCTGGGCGGAGTACTGCTCAATTTCAGCATTGAGGCGAGATAGTTTAGAGCGCAGTTTTCTGTTGTGCTTCTGTTTGCGCCATCTACGTTGTATACTGCGATATGCAGCCCACAAATGCTGTAGGTGGGAATCAACCACATCTGAAGGAATTTTTGGATCCAGCGCGATACTTGTGTGCCGCGCATCTTTAAGAATTTGTTGAGCCCAATTGTCTAATCCAGATGTACTAATTTCGGGGGGATCGAGAGTTTGGCGTACTTGCCGGAAGTCGTCCCAATTCGGTAAAATGGCCTGCCGAGGGCGGCGGCGCACGAACTGGCTACTGTCACGTCCGTTTGGAGGATGAAATGATCACTTCCTAATGTGTCAGGAGTGGATGCCAAACATGCGTGTTTGACGTGATAAGTGAGGGTGAGATCGGGTGATGAATCACGCTGCACGCTATTGCCTATCCTAGTTGGAATCAACGGGTCCGATTCTGTTGTAAGCCGATGTGCTTGAATCTGATCCCAGAGAAGTCTGCCATTTCGAGTACAATGGTGGTATCCCCAGGCTGTATGTAGCGCATTAAAATCGCCTACTATGATAAGCGCATGGGGTCCAACCGTCTCTTTAGCAAAAGAGAAGAGGAGATTAAATGTATGCCCTGTTTCCTTGGGACTGTTGTACACGTTGAGGATGTACAGCCGCTAAGCGTCTCTTTTGCTCGGAAAGAGAGTCACCAAATCATGGGGAACAGCAATGCCATCAAACTGTGTGCGTTCAGCAGGAATATTGCGATGAACTAGTACTGCTGTTGTGAGGTTGCCGTTACCCTGAAATGCCTTATAGCCAGGGAGCTTAACTAATGAGCCTACTTCTTGTAACGCAATTACCGTAGGGGGAGTTTCCGTCGCCTGGGTTAGAAGTTGCAGGGCCTGTCGTTTTTGCCGATACCCCCTGCAATTCCACTGCCAGACCCGAATGGGCCGCGGGTCCTTTTTATTGCCTTGAGATGTCATAATTTAGGACGAGGGCCGGATTAGGATTGCAGAGGGTATTAATTTCGTTCACTAGCTCTTGAACGCTGTTGCGCAATTCTAAGCCTAAGGCCTCTACTTTAGCATGTACATTGGATATGCCGGCTTGCAGGGCTTGATGAATGTTCGAGCATTCGGCTTTTTGCTCCGTCAGCGCCTGCTTACAGGATACCTCAACCTCAGTAATTTGGTTTTGGACTTGTTCATCTGGTGTAAAGGCGATTCAGAGGAGGGCGAGTCGTCTGAGACCGCCTTGCGTTTAGGGGGAGGAGGGGTGGGAGAATTGGTATCCTCTTGCCTAGGGGATATTAGCGACTTGAGAGCTTGGTTTTCCTGTCGCACAGCCGCATTCTCTTACGGAGGAGGGAGATTTCGGCCAGGATAGCATTGAGTTCCCGAAGGATATCCAGTGAGGGGCTAAGGGGAGGCGGTGGGGGATTGATTGACGAGCAGTGGGCAGGCGCTACCGGGCAGCTCACCTGGTGATCCGGGGTGGCTTGTTGTTCACCTGCAGGCGCATGCTTATGCTTGGTATGAACTCCTTGTGGTTGGCCGGCTGATGGCTTGAGGGAGGATCCCTTGAGGAGACCTTGGCGGCCGGCGGGTCCGGTTTTCAGCAGTGGTGGAAACTGCTGTCTATCGCTTTGTCCTTGGTTTGATAAGGCTGGAGCACCGTTGTGACAACTGGGCGTATTGTAGGTGCCCGCCGTCGTGGTTGATATCGACGTGGGCAGTCAGCCGATCCGGTGATGTGGGGGCCTCACAGACTATACATCGTGGGAGCAGTCGTGGAGTTTCGGCGGGGTTAGTGCCACCGCAACGGGGGAAGCGGGGGGCGACTTGAGCATTGGGGCACACATCTTGACGGTGTCCCGTGGACCAGCAGGCATAACACGCTTCCGTCTTGCGGCGAAACGGCTTGCATCGGTAGAGCGAAGAGCGATACCGAATCCAAAAGGGAAATTTCTGACCATCAAACAGATCTGGGCCATGTTTGGACGAGTTCAGCCGCTTAGCGTCAAGAATGGGAAGGTCCGGATTGTAGCTACATATGCTGTCGAACACTTGCTCAGGCGTGTCGTCTTCTGGGATATTAATATGACACCGAGTACGCTGTTGGCTGGAGCTGCTACGTGAGCAGAGACCTCATATTGCTTCCCGCGGACAGTCAAGGAGGTCATACTTGCGTACTTGTGGGCACGTTCCTCCGATGGGGTGCTAATGACGATGTAGTTAGCGGTTTGTTGCACTCGAACTTGGTCTTCACGGTTCGGCGCAACGTGAGCTTGAACGTGTATGGCGTCGGCAAGTGTAGCCTGGGCTAGTGACGCAAGGGCCAGGCCTCCTCATGGACGTAGGACAATTTTAATATCAGTTGCCGGGAGTGGCGTCAACGGCGGTGTCCGCTGAGCCGGTCGCATGCGGTGGAATTGTTTCTTCGAGTAGAGTTGGAGCTGACTTACTTTGCTGCCGCCAGTCGCCTGAGCAGCCGAGCGTAGGATCATGCTGGCGGTGCCTGATGGTTGCCAAGCCTGGTCGTTCGAATTCGGCGGGGTCCATTTCTTCCCCTTCCACGGGGTTCTTCATGATTGGATATTACGTGGTGGCCGTGCACGCGCCAGAGCGGCCAGTGCTAGAGCGCAGCTGCGGCGGCGACGATGAGGAGAGCGAGGGTGCTAGGCCTGATCAGGCCTAGCGAAGCCGGCGTCGTGGTGTGGACTTCGGGCACTCCAAACTAACCTTCTGGTGGTTCGATGACCGAGATGATGGTGTCCAGGTGATCCGCGTGACTTCCCGGTTACCGTGGAACCACTCTCGATGGCGTGGATAGCGATTACCCAGCGTAAGCGCGGGAGAAACTCGGAGCCGATGCGGGGGGCTTGTGCATCTTGCGGCCCCCTAGCGGAAAAAAACTCGATCTCCGAGAACGACGGCCTCCGATCGTGATCTCTTGCGTGATCTCCCCCTCGCAGTGCACGTGCGCTCGCGCCTCCGTTGGCGAACACAGACAAGCTCGCGCTCCCGGTGCCGAGTTTGCGCTGCCGGTTGCAGCCGGTTCTTGCGCGTGCAATGCGGCCCACTTTGCGACATCTCCGAAAGCATGCGGCGGTCACGTACCACTAGACACAAGGAATGGACAAACCCATGGCTTTCTCTACTAACCCCTGGGGCCGCCGGTAGGGGGCCATGACGAGCAGTCGCATCTCACAACGGCTCCCCGTCTAATTAACTCCCAGTGGCATTTATCTACCTCGATTGAGCCGCGGACCACTCGATCGTCTTCCGCAAGTCTTCCGCTACCCGGCGAGGTGATTTTTATTACGGTGAGCAGCATAAGTTGAGCGTACTCAGCAGTGTGACCGCCGGCGAGGCGGCCGTGCTCGCCGCCACGGCTACGTGACACCGCTCGCAGAGCTCCATCGTCTGAAGCAGCCGCCGACATGCCGACTGTCGAGATCGAGGGTGAGTCTATCTCACCTGAAGATTATAATAATGCTGGGGGGTTGGATCGAAAGCTACCGCCGACGAGGCCGCCGTGAGCTGGCCCAGCTAACCCTAATGTCGCCGAACAAAGGACAACATGGCGCCGGCTACCACGTCGATGCCAGAAGAGGCAGGCAAGATGGCCGCCCTCGCTCCAAGTCTCGCGGCCGTCGCCAAGAGCGTCGAGCTCCGGAACTTCCACCGACCGACGTGAAAATCATTCTCCGCCCGAAGAATAATCTCGACTTACAACGATGCAGCCACGCCGTGCTCCACGACAGCATCCGCAACGCAGCCGGCGTGAATCTGGAAGAAGCGCTAGCCGACACCCTTACGCATTAACAACCTCCGCAACGTCATCGTCGTCAGCACACCTAGCTTGACCAGAGCAACTCTCTATGGGCGCATCGACTCGCTTCGTCTCGGGGACCGAACTCATGCAGTGAGCCCCTACACGGCCCCACCCGAAGGTACGGCGAAGGGCGTCATACACAATATTCCCCGGGTACTGATGACGCCGACGCCATCACCCGCAGTCTCGTCAACAGCCGCAACCCTACCATCCTGCAAGCCCGACGCCTCGGCACGTCCCGCTCAGTGATTATCGCTTTCGAGGGTGGCACCGTCCCCTACTACGTCTATTACCGTGGGACTGAATACAAATGCTATCTGCATAAGAAAAAGCACGAAGTTTGTGAGCGCTGCGCAGCATATGGACACCGTAGCGACGTCTGCCCCAAACCAGACAATTATACTCTCGAAGTATGCCCGGTATGTGGTCTTCGCGATCCAACTCCTGTCCATCCTTACACCCCACGTTGCGCCATCTGTGGCCTAGACCACAAGACGGGCGACAAACGTGCAAACAGCGGTATCGCACCCCCTACCTATTGCAACGACGCCGCTGGGAATCAAGAACGACACCGAAGGCACACTCCCGGACGATCATTTCACAGCAAGGACCGGGATACCTCAGGCACCCCACGGGACCGTTCGACCTCCGTCCCGCGTCTCGCAGGCCCCGCCGCACCCCAAGGGGTTCAAGCACCGCTACCCGCTCTAAAGCGAAGATCTACAAACAAGGGGGGCCTCGTCTCGCTCGGACGCTCTCCGACGCCTAAACCTAGTGGACGCCAGCACAGCCCTCCTCCAGAACAGCGCCAGAGCTTGTCTACCGCCTCGCCATCCCACCTCGTCTCCCACTCGCCAGCGGAGCTGCTCCGGCCGACGCCAGATCCGGTCTCAAGCATCAGGCGCTACAAGCTTCGCTGCGCCACCCAAGGTGAGCAGGGCAGAATTGGCCTCCAGTCCACACAGCACGTACATAAGGTAGACCCCGGTACAGCAAGAATTAGTTAAGCTCAGGCAAATGATTGAACTCCTAGTGGAAGAGAACACTCAGTACGTACACACAACTCGCCCGACAGGTGGCAGGACAGCTCTCGTCCCAGGAGAACATGGACACCACTACTACACTTCCTTCCGAGTCAGCCCGGCACACCCCATCTGAAATTGCACGCAGTGAGCTCCCCAGCGACATACCCACACCCCGCCGACTCGGAGCCCGAAATCGCCTCTATAAACAGTCTTCCAAACGTCGTAAGGGACTTGATGGTAAACCCAAGGATGCTCAGTATACAACTGAGCAAGTCGTGGACTCTAAACTAACAGCAATTCGAACAGAAAACCGAACGTGCAATGACGACCGCCCTGGAGGAGCTCAGGGCATGATTCACTGATCTCACCAATTACTATCGCAAAAGAATTCTCAGCCATGAAAGCCCGAATCTCGGTTCTAGAAAACACGCAGAGCCAGGCCGGTCTCCGGTGGCGGCGGCCCATATAAGCACAAGCCGTACACGCGTCCCACCCCTGAGCCCAACACAAGCACATTCCTAGAGCATTGGCATTACCTAAGAATAGTCCTCGGGATTAACATGGGACAAGATAACCGACGACCCTATAGCAGCATATTTATCTGGCAATGGAACTGCAGAAGCTACCGAAAGAAGCGCGACGGTCCTTCAACAGCAACCTAAATGCAGTGGGGGACGACGCTGTACCAGATGTTATTGCATTACAATAGGACATATGGCACCATCCAAACTCGCAGCTAGCCGTGCCTTTGCCCCGTTAGATACTGTCCCTGCCAGCCGCCCCCACCACCTGGTCACCACGCTGGTCCGTCGCAATATCCCAGTTATACAACATGCACATGGGAGTCGAGGGGGCCGATCACGTGCTGGTGGAACTGGTTTCACCACGGCCAGTGCAAGAGCAGCTTCTTATACTTAATACGTACAGCAGCCCCCGCAGGCTCACCGTTTTTCTAAACTTTTTCGACGTGCTGCCGATCTGGCAGGCCATCATTCCCCGCTCCCTTGTCCTGGGGGACTTCAAATGCCACCACACACAGCATGGGGCTACGGACGGAACACAGCGAAGGGCACCCGCTTATGGCTTGATGCACAACAAGAGCGTCTTACGCTCTTGACCGATCCGATGCAACCCACAAGGCGGGGTACGAGTACCACACAGGACACCACCCCCGACCTCACCTTTATTCGAAATCATCACCGTTCCGTTACTTGGACCAACACTAGGGTCGACCTGGGTAGTGATCACTACATCCTGAGCATTCACTTGAAGACGCCGCTATGTAGACGTCGTGCTGGCGTTACTCAGCAACTCGTTGACTGGCCGGAGTTCCGCAAGGCGCGACTGCAGGGCAACCGAACTCGCTCAGCCCATAGAGAATATCTCGGAATGGGTGGCCCAGCTACGGCAGGACGTTTCAACACCACACCCGCACAATACCACAGGAAGCTCATATCCAACAGGCGGACTCCCGTCTGCTACGGTTGTGGGAAGCCAAATCTAGCCTCCAGCGACGGTACCGTGCCCGACCTGGTAGCAGGGCGCTTCGCCGTAGAATTGTACAACTTCAATGCGAGATAGAGAAACACGCCGCTCACGTAACGGCACAGCAATGGTACTCATTCTGCCAACATCTGGGAACTAATATGAGTGCCTCACGCACTTGGCGTATACTCCGTCATCTCATTGACGACACCAAGAGCAGAACATCCCAACGACAGGAACTTCTCAAACTCCTGCACCAATATCCAGACGAGCCCCAGCAACTCCTTTCAGCGCTCCGAGCCCGCTACATTACTCAAGCGCCCCCGTCGGTTGCACGCACATATCACGGCACAGCCAATCCGACGCTTGATGCACCGTACACAGAGTCTGACACCCGCAGAGCCATGGCCCAACTACGTACGCAATCGGCACCTGGTTCCGACGGGATCACCAATAAGACACTTCGGAACTTGGACGACGCCTCTGTCACGGCACTCACAGCCTACTTCAACAAATGCTGGACAGACGGGGTGGTCCCGGATGACTGGAAAAGAGTTATACCGTATTCATTGCAAAACCAGGGAAGCCCTAAAAATTGGGAACCTTCGTCCCATCTCGCTAATCTCATGC
This sequence comes from Haemaphysalis longicornis, assembly GCA_013339765.2. Classification (NCBI taxonomy): domain Eukaryota; kingdom Metazoa; phylum Arthropoda; class Arachnida; order Ixodida; family Ixodidae; genus Haemaphysalis; species Haemaphysalis longicornis. The sequence continues at coordinate 15,797,577 of CM023452.1, read as the reverse complement.
TCAGGGAAGTTGTTCGAGCACATGGTTCTCCACCGTCTTACTGCATATGTGGAAACACACCAATTACTACCCCGAAACCATGTAACGGCTTCCGCCAGGGACGCTCCACGCAGGACGTATTGATACAGCTACACCATGACATCATACTGGGCACCGGAACCCTCGCCACGGGACACGCGGGCCGTCCTTAAGTTTGGATCTCAAGAGTGCCTTTGATAATGGAGCCCATGATCGCCCATCCTACGCGGCCTCACGGACATGAACGTCGGCCCAAGAGCCTATCACTACATACAGGATTTTCTATCTCACCGTACGGCAACGCCTTGCAATCGGGGGACCTCAAAACCGATTTCATCCTCCTGGGCGATGTTGGGACTCCACAAGGATCAGTGCTCTCGCCCTTCCTATTTAACGTGGCGATGCGGGATCTCCCGCCAGCCCTAGCCCAGATACCTAATCTTCCGACACAGCTTATACGCGGACGATATTACTCTATGGATAGCAGGGGGCAGAGACGGCGACATCCAGGACGCCCTTCAAGCCCGGCATCGGGACAGTGGAATGCTACGCCAACAGCAAGGGGCTACAGTGCTCTCCACAGAAATCCGAGTTGTTAGTTATCTACCCGGGCCGTCACACCCCTCCACCCCACCAGAGCATTCAGTTATACTCTAGCAGGGGAACGCCCATACCTCAGGTTCCCGTTATTCGGATATTGGGGATGCACATTCAAGCAAACGGTCTCAACTCAGAAACCATCCGCCGCCTCGATGTTCATGAGCCACCCAGGTCGGGCGCATGCCCACGTCGGGTAGCTAATCGGCGGCAGGGAATTTCCGAACACACTCTATTTCGCCTCGTGCAAGCCTTCATACTGTCCAAGCTAACCTATGCCACCCCCTATCTGCTGCTGACTCGATTCGAAACAAAAAAAAACTCAATATAATTCTACACCGTACCTACAAGCAGGTGCTAGGCATTCACGGAGCGGCCCCTACCCACCGCCTCCTGGAGCTTGGCATCCATAATACAGCTGATGAGCTCATCGAGGCTCAGCGCACTTCTCACATTCACCGCCTCGCACTCACGCCTACGGGCAGAAAAATCCTACAACGGCTAGGCCGCACGGTCCCATTTGAACACCCTTCTGCGCAACCCGTCCCCTGCCTTTTTACAAGCGGTGATAGAAGCGCCCCCTCTCCCCAAGAACATGCAAGAGGGCTCCAAAGACGGTCGGCGCCGGGCACGAACGAGGTACCTCACCCGCCTCCTCAAGACCCATTCACATGTGTGGTATACGGACGCCTCCCCATATAAAGGACGCCCCGCCCTTTGCGCTGCCACATCTAACTTTCCCAATAACCAGGAAGTCGCATGCACCTTGCCCCATGGCGACATCACAGACGCAGAAGAGGCAGCCATCGCCCTTGCGGTTGTACAAATCGCTCGCAGTGCCTCTCCTGGAATCATCGTAACTGACTCTCAGACCGCCCTGCGAAACATTACGAACGGCAAGTGCAGTCCCCCAGCTGCTCGCATACTACGCACCATCCCCGAGACCCCGCACTTACCTCCCATACGTCTCCTTTGGACCCCCGCCCACTCGGGCCTGGAGGGGAATGAGGTGGCTCATGAGCTGGCCTGCGAGCTCACCAACCAGGCGTCAGATCATCCGGCCACTACTCTGCTCTCAGCACCCCTCCTCAGCTTTCAAGATGTCCTAGCTTACTACAAGGACGCTAGACGCATTTACCCACACCCGCACGCCTCACTCACTCGATACGAAGCGACCACACTACGTCAAATCCAGACGAACACCCTTCCTTCCCCAGCACTGTACAGCAGAATACACCCTAGCTTATACAGCCCGTTCTGTCCATCCTGCGGAGTCTGGGCCAACATGCAACACGTGTTATGGCAGTGCCCCACTATGCAGACCGACAATTTTATTCACAACGAATCAGACTGGGAGGCCGCGCTGCTCAGCCCCAATAAGGACATCCAGAAGGCGCTTGTGGCTCTAGCGATCCGTGCGGGACCTCCAGTGCTTCAGCGAGATCCGCCACAGCAACCACCTCCATGAACGGCCCGGCCACAGGGGGTCACCGTCGGGTCCAAGCTGGGCTCAACCGCTGACCCTCTGAACACTATCGGGCCACTAAATAAAGTTTTCTCTCTCTCTCTCTCTACTAACCCCTCTGGCTAAATTGTGCCGTAATAACGCAATCGGCTGATAACATGGGGGCATTATGGTTTCACTACGGCAGCAACATAGATGTGCTAGTGTTTCTTTTTCTTCTTTTCGTGCGCTGGGGTTTTAATGCGACATGAAAAAACTATGAAGGTTAGGGCAGTGCCGCTCGGCTTCAAGATGAAACTTTTTTTTTTAAAGCAACGCTTCGTTGACCTCGTGCAGCTTTTGGGCCGTTGCGGTATCTTTGATCGCCAATTGACCACAGATGTGACGTACCCCTGGCAACTCATCACGTGATTTGCCAAGCCGACATCCTCCGCCGCTGCCACTCCGCTGCTGTTTTCCCGCATTTACAGCCGGGCATTCGCAGAACGTGCGCTCGTCACGACGGCCCATATATTTGATTACGCATAGCATTTTTGGAGCGTGCTCTAATGCTTTCGCCGCACTCTGCGAATGCCGTTGCGGATTTTGCAAAGTGTGCTGGTTCTACGGAGTTATCCCAGGTAAGCAAAATTGGAGCTGAGTGGCGGGTTCTATCTTATACAATGCGTTACACTGGCTTCAATTGCAAGAATTTTAAAGGGGTGAAAAAGAAACCTTTTAACCTTGATTCAATCGATTTGGTTTAGACGATATAACCGCCCTGATTATTTTACTTAACCATACAACACTAACTTTTGTAGCCAAAAGCAATGTCCGGAAGACTATCGTTTTATTTCTGACGCAGCAGCAAGAACCTGCACCCAAATAATAAAATTCCACGCCACACGAATGCGCCGCGTAAACTTAAACCGCACGCAGTCTAACGCGGCACTTATGCAACTTAAGCAAATTTTATATAGATTTCGAATAACTCACCTTCTCCGGTTTCCGGGACAAACTGCACACTTTTTGAATTTCACACGGTTAGCAAAGCGTTCTGTAGGTGCTGTGACGGCAAGCTGAAAATATTTAAAGGCACCGAAACGGGAACGTCCCCGACTAACATTACCCGCATAGCAAAAGAGCGATATCAACATCTATACCGCCACCTGCTTTGGGAAGCGATCGAGGCGACCTAGTTCATTATCTATGACATGTGAGCTGTTAGCAATGAAACTACGTCGCCCAGTGACAGGCATATGATGGAAACCGGACTTCAGTCGGAGCGCCGGCCCTCTGGCAATTTGCAGCTGGATCAACTGCTATTTTTAAAGCTCCCCTCTCCGCGCATTGAGTTCTCGCGAGTGCTGACCACATGCTACAACGGATATGCACCATGGATAAACGCCAGCCGTTGCTTGTTTAGTCGCTCATTCCCCGGGTGGATCGAATTGCGTAGTGGGTGTTGCAAAAGAAGTAGATCTGCCTCTCTCGTGCCCCATAATCATCATCAGAAGTATGCTCGAATACAGGCATCATCGGGAGGGGCTCCGCGGCTCGTCCCTTTCTCCACATATTTTGGTTCCGTGAAACCCGGGACAAGGGACCTGGAGAGGTGAGCCACACTGAGCGGATTTTGCTCCTCTTCGGCCGCCCTCTCACCTCTCGGGAGCCAGAATGAAGCCGCAGATGAAAGACGCCGATTTGAGGAACATCGGAGCAGCCTAAGAAGAAGAAGATGGAGCAAGCCGAGCCTTAGGAGATATCTGCACGATGCAAGACATGATGAGACATGAGACATGAAGACATGACTGACGCGGAGACGATGCCGACTAGTGCCCTCTGAGCCCGGTCGCCAGCCCTTGCGGAATTGGCGACGCTGGACCGGGCTATGGAGGCCCTCCATGAAAGGCGACGCATTGTCCGTCAGGGTATCACGTCCATCATCGATAAGATTGAAGACCTCCTCCCAGCCGCAAGACCACCGATAAGTGAGTTAAAGGAACTTCTTCGTAATTTGACTGATTATCGTGGCGCACTAAAGGCCATCAACCGAGAAGTTCAAGACACCATGGACATTGACGTATTAGAGGCCGAGGTCGAAGATGCGCTTAAGTTCGAAGAAGTAGTTTGTATGGCGAAGGCGAAGGCTGAATTTAAAGTGATCCAAGCGCAGAGAGCTCGAGAAAACCTATTAGCGTCTTACAGAGGTGGAATTTGCGCAGAGCTGCAGGAACACCGACATGACATGAAAGAATACTGGGAGAGTACCCGTACTTCATACGCGAACCAACGTAATGCAGCAGTGAATGACAAAAGCCAACTTGCGACAAAACCGAATGCGAATTCGCACGGTGTAACGCTGCTGGAACCCGACCACCTCGTGTCTAATCCCGAAAAGACTGAGTACAACCAGGTTACTACTCAAAATAAATCATCAGATCAAGGGGCAATGATGCCTACCACGCTTAGACCAGCGCAAGCAAAGGCCATCAGCAACGACCCGACTACACACAACCTGACCTCACATGCAACTCCCAAGGAACCATGTATTCTCAGTGCACCTCAATTGAATAACGAAGAAAACTGCAACAGTAGACAACCCAAGGCGCTTTCGAGCGATTTGCAGGTCGAAGACGGGAAGAGATCTTTGTTTCAAACGTGACGTACTTGTTGCTCCAGTGTTAATAATATAGGTCCCGAGCAAGGTGTGCAAGCGAAGCAAGGAAAAGACTGCCAAGAGGAAACGTCCGAAGACGAAGGAGCTAAAAGTCGGTTCAAATGGCACTTCACCCCCGCTTCGAGAAAATCGGCGCTGCAAACTACAGGTTGCGGAAGCGAAGCATATCTATGGGCGCCGGCCGTTTTCAGTGAAGGGGCGTACAGGATGCCGCGAGCCAAGGCAAAGAGCTGAATTTGCCTCCAGGACACTCATATTATGCCGTGAAAACAAGCCTACTTCTAATATGCTCAATGTGCACCCGGCTGCCACTAGGAAAAATGACGTGAGGCGGAAACAGAAAGTAATACCTGCTACCAAGATGGAAAGAAGAAGCACAACTAGTCTCCTCAAAGACTGCTTCTAGTGGCCGCAGTGGCTTGGTACATGGGTCCACCAACGCCAAGGCATCGTTACCATCGGTGGAGGTGGAAGCTGCAAGATGTCGAACTCTTTGGCTCGCATGGACTTTAAAGGAACGCTCCACGGACTAAACCATTTTTGTACGCGGACTTTGTTCATTCATTGTTGCGCGGGGGAGGATGTTGGAAAAGAAGTAGATCTGCCTCTCTCGTGCCCCATAATCATCATCAGAAGTATGTTCCAATACAGGCATCATCGGGAGGGGCTCCGCGGCTCGTCCCTTTCTCCACAGTGGGCATCTTCGGTAGCCGCCCGCCATCTGGGGCGTATGCCCGTCTGTAATATTCGCGAGAGAATTTGGTAATACCTATTTCTGTGAAAGAAGTGTCCGAGAGTAATAGAAGATATCTGGCCAGATTTTGTAATCACTGGTACAGCGAAACAACCCCATCACTGCTACAACCCAAAGTTATGGCAAGCGTAGAGGTGATGATCGGCTACTTTTTTTCAAATGAGTCAAACCTACAGACGTGACTGAGTAATTTTAAATTTTAGTAGCCAAAAAACCTCGAGAACGTTCTCATAGAAAATAGGTTAAAAAAGAAGAAATAAGGTAACGCCAGGAAAACGTGTACACAGATGCGTATTTCGTAAGGAAGATAAGCTATCATATTGTGGCGCTTAATAAAATGAGCCACATCTATTTCCCAATTGGTATAGGCATATGACGTGACTCTAATACCATTGCGTGTGTGCGTGTGCAATTTTTATGCGCTCCATACCTGGAATATCATATAGTCTGACAGTAAGTACGCGATGCCAGAACTACCTTTCTCGAGACTTTGACGACGAAGAGAAGGGAAGAACTGAAGATAAAATAACCGAGACCTGTAAAACAATCAGCTCATGTCATCTCCCCCGCATCTACGGAGTGAATCTGGTTGTCCGTGTTTTACTCCTATATTTAGCAGTTCATTTCTTAACTACATAGTTACGTCTTACAAACCCTGGAAACGCCGACCCTCTGGGTACGAGCCACTTCATTAAATAAAAGGAGGGGTGACCGGTCTTATTCTGATGAGTTTTTATGATTCAGGCAAGATAATCAAAAGTTTTCCTGCTTTGTGAGTGCTTTAGGGCGTCCCCAAGAAAATATTCCCACGAAAGAATTGAAAGAAAGCTCAATATTTACCTCAAGGAGTTCTTTATCTTTACCTGCTCTTTACCTGCTTTACCTGCTATTTATCTACGGTTTCAGTCTTGTTGAAGGCCTATTGCATATTGCTAATGGGCTTTTCCTCCAAAACGCCTTCATACAATTCTTGAAAGTCAATTTCAATTGAGTTTGCTCAAGCATTGGGAATCTAATTCCTTGTTTAAAATCAATAAAAGTGATATAAATTACATTCCCAAAATTGCTCTAATCTAACACACAGTTTTTTATTAGTTGTGGCCATAAACTACGCCGAGAAGGCGACTTTGCAGTTTCTGCAGTTTTTGATGGCCAAACGGCTCTCCTCCCGGTAGAGCGACTGATTTAATAAAGCGGTGGTACCGGGTTCAAATCCTTGACGAGGACTCAATCAAACCAATCAAAGAAATTTGATAAAAATCAACGATTGAAATTACAAAACTGTCATAAGGTACTAAAGAACACAAAACACAAACAATTTTTTAATGTCGCCACAGAACGAGATTCGTTCCGCCGTCGCATCAGCAGCCAGGATAGGCTGCACAATAGTATCTTACTGCGCTTTCTGCACTCGCCACAGCATGTTCTTTTTATTTGTCGGCGAAATAGAAAGAAGTCACTCAACATGGATCACATTTCCTCCCTTCCCGCTGTACTCAGCTATCTAATCACTTCCGAAAATCACTTGTACTCAATCATCCCTTACCCATTTTGACTGTACTCACTTGTACTCAAGCTTGTCTTTACTCACTCATGATCGTACTCACTTGAACTCAACTCATTTGTACTCAATTCTACTGCTACTTAAAGTGTACTCAAGATAATTATTCGAACTCAATCTGTACTCAATCGTACTCATACTCATTCTGATTTCATGAGTAGTACTCGTACTCAACTGGTCTGTACTTGCTCGTACTCATACTCATCTGTACTCACTAGTATTGAAATAACTCGTATTGAAAGGTGTCTCTACTAATCAACACAAGCGGAAAAACTGCGGTGTGTCCACTTGCTGCTCCAAAAATTGGGTAAATAGTAAAGGTTGAAACAATTACAGTGCGTTTTTTATGTACTTACAAATACGCACTATGGAAGTAAAACAAAATATTCTAGCATATAATCGCTAAAGTGACTTTCTTATCGTGGTGGTGGTGCTTGTACGCTTGGAACTTTCCATTGCAAGACGGGGTGACACTGCGAAACTATCTCCCACTTTGCGGGCCATCCAAGTGCGAACTAACACGGCGTTCCGCTGGAATCCGTCTACTTTCTCTCTCCACATAATTGTGCCAGAGGTGCCAGAACGGTGCTAGGAAAGGACGTAGGATTATTGGCGCCCGCTAGTTGAAGCCACTAAAAAAGTATATTCGGAGCCTTGCACTGGCGTTTGTCGTGCATTTCATTTTAGCTTTCGCGCTCGCGCTCATGGGGTTCGTGGGGTGGGCGGGGCTGGCAGGCGGCGCTGTTAAGAGAAAAAAAAAGCCTTTCACACGCCTCGATCTGACATTTTTTTTTCTTTTTCTTTTATAACCTTCCACCACCGTGCCGGCTAAAAAAATGCGGACACCTTTTAATCCTTGTGCGCTCCTTTGTGTAAATAAATCATGCACTGTCGATACTCGTAGCTTGACCACGAACACGGTTTCAAGCGAATCACTTATGGCTACAGTTGTACCTATATTTATGGTCGAGAAAAAAAGCACCGAGGTACCACGCGTCTTCGAATTGCGAGGCGTTAGATATGCTGGAACATTGTAAACGAACGTCCCGGGTTGTTTGCGACCGGCACACGGTCCCCACTAAAGTCGCCCACTGTTCAAAGCATGAGTCGGACCCTAAGCGTACACGATTCTTCAGTTGGTAGTAGTACCTGTATACGCGATGACAATCACCTGGTGAATGTTATTTGGTCTCCAGTGGGTATATGGTGATATCGAAGAGAGGCGCTTCGGGACGTGTAGGGTGGCAGTTGAGACCAGAATATTAGGACTCTTTCCTTGCCGATGGATGTCCCGACATAGGTCTCCTCAGTATCCGAAAAACCGCACAAAGCGTACAGATTCACTGCAGAATCACAAAAATGTAAAAACTAATTATGAGAGTTTAAGTAGGATCTTAACATTTTAGTATCAGATGTTACACTGGCGTCAATAACGTCTGCGTGCTTAGAAATGAATGCGACATGAACATTCTCATAACTGAGTCTCGTGTCCACAGGAGTTTCCAAGAGTTTACTAGAAAGAATAATTGAAGGAGTGCTTGTGCAAGATGCAATAGTGAGTCATAGATAGAGCCTCCGCGGTCACTAGAAGTGTGTTCTGTGGGTATAACGGCATTGATTAGGAACGGGTTATTTTATATCGAAAAGAAAAGACTCCTCTGAAAGTAGGGTACCCTACATTTTTTCTCAAAAAGGTATGGTGCCCCGTCTGCTTCAGAAAAATATTTAGGAACTTGCGATGCCTCCACACATAAAAATTATTATCGCTTTCACACAAATAACCTCTAATATTCTGTTCAGTATATCCTGAATTCTTGTGCTATTTGTGCACCTGTGATTAGTCTTCTTGCCGGAAACAACTACTGCCGATTCTTTAGTAGTGAGTCTATATACCAGGCATAATTTTTCAAAAAGCTACGACTTGTTGCTCACTTGGTTGTATGGAAACATTGCGGAGATTCAGTTCAGGTCACGTCGAGAAGCCGACTTTGCAGTTTTTTTAATTGCATTGGATATTTTTACAGAACCCCCCCCCCCCTCTACCGAAGGCTACAACTTTTGAAGGCGAAATGAAGCAGACGAAACTGAATAAAAAAGAGAAATTTTGTCTTGCATCTGCCATCATGCAAAAATGTGCTTTGAAATCTAAACAAGCGGCGTTTACACTATTTGTGTGAATTTCAGCGACAACAAATATACCCTTTTAAGAATATGTCATTTTATTGTCTTTTAAATTTACATATAAGAACATAACAGTACCTCTTTGTAGTTGTACAAGTGTTATAATTTAAAATATTACGATAAACTGTTCAATATGGGTCGATATTTCAAGCAACCCACTGACCTGACGGGGCCTATGTCTGCCCTGATGTCTGCCCTGATGGGGCCGGATGTCGGCCACCGAAATCGCTGAAAATATTTCCCACCGGAAAAAGACTTTAGTATTTGGGCTTGCTGGAACTGGTTTCATTGTTTCGAGTTATCCCGTTTTTACACTGTAGCAATGGGCTCACCTGAAACCACGTCTTTGCTGCAGCCGCTTAAGGATGATTTTTTTCGTGTTTTTGCGAAACGTTTTTAGGTATACCCTAATTGCTTATATGTGCCTTGATCGGGCTTTCGCCATCCTTCTGGGGACCGAAATAATCCGTTTCTCGAAATATGAACAATTGGTAAATAGTCCACATTTTGTTCGCCAGAAATTGATATTGATCGGAAAGTTATCATGGCACCCTTTACAAGCGCCTGGAAAAATTGTGTCGCCGAGAAAATGTTAAATTTTTTGGAACGCCACGTTTTTGTATGCCTAATAGTTGCTTTTCCTATTCCTTTTTGTTGAACAAATATTAAAAATCGGCAGTTAGCAATTTTCATCATTCGGAAATCGCGCCATTCAGCTTGGATAAATACAAGCGAGGAAAGTAATGCCAACGGGAACGAAAGCGAAAATCCATCTTTTAGCTTACTTTTTATGCTAGATAAACTGCGGCAGTGCCTTTTGGAACGAGGGACGACCACAGTAAAACAAAATGGACAGGAAATAGAAACATCCCATTCCCGAGCGCCCTTGAGATATGCATCTGTGCGATAAGAAGTACTAATTTCCTGCCCGAAATATGATGTAAACAAAGGATACTGTTGAGAGGCAAGTAAGATTTTCAGTATTACAGACTAGTTGCTGTCTGGCCACAGAACTTCTGGTCCGTTTCTTTCACACTAATTTCATGTTTTTGTTGCCCCATTACACGCGCGCACTGAGCTCACGGTGGCGGCGGTGTCCGTTAAGTGACTCGAAGGCATGGGGACTAGTGCATATTTATCAAGGTGTGGGTCACATCACTGGTGAAAAGTTAACATAATCTGGCGAATACAGTTTTGAATTGCCTATATACTTTGTCCATGTCTCCATAAAACGAAGTTTCGATCAAAACACTGCGTAGTCAAATATTCGCGGCAGAGGCCTTATTAAACTGAATCATCAGTGTATGACTGCATTTTGCGATCTACCATGTGCGCAATATTTCGATTGTGAAGTCTCTAAAAAAGCATACCAAACATTTTTCAGACGATACCAATATTGAATACAAAGTTATAGGCGCTTATAAATACGTTTTATTTAACTGTGTCTCTTCCAATCGCTTTACTTGTACTTACCGTTACACAACCACAAAGTACCTGCACGAAAATACTTGATCTCGGGCCGGCACAAATTTTTCAAACGCTGCCAATTTCACACTGAACGCGTCTACTCCAGCCGCAACAAATTTTAGCTTTACGACGAGTGTGAAACAATTCGGTAAAGTGTGGAACTTCCTGTTATTAGAAGGAAATGTGCAGTATGAGCAGTTAGAATGTTGAAAACGGATGCGTTTGTTTCAAAAGAACTGCATCGGAAGAGCAAAATTTAAATCGTTATAGCGCAAAGTGCGAGCCCGAGCACCTTGCACGGGAAAATAAATGCAGCTGTTTAGTAGTTTCCCTAAGTGTCCGCGCATCAAAGATATTGTAAAATATATTCACAAAGTGTTGGCGTCATGGGGGTATACAGATGATCGTGGTCACATCAGAAAATATTTGTGTCAAAAACTGTAGATTGTTTACCTGGTTCTCTAATGTAATGTTCTCAGTTGATAATTCTGCATTCTGATTCCTAAGGCTGGTAGCTACAATACGAAAAAAAATGATCTAGGTGTCCAGTTGTAAGGGATGTTACCCACGTTCGCTTTATATTTACAAAAATGCGAAGGAATACTAGAAACTGTGACGGTAACATTGCTCTCATTCGTGTATTAATGCACGAGCCTATAAAAAGGCAACATTCTTTGCAATAATAATAAAAATTACCATTCCATTCGACTGCTGATGTGTTCAGAACGTTTACTTCATGCACTAATAATAAACTGCGGTAGCACACCGCAGATGGCACATCAAAACATTCCACGGGATAAATACAAGACTCATCGTAAGGACTCGTAAACTGTTGTAATAAGTAAGATACCTTGAGTAAAGCATAGACACTAAGGCTCGTCGATAATTATTGCTTTCCAACTCCCTAAAACACAAAAAACTGCTTTGCTGCTTAGCCTGCAAGAGACAAGTTAACCCTTTCACGTACGCGATAACGCAAAACTGGCGTAGCGGGCCATTGCCGGGGTGTGCCCGAGATGGGTCCTCAATGTTAAATTTCGCGGTTTTGGTCTCTGCAATGCGCTCGCACTCTTTGTGTACATGATTTAAAATCTTTTGAGGAATAATTGAATCTGTAAAGGTTTGCTCTATTTTGCTATAAAGTGCAGCACAATCTTCTTCATGGGCTTTCTGGATTCCAGAGCGTTTTCACGTGCACGCTGTTCCCAGAGAATGAAAGCCGTTTCCTAATCGCGTGTGTTTTGCGGTGGTGCCCTTAGCAATGATAATTTGAATGAGTAAGAGAACTGCTTCCCTCCATCAGTAAGTGATGGCAGTGATTCAACAGAAGGTGGTGACGAAGACACCGACGGCTGTTGTGAGTGGAGATCGAAAAATATTAAAACTGTGGCGAGAGATTCTTTTTCTGGCACTAAAGGTTTTCATTCTGAGTAGTTTTATTTAGAGGCCACACAGTGGCAGAATGGCGGGCAAAAGAGCAGTTATACCTGCAGTACCGCTGAAATCTCGTGCGACCGCTGGTGGGTGATTTGATGGCTTCAATCGAAAAGCTTTTCCCGTTTGCACGTATTGATTGCGAGTAAAATCTAGATGGGACAGGTAATTTTACCTACAAGCTCCCATGCCGAAGCAACAGACAGCTCTTTGTAGGTACCGAAAAACAAAAGGAGGTAGGAGAAAACTGTGTTTCTCTAAAAAATCTGCAGTAAAAAGTATGTACGAAAGGGAGCCGTGGACTCGGTGATGCGATGTGGCCTCCTACATTTATTCAGGTGCGCAAGGCCCGGCGAGAACTTAGGGAGCGGCGTAGACATGCGACCGCCCCTAGAGCGCAGTCGTGTTCGAACTTTGTGTCGCGTGGAACTGCTCACGCTGGCCAGGCACCGCTAATAATGATTGTGAAAGGATGCGGATGGTGATTGTAGATCTAATGGTGACGATGGCGACGATGTCGCAACAAGCAAAAAGCATGGCCTGCATCCAGTAATATGCTTCGGCTGGTTTCACACTCGAATCAAATATTGGCAAAGAAGTAGCAAGCAGAATGGAATAAAAAAAATATCCTGTGAGTTTTTCTTGAACAGACCGCGTTTTTCTTCACGATGCCACAAAATGGCACACAAGCTGCGGACCGGACCGACCCTAATTGGATATAAGATCCGAATTGAAACGGGTTAAAAATGTTTAAACTAAACTGTTCTTATTCCTTCTTCCAGCGACTGTAAACAAATGTATATGGAGTGTTCGGCGACATCGGGCGATTTCGGGCATCCCTGCGGGAGGAGCCCCAATAAGAATTATGTGCACCAAGTCACCTACCTATAAGGATGAAGGGCTGCGAAAGCTAATCTCCCAGCGCTTCCAAGTGGGAACTCGATTTCTGAAAATCAGGAGGGATGTACTGACAACATAGTGATATAAGCCTTTTAAAGAATATGGTTCGAATCGCCACACCCGCAAGGATGGTCTGTAGTATGATAGTGTCATACGCCAAGGTTTTTTTGGGAAATTATGGCCCCACCACTTAACGAAGTGCCACTACTATCCCTGTCCTTCCTAAATACCCTTTAACTATTGTGGATATTTGTGTGCTTGGAGTTTAAATGGGTTTTCATGGGCTTAAAATGGGTCCATTTCAAAATGGAGCTTAAATGGAGATTAAATGAGTCTCTTCGATACAAATTACACTTGCCTGATTAGCATGCAGGATCTCGCACACATCGTGAAGATTTTTAGGAAGGCCTCGACAGTTCCATGGGGTTATGGTTTCTCTTCCCTTTATTTAGTGTGAAAGCTACTGGAGTGTGGATGCTTATGTGGTTTCATTGGGTGCTGTGACTCTCGTCTTTGTTATCGTGTGGAGAGGCTTTATCGTCGGGACACATCCATTTTGTCGTCGTATGTCCTCGGAGTGCCTGCGTTATCAGGTTCCTTGGGCCACGGAATCTTTTGGGCGCGCCTTTTCTGGCCCGCAACCACCGAGGGTTTCAAGAACGCCTCGAATGGCGCAGGTGGTGCGGTGAGGACGGGAGCAGCTGCTGGTTCCTCCGTATCCATCTCCCCCATGCCCTCACATGCGGTTTCGGATGGTGGAGCGGAAGTGGTGGATGCAGCATCACTCCAAGTAGGCATTGTTGTCTCCACAACCGCTGCTGGCTCAGCAAGCGGTGTGGGGTCATGATGGGCCACCAGAAGAAGCCAAGGGGTGGGGAAGAAGTTTGACTCGCAGTACTGTCCCCCCGCCAAACCCAGACGCCGCTCCGCACCCCGGCAAACTGCGTCGGCGTACCCCCCAGAGTGAAAGCGGCGACCACTACGGCGACGCATGCTGGACGGTCGGGATATTCCGCTGCGTCGACGTATAGGGTAGTGGGGTGGGAAGCGTGGGCTTTGTGCGAGGCCTTGGCCTGTTCAAGGTGGCGTTCTTGATGGAAGGCAGGGCTCATATTCCGTGGGATGGGGGCCACACTGTAGCGGTATCGTAGAGAGTCACTCAAACTGACCTTATCTCCGTGCTGCATAGCAAAGGAGATGCCCAGTTTGGTTAGGATGGAGCGACCCGTCGGTGTAGACGCCAGACGGTGGAGTTGACCAACACGCTGCCGCTTCAACCAGCTCCTCGAAGGTGTTGTATGTCCCGGTGTTGAGAAGCTTTTCAGTAGAGGTATGACGTGGGAGACCCATGGCCAGCTTGACCACCTTGCGGATGGTGCATTGGAGGCGTCCGGTCTTGGTAAATTTCAGAAAGGGGGTGGCCTATGTGATGCGGGTGGTAATGAATGCGTGCACCAAGCGAAGGAGGTTGGCTTCTTTGAGACCATGGTTGCAATTGGCTATGCGGGCGATGAGTCTGCCAATCTGGTCGGTGGTGTTTTCGAGACTGCGGATAATTTCAGTGGTAGCCCCATTTTCTTGAATTCGGAGTCCGAGAATACGAATGGAGGGCACGTGCGGAATGAGGTTGCCTTGTAGCGTGACCTGAATATCAGGGGCACAGGCATCACGATGGCGACGCTTCGAGTAATAGAAGGAGAGCTCCGACTTTTGTGATCTCGCAGGCAGTTTCTGTCTGCTGTCTCGCAGGCAAAAACAGGCAGTTTCTGTCTCGCTAAACAGGCGGTTTAGCAAGACAGAATCCCATTATTATGACTGAAGTGACGTTTGAAATGTATGATTTTAAGTATCCTATTAATATTTATGGATAAAAAACTGGCATTATCGCAAGTTTACTTTCGATTAGCGCCTGTCGATGTGTCTCGGTGGCGAGGGCGTTGCGCCATACGACGCCACGAGCACAAAGCGCCGTAAAAGACACGAGTGCAAAAAGTGTGGCTCCTCGGCACACCACGCCGTTCGGGCGATGTTTGAACATGACCGCCTATCTGGCGTAACTCGTCTCCCTACCGTCGTGCGAGTAGCTTTCTGGGCAACATGAGTCGTGTAAGCACAGGCCTATTGACCTATTGCTGTAGAAAATCGAGCGATACACTAGTCTATTGAGTACGAAATAGCAGCATTCTGCAGAAAAAAAAGTGGAGAAGGCCAACGCATGCTTTACTTTATTAATGGCAATTAGGCAAGTAAAAAAATTTACACCATATACCCGAAGGGAACTATGTGGTGATGCTAAGCATCTCGGAGTTCGCAAGCCCCCCGTACCGCGCGGCCGCTTTCGCGGCGCGGTCACGTTGACGAGCGGCACCGGATCCGCTTGGCGACGCTGGCGTTTCGAAGCGGCTTCTTGTTGGCGCACCGTATCCGGATCCGCTTGGCGATGTTGGCGGGCCGAAGCTGCTTCGCTTTCTCGCAGTGTGGGATCCGCTGCTCTACGCTGGCGTATCAAAGCGGCTTCACTTTCGCCAGTTCGCTGACAGAATTGTTGGCGTCCATTCAGTTCATCGGACAAGCAGCAATTGAGATGGCGGCGGGCGGAGAGGAGGAGACGAGGAGCAACGCGCGCGCTATCGCACAGCTGGTGGGGATAGGGGGAGAGGGGGAGCAGCACACACGCTATCGCATAGCTGGTGTGGAGAGAGGGAGTGGCGGAGGGCAGCTTAATCGCACAGCTGTTGGGGGGGGAGAGAGGGAGGGGTGCGGACGGACGCCGATGGACGGATATAGCCCCGAGCAAGTGACGCTTTGCATCTAAAAATTATTCGTGTAGGCTTGTGCACGGCATAACAGCGATGCCACTACAACTTGAATTGCAAAAAAAACTATGCCTTTCAAGTACATTGATGTGAATTTTATGGAGCTGGTTCGATATATTCTGTTCGCCGTGCCCGGCTGATTACATCTAAGCGCGTACACTTGTCTTTGTTTTGTAGGTTAACACTCAGGTAACCACACAATTCATTTATTACTGGCGGTTTACAAACAGAAAAAGGCATTTTACCAATCTATGATTGCATTTAGCTACACTAGCCGCTTAGGTGCAAAAAGGCGGTTGTTTTTTGCACTTAAAGCTCACGAGCAGTCTGAGTTTGGTAGCAAAATCCGCTTAACCTGAAGTGATTTGAAGACAAGTATTTTGGGAAACCTCAACCGCGTGTACTTGCCCTGCTCTCCTCTCCTTGCAAAAGTTCTTTGTTAGGCGAGACAGATGAAAAAAATCGTCAAGTTCCACTTCAAAGCATCAGAACTTCGTGCTTTAGAAGTACCGACGTATTGTGGAACACTGCGTAGCGGCAGTTGAGCTGTGAGCTGAGTAACCCATACGTGCACAGGACTGCTGTTTCTTGTCCAGCCTTAAAGCGCCGAAATTAGAGCATAAGCTTCGAATTTATTTTTTGTGCTAAGGTCTTTTACGCTATCTCACTGCTGTCAGGCCCGAGATAACCTCGTCTCAAAGGCAAACAGCCCCAATCGTCACCCCGTCTAGCTTCAGCGCTTTATAAATCACTGCGGACCGCATAGCCACTATTTACGCTAAAAAGCAGCACTTTTCCCCGTAGGTCTTTATTTTGTTGTGTCTTTTTTCCTCGTCTCCTTCCGCTTCTCCTGAGGGTAGTATAAGTATTTGCCTTAGCCACAGCTCCGGTTACAGGTCATGCGGACATTCGGACATGAAATAACGGTCCCCGTTTATGACGACACTACACAGCAAAGATGTTCATATGTGTGCATGATGTGCCTGATGTGAATGTATATGGAGCATGCTGAAATATTGGGGAGCGTTTTTGTCCGATTGGAAGTAAATGCAACGCGCTAAGTGTATTTTGCTAATTTTGTAGCATTTTTTATACGAGAAAGAAACGCTGATCTTTTGAGTACATTTTCAAAACGTACACAGGAATGGGAGCATCAAACATGTTGAATTTCGCGCTACGAGTGTACGCTGCGTGCAGTTGGGTCATTTATATGGATGCGGAATTTGCCTTATTGGTTTCTTGATTTGGTGTGATATTTCTCGCAATATACTGCCGAACTATCGTTTTCGGTGAACGTGCGGAAAAAATTTGTGTAAAATTATGCACGTATATCTGTATTTTGTAGTAGGTTTTTCTCTAAAACGTTTATATAGGCAGGTACCCTTGCATGAGGTGTCCGCACGATATGCCAAATTTATTATGACGTCGGAATATCCGATCTCGTCGTTTTGGAAACGTCCGGCCCACAAAAACGCTCTGGCCGATATGCATGTTGTTTAATTCCATATACCGGTTCAGTATTCCGTAAAAAATTGAAAAAAAAACAGTTTTCGCTATCTAATGGGATGAGCACTACATACCAAAATCTTATTACTTTGAGGTGCATATAGGTAAATTTATAAGCATAGATGTAAATCCTTACTGGATCTTGAATAATTTTGTTAATTATGATTATTCCTAACATAGATTACAACCTATGACACCATTTGCGAAATTTTATGCACTATAAACAACTCCGGTACGCGCCCTGTGTTTCTTGGTGACTTTAATCACCTCTCATTAGTTAATGTAAACCGTATCCTACCATTCTTAGTTTAAAAAATTGGTGCAGCTTGCAGTGGTGGTACCAGGCTTGAGAAACAGCACAGCTGGCGGCAACTCTCCCTTCTTTGGAGATACCGCTTCTGCACATCACATTGAGTTCTGAGCTTCCGCGGAATGTTCTCCATGACTGGCAGGACCGCATGGTTTTGTCTGGAGCATTTACCATCTCCTCTAGAGTAGACCGCGTTAGCACAAGATTGGACCAACTGCAACACGCTTCACGTCTGTATTGTGAACTAGGCGTGTGTGGTTCCCGCATCAGGACCGAACACGCGTGAACTGGCGAGCGAAAGGGCAGCACGCGTGAGATATCGCCACAAATATAATAGCATAGAAACAGGTTTCACAACGCGAGAGGCCCACGTCTGATTCCCAACACGGGACTGTCCCCTGGTTTGCGAGTTTTTGGTTCATGCTGCGGTGGTCTTTTATTTGTTTCAGGTTGTCCTTAGTTTCAGGGGTTCAGTTGTCCCTTTTTTCGTTCTTCGTAGTTGTTTGCATCTTCACAAACAGATGTGCGGATTTGCATTCCTCCTCTACTGAACGAGACGGCCTCGAAAGGCAATATGACTTATGTTTGCCCGGAATCAGCGTCGAAATTTGTTATGAGGTTTTACTATCTTTTTCGCTTCCAAATACCTGTATTTGGGCTCATATTATTGTAACAATGTTCTACGCGATCCTCTTTTCTTGTAGGTTCGTGCCACAGAGTACCAATATAATGTTTTGTTCTGAGTGGCCTGCACATTGTATTGTTCACCGCCGCTGCCAACACCGTACCCGTGGGGTACGGTGTTGGCCCAGTGGTTAGGTTTCCGGTTTCAAAACATCAACATTCCCGGTTTGATTCCCGGGACCCTCGCTAACCACATTTGTTTCTAAAGGTGCCCACTCGCAACACCTTTCGGGGGCTCCTTGCCCCCTCTGCACTTTCGATTACACTTCCACGTGTATTGCTGCGGTCAGACGGATAACTCCCGGCCTAAACTGCTCCGCTATTAAAAAGGTTATGAATCACGTTATTCCTGTTGCGTGCTTACAAGGAGAAAGCCTTTTTATAGCTAACAAGTAATTTTTTTCTGGGTGTTAAATTGCATTGGGTGGATAATTAGGCCTTCGGATACTTAAAAAATAGTACGTTTGATCGGTTACTGAATTGCGTTTAGTTTATACATTCGCCAGCACGTTTTTTCAACATTTGGAGAAATTACCTGAAAGACCCCTTGCCACACTCCCAAAATAGAGCACCTCAGCGGCTGCGTGTGCTTGTTTTAGTTAGTTGCCATCATATTCGCCTGTCACGCGTGACCTCAGTAGAATAACTAGTAACGCCACTAGCACGCGCTGGATGGTGGATAACAGAATGGGCAGCAAATTTGAACCCCACCGTTCAACCATCACAACAAATTTTAATTTTTTTTGGTTTTTTTTTTCTTTGGGCCGCGTGGTTTAGGGCTAAGGACATCAAAAAGCCTATGAGAGGTAGAAAAATTCAACCCGGCTGAAAAATCGAATATTTTAAGGAAAGTTTTACAGATCTCGTCCAGCAGTTTCGCTGTCTGTTGAGGTTAAAATTTCCACACCGCAAGTTGCCTGCAGATGCTGCGCACCTTTGCAACTCATCACGTGACCAGCCGTCCGCCACCGCCGCCGCTGCCACGCCGATCCCAGTTTTGGGTCATGCGCTCTATGTAGCCGAGTGCGCGCATCACACTACAATAAATCTTGGAAGGCGAGCATTGATATGAATAGATCGCGGAACGCCGGTCTGGTCGAGTGTTGCCCGGTAGCTGGAGGGTGTGAGCCCGCGTCTGCAAAGCGGCGCTTGACCAACCAGCGGATAACTCTCATGCGAGCAACTTCACTGTAGAGGGACTGAAAAGCCAAGTAGGAGAAGCCAACGTCGGAGACTGAGGAAGAGCGGGGCCGCTCGGCTCCCTAAACTCCGGAAGCAGGACAAACAACCATAGACAAAGGCAGACTTCGAAGGAATTCTCTAATAATTGCAGCTAAATCAAAAGGCTATGCAAGTGGTTATGCAAGTTCTTTTTGCATATCCACGGATAGCAGAGCTTTGCCTTAAAATTTATTTGGTGCACTGACTGACACATACAGCAGTCTTGAAAAAATACATCAGTGAATGAGAATTTGCCGCATGCTCTCAGTGCCTCGAAAAGTGCTTCCTTCCAGACGCATTTTTTTGTAGCGGCCAGTGAGTATCCGTTAAGCACTGCTAAATTTTACGCAAGGATTGCAGTCCTACTTTTTCCGTCACATAAGGCAGACGTGAACTGACGAACCATAAAAAAGTAAGGAATATTGCACGCTTTTTTGTGAAATAGCTTATTTGCAATGCAAAAAAAATGGCATCTCAGTTTACGGTTGCGGAAACCTATTTCTGATTGTATAGCTTCCGAGCAGCCGATATGTTTCAGCGGTCCTTTTGTTTATATCTTCCAGAATACGTATAACAACTTTGAGCGGGCGGCGCTCAGTGTTTAAGAAGACCTGCGTTAGACGAGAAGCGACTCTTCTTCGCCTGGACATAAATACTTAGACCACAAGAATATATCAAACCCGAAGATAAACATTCTTTGGCTGAAAATAAGAGAGCACTACATTTTTCTGAAATACGTAAAAACACTCCGCTTTCGAAATATGATATTTCTGGAATACCCTAACAAGCGAGAGTAAGAATAACTTATAAAGATATAACTTACAGCTTGCTTTATGGCTTAGCAGCTTCAAAAGAACCACGGGGGTTTTGCGCCGAAAGGCTATGAACTTCTCCCTATTTATTTCGCGGAATACCCGAACCCTAACACTTCAAAATATGCAGGTGAACTGGCCCTTCTGTACTAGCGTGGTAAGCACCATTCAGACTACGCCCCGCCATCCCGTCTTACTCCGCAAAAAAAAAAAAGAAAACTGCCACACATTCTAATTACTATGCGAAATGATATTCTGACCGCGCACTCTCGTGCTCGATTTTATGCATAATAATGTTGACTATTTTTTCCCCACTGCCGCAGCAATGCTTCATTTGATTGATTGATTGTAGGTTTAACGCGCAGACAAAACACAGGCGGTGAGGCGTGCCGTAGTGGAGAGCTCCGGATTATTTTTGACCACCTGGGGATCTTTACGGGCGCAAATATCATGTGCACAAGAGCATTTTTCCTTTCCGCCTCCATCAGAAAAGCGGTCGCCACGGCTGGTACTCGAACCCGCGTCCTCGTGCTCAGCAGCACAACGCCTTAGCCACTGAGCCAACGCGGCGGGTAGCCGCAACAATGCTCCGTGCTACAATAATTCCGTTACACCACGCAATAATGTGCTTTTAAAAGCACATATTTATAAATATAGCACCTGTTTTAAATAAAATAAATATATTTAATTTAACGCTGTAACCTGTACTGTTAGAAATGGATTTGGTGTTTTTCAATATCCACAAAAAACAGGTCTGTAACAACACTTTCCAAATATAGTTTTAGAGAATATACATTCAATACAAATATACCATAATTCTCAGTATGGAAATATCCCTACGTGGGCTAAGCGCACAACCATTTTATTTATGCCTTCTGGGTGTTTGAAGAAAAGATGCGTCCTTTTGCCAAATAAATTGGTTTTTTAACGTTCAATTTATTATGCGTAACTAAAAAAATCGCGGTAGTCTTACTTTTGAGGGGTAATAAAGCAGCAGAACGTATATGTGCTGGGTACCTAGTAATGAACGACTTTCGTTTTGGTAAGTACTGAAGCAGTTAACAATATGTAATTTAGTTTTGTGGGGAAAAAAAGCGCATTTTCGGGCGTTGTGTTGCCAGTGAATGACGGAGCATTCGCGAAATGCGCGCTTGTCACGACACGCCCTTTAAATTATATTAGTATGGCATCTTTGGAGCGCCCTCTAAAGATTACGGCGCACTGTATGGGATCTGTTGGGAATTTTTAAAAAAGTTTGCTATTTTACGAAATTATCCCATACAAGTTGTCGTGAAGCTGGGAAAAGGGTTTTATTTGACAATGCGATACCGTCTCCTGAATTGCAAGAATTTGGAAGGTGTGATGAAGAGTCCTTCTAGCCTTCATTGAAAGTATTTGAACTACGCCATACACCCGTCGGGATTGTTTTGCTGAATCCCGCTAAACTTACGTTTGTAGCAAAGTACCATGTTTGGACCGCTCAATTTATTTCCACAAGAAGCATGTTCGGACCACACAATGTGTTGCCACAAAAAGCACCAACAAATACTCAATTTGGCATGAAACACGTAAAATAAACAATGTAAAATTAAAAGTTAAACAGCGTAAAATTAAACAGCACATATATAGAGTGGCAATTAGGCACTTCTCCTTACTCGAGTGTGACACCAAAACAAATTTTATGAAGCGTTCATATTTCTCACCTCTTCCGGTTTCAAGGGACCAACTGCACACCATTTGCACCTCGTACGGTTAGCAAAGCGCTATCTGCTAGCCCCCCAGGCGACGCCGACGGCACAGGTGGAAATATTGGAAGGCACCGAAAAAGTAACCTCCCCTACTATCACTGCCCGCTTAGCACAACCTCGAATCGCAACACGTACACTGCCACCTGCTTTGGGACGTGACCGAGACGACGTATCCCGTTATCTCTGGCCTGTGGACTGTTACAATGAAAATGACGTCGCCTACTGACAGACATGTGCTGGAAACCCAACTTCAGCCGGAGCACCGGCACTCTTCCAATTTGCAGCCGGAACAGCTGTGATTTGGAAGTCTGCCCCCACGCCGCATTTAGATCTAGCTAGAGCTGACCACATGCTGCCACGGATAAGCACCATGGATAAACCCATGCCGTTGCTTTGGCAGTGCTTCATCCCCGCGGCGCTTACAGCAGTGGACATGCGCTCTTGCCGCCCGCATTTCTAGGGCTGATGCCCCTCAGTATAAGTAGCGCAATAAAGGTGGATAATACAAATTTCTGGGAAAGAGTGTCGGGTTGAAGACGACACGTGGAGAGATATTTTGTGAAGTGTGCAATAATGCAAAATGAACATTTTTAATGTCATTCGTGTTTGTATTGGAGAAATCGCTCACAGCTTTTGTAGTACATGTCAGTTGCACATGGAACCAAAAGCAGAAACAGCCGCAAATTTTTAATTAAAAATCCTGCGCTGACTTTAGAATATTAGGCCTATTTGGTATTAATAAAGTAAGGCATTCCTCCTTAGCTCCTGTGAAATGTGTTCTATATCTCTCAGCTGCAATCATGAAATGCTACAAATACTTGATATGAACGCACTCGTCCATTCATCCCCAACGACTACATCCTGAATAAGAGAGGCGCTAGGCGTTTCACTGACACACAGTCTTGAGTCATCAGGAAATGGGGTCAAAGCACGAAGACTCTGATGCCTGACAAGAGCTGAAACGATCTGCGTGCTGCCTAAGGACGGTTGTAACACAATATGGCATTATATGCGACGGAACATTTCTTGCAATTTCTTTTCCTCTCTATACAATCTACTTTTGTACAGGGCCGGTCGCCTGCCGAATCGAATCAAGCCCCGGTAGGGAAATGCGGAAAAGGTTGCGTCGCGTCTGTCAGGCGAAGGGCAGTGATGCTGCTTTGTGGGCATCAAAAAAGCAAGAATGTGTAAATTGTCATGTCCACTGCGGTACCCTTAGGCGCAACAAAATTGATCATCCTTGTAAGTTCATTGCTGGCCCAAAGTTACAGCAAGTCTAGGGCTTCTGAACTGCGACTTAGTTCCAAAATTACCCGAACCTACAAATGGTACTTAGTCTGAAAACTGTAGTGACCAAACACTCGTAAACTTTTCCGTAAAAATTAGTTTACAACAAAGTAGTTCAGGTAAGGCCCGCCGGGTGTGTAGACAAGTTTGTATAACGTATAGAACATTAGCTATCCTATCGTGCCACGGTTCAATTAAGCGACGTCTATTTACGCATTGCGAGTGTGCATTTGGCGTGTCTGTTAGTTCATCTTCGTGGTTGGTTTGTCATTTTCCGCATTCTAGAGCTGCCTTATCATAGTGTCTGGCAGCAAGTTTACAATCGGCGAAATGTATGTCCACAGACATTCACCGCAAGGTAAACCGAACAAGCGAACAAAACAAAACCGAGAGATTTGAAGCAATCGTTTTATGTCGTTTTCCTTGCCCCTACGGAGGGAATCTGGGTATTTGTGTTTTACTGCTACATTAACCACTTAAATACGTCCCCAATAGGCCCCTCTTTGAAGCCCTGGCCAAACTGGCCAGGCTCCCTACCCCCCTGGGGACCGAGCGACTTTATTAAATTCAAAAAATACGGCGATGTGACTGGCCTTCTTTGTAAGAGTCTTTATAATTCATTCAAGACAAAAAAAACTTTGTGAGTGTTTTCTGGCATTACCAAGAAACTGATCCTGGGTAAGAATTGAATCATAACTGAATCTGCAGCCCAAAAGACTAACGGGCTCTTTGTATATATATTTCAGAGGTGTTTAAGCCCTAACGCATATTTCTAATGGCTTTGTCGCAAACATTCTATCACAAAGTTTTTCAAAGCCCATTTCAATAACTTTTTCTCACGAATGGGGTGTCAAATTGTGTGTTTCAACTCAATACAGGTGAAATCCAATGGTATCCTACTGTTCCTCCAGTCCACCCCATTGTGTTGAATTAGTTGTTGCCGTAATCTCACCCTATCTGAAATGTTAAGCATAGCATTGAGTAGCTTTGACAGCCTTGCATTTTGGTGACGTAAAACATTTGAGCTCTTTTCGTGAAATATGTTTCGGGGGATTTAGGTTTTCTAAAAGAATACTGTGCCCTTGGTAAGAATGAACCGCCTTTTTGTGTACACATATGAAACAAATTGTTCTGGGATTGACTCACCTGAAGGATAATTTTGCTCCAGCTATCAAATATTGATATCAGGAAAATGAAAAGCACATTCAACGGATTCATTTGACTTCTACGTCAGTGGAGGCCGAACATCTGTTTTACCTAGTATCGTCACGTGCCTCTCTTGAACCCTGCAGCAGTCGTTTTTAACAGCTGGTATAATAAGCTTGAGGTTCGGCACTGTGTGCTGTCGGACTGCGTCGCGGTTTAGATTGTTCGCGTCTTGCGATCGAGACACAGTTATTCTAGTTTTTCATTTCCAGGGTATCTCTTATTTGATAAATGCTCTCTTGGATCAGTTATTCCAGATGTTTTTTTGGAAAATAAGGACGGCGTAGTATCTTTTATATCCCAAGCGTCCTAGAGAGAAAGGTAGTTTAGTTCTCTATTTCCCTGAATGTACTCCACATGCACAAAATTAGCCACGGAATATCTTTACTCAGCATGCCACTATGATACGTGAATCACGTAGTTGTGTTTAGCCAAATGGCGGTAGCGTCACAAAAATCCTTCTTTCATTTTAGGTTTCATAACGAAAGCAGTCAAAAGGACGAAAGCAACAGAACAGGCATAAATGGTCCCGAGAAGGCAAAAGAGTCATAATCGAATAAATGCACACAAAATGTAGCACACACGTTTTAGTGTAAAACGATAAATCGGACGATGACAGTGGAAAAGTATCAAAGACAGTAACTGACCAAGAAACGTTAATTTTTTAGAAACATGATAAAGCAGAAATAACCCGGTAATGACGATCAAGCACAGTAATATGAAATAAAACATCGGCTGTTAGGTGTGAAGACTGACGTCACTTACGATAACG
Organism: Haemaphysalis longicornis; assembly: GCA_013339765.2. Classification (NCBI taxonomy): domain Eukaryota; kingdom Metazoa; phylum Arthropoda; class Arachnida; order Ixodida; family Ixodidae; genus Haemaphysalis; species Haemaphysalis longicornis. The sequence continues at coordinate 15,772,179 of CM023452.1, read as the reverse complement.
AGGACTCATTCTTTTCTGATTTGGCGCACTTACGGTGTTTCTAAGCGGTGTCATTTTCTATTATTCATTTATTTCCAGGAGTTCCACTCACCCCCTATCCACAATTAGTAAAATACATTGTGCTAATAGGTGGGAAAAGCAGCAAGAATTTGCACATCTGATTGAAGATGGGGGTGAAGCTAAGGGGTTTTTAAATGGACTTTAGGGGCTTTTAAGGGTACAGTTAAGGGGCTTTTTATGGCTTTTAAATGGGACTTTTAAATGGGCTTTTTTCAAATGTTCATGGGGTTTTCCTTCTTGAATTCTTATAGCCTTTACACGAGTAGAATATTATCTTGTGGGTGTAATTGATTTTTAATACCTAACGGGCTTATGTCAAAACACTACAAATACCTTGCAAATGTAAAATTTAAATGTTTTTTAATGTACAAAACCACAGCTTTTGGTAAGTAAACCACTCCGCAACAGTGTTTTTTACTCAAATACTTTAGCAATGGTGTTGTTTACTTACAACCGTTTTACTCACTTAGTATTGCTGCGATACGCTTTTTAAGAATTTTTTGTTCCTTCGACTGCGTTTAGCATGTACCAAATTTAGTCAATATTTCAGAAAATTTCTCCTAAGTATGCCCAATTCTGTACAACTGAATATCCCAATTCTTACTAAATTAGGTTCCACGTACTTTATTTTTAACATTGCCTAGTTTCAGAACGGCTGGTAAGAGTATACTGAGTGACAGTTGAATATTTTTTATATGTGCTCAAGAAAAATAATTGTATGTTCGATAAAGATGAGTTGTATTTTCCTCCTTGAGCTAGCGTCGAGCAAAGTAGCCAGTTTATAATGGTTTTAATAGAGCAGCGTCAATGGTACTTTTCATAAACAAGGCGCTATGCAAAAATAAGAATTTGTCAGTATAAGGATTGCAACCGCACCGTTATTCCAACTCGGCATGCCAGCAGATTTTTCGCACTGGCACATTCAATTTATTCCGAACTGCATGCAGAGATATCGACGCCTATCTGATCGACCCACCAAAACTAAGTATATGTTTAAAATTGAAAAAATCAAAAGACTCCGTAGGTTCGAGAGTGACAGTGCAATCCCGGTGTTGATTGCTGCGCACACAAAGCAAATGGGTTGCTAAGGTCAGTTGATGTAATAATGTCTTTCTTCTGTCAAGTATTGTAGGTACTCCATTTTTTAAACAGGGTTTCTGAGGTTGAAGCAATGTATTCACGCAGACAGAGGTTAACACGTTGTGGCTTCTAATGCCCAATTTTAACGTCTATATATCAGTAAGATAGTTTTATCGGAAAGAGCGGACAATTTCATCTGACCGGTTTGTTTCATACTACCTCTTCTAGTCTCCATTGTTTGCTCTATTTCACGCCTAAAAAATTCCCGCATCTTAAATATAATTAGGCCTGCTTACTTGATAGGGCTGACACGAGTACTGGTAAATGAACGTAAATGTACCATTTTGCAGATGACTGATTATGCCAAACCGACATCAAGTATCATTTGCTAACCTGTTTATCATAAATTTTAGTATTGCTTGCTTTCGGGCGAGAAACTGTCATTTAGAGAACTGGCCACTGAGCGTTACAATCATGAATATCCGCGGAACTACCGTAAGGGGAAGAACTATTAGTTTGCTTAGAAGTTACTTCTTCACCTTTTTGCAGACTCAGTCACTTGTACTTTGAAAGCACCGACCTCTCGCCCTCTAGGGCACCGTGCAAGTGGCGGGATTCATGGGGCCTTTTTGTATATGCGACCAGCGTCAACCAAATTCAGTCCGCGCGTTCTGTTCCGAATAACGGAAGACCTTCAATACAAAAATTAGATGTGGCTTAGCTCAGCTATGGCAGGATATACATAGCGTGACCAGGTTCACCTGGTTATTGAAAGATTTCCTCGTTGTCTAGGTTTAGCTTAATTACCATGCATACTGCTGCTTCAATGACACACACACACGGTATACGCAATATGTGACATGTATATTTATCAAGCGGCTCGAGCGCAGCGTCGTCAATCGCCCCAGAGCTGAGCTGGTTCCTCAGGCACATGCCGGTGTTGCTGCGACGCACGAGCCATTGGCTCCCCACCCGGCCACCCCTCGCATGAGCACCCTCGCACCCCTCGCACTCCGTTGTAAAGTGAGTCTGTACAGTCACCCCAGAAGCGCCCGTGACTAGTTTTTCTTCCACGTCTGTGTCTGTGGGGAACATTGTATGGGCCTTAGTCTACTAGGTGCAACGCGGTGTGCTGCACACGTAATTTGAATGCATGTAGGTACTGTTACAATTGCAATGTTACTTTACCTTGTCCCTTGCAATATTTTCCGAATACGTATGATTTTTCTGCCTCAACTAGGCAACGCAAACCGAGTGCAGTTGTACTTTAACATTGCATACAATAGTCTTTACCTTTTTATTGTCGAAGTTGTGGGACGCAGCTCTTGCAGCAGAGGATGTCACATCATAAAAAGTGTAACCTGTAGCCGAAAAATTAGTGTATACTGGCTTTAACAAGAAACAAGAAGCCGTTTGCCTTATAATCGCGTTTATGACTAGTACGGTTTCATGACTTGTTGTAGTGCTAGCAAAGGTTCCGCAATGAACTCTCATGAAAAACTCAACCACCACCACAACGCTGCAGAAAATTCAACCAGCATGAGTTGCGCTAGCGGTCTTCCACTACTTTGTGCAAAAACGATATTACGGGTCGAACAAGGCAACGGAACTCATGTATTACCGTGTTTTTCGTATGTTGCAACAAAATCGGCAACGTTACTTAACTCTTGGACGCGGATGTGTCTCGTAGATAAATAGCGCTGTCAATTGAACCACAATGTCGCTGCCTGGCGTCTCCTCTGGAAGCAATGGTTGTTGCAGTTTTGGGTTCAAGTTATCTCCCAGCAGTTTGTGTTTCTTTCTTTGAGTACTGGGACGGAACCCTCTTGAGTACTTTAAAATTATCATTAGTCCACAATATACTGCACGTATTTAACAGGAGAGGATACCCTCTGGTTGGGGATACGCAAAGATAGTCGACGGCGACAAAAAAGAAACGAAATCGTCCTTTCCGGATCGCCTGCGCTGGTGCGTGGTTCTCGCTGCTGGAGCGCTTTTAGGCTAGACACTTCAAGACTACTCTTAGTATTTTCAGACTTATTAAACTACAGGGGCACCACCAACCACCTGGAGCCTGTATATGCAGCAAGCTACACTCGCGAAGTGGCTGGGTACGACCACCTGATGCCCTATACCCCTCCTGGCTGCCCTGCCAGGCCAACCTTTGTTGACACCCCGCTTCATCACAGTAGCCGCTTCTAACTCGGCCTGCATACTGAGTACGGCCTCTTTCCCTGCGACGCTCCGAGAAGTCAAGTCCTTCCAACCAAGAAATGGCGCAAAAAGTTGCTCCTTACGTGACATTTCATCAGCCACGTACTGCAACCACCTTCCGTGGTGACGTGTTCGAAGACATTGAGGACTGGCTGGAGCAGTTTCAGGCCGTCGCGTCACTTAACGAGTGGGACTGTCAGTGAAAACTAAAGAACGCGTACTTCTCGCTCGACAATGGTGCCAGGATTTCGTACGACAATTTCGGCAGCCGCTTTGGGAGACGTTTGCCAGTACATACCATCGATACCACGCGGAGAGCTTCCTGGAATCCCGAATTCAAAGGCCCCATGAACCGGTTACGATGTTCTCGGAGTTAATGGATCGCCTATTTCTGAGTGCCGACCCCGATATTTCCGAGCGGAAGAAGCTGCGACACATAATTTCCGGTGTAATAGAACAGCTGTTCGCTGGCCACATTGGAATTACCCCTCGTGCTGTGAAGGATTTCCTCAAAAAGGCGACAGCCATCCAGCGAGCCCTGGAGGAGCAATGCCGACCGCACGACCACGGGACCTGCAGATTTTAAAGAAGCACTGACACTGTGATGGCTGCGTCTACCGATTGAGTGGTGCGTGAGACTAACCGACAAAATGGAAGTGTCGGAAAAACGAGGTGTGCGACTGCCCCGCTTGGAATGTATCTTAAAGTGGGAACTTGTAGAACCTTTCACTGAATGTTAATGTTCTCTTAATCGCATGTTAAGGCAGCGCCCCGTCTGCCCTACAAATCCGTGCGCAAAAATTGCCGTGCGCAACAAGTATGGCGATTGGGCGCAAAAGTCGATGGCCGCATAAAAAAAAACAGGGTATTGCCACGCCTGGCTGCACGGTGAAGCACATTCATAGCTATGTACCTTGTCGTACTTTCGTCTTCTATTCCATTCCTCTGCCTTGCAAGGGTGTCTGCGCAGGGCAGACGGGGTGCTGCCCTGACATGCAATTAGGAGAACATTACAATTCAATCGACGGGGATACTAGTTCCCAGTTATCGGTACATTGCATGGACGGCGTTTAACACATGGTTTTGCCGACACTTCCAATTTTGTTCTTTCATAGGAACTAGCCGGCCACGGAGATGTTCAAATCAGCGCATATTAATAAACAATCGATGAATAATGTCACTAAGCGTTCTCTTTTTTTGATTAAAAAGATTTTCTACGTGGGCATAGGTTGAAAAGCAATTTTTATAATTAGTAGCGCTGGTGTTTAAGGCTAGGGTGTTTTTGTCTGTCTCTTTTCTTCTCGCACTTCGTTTGTGAGGATGCGGCATATGTTGATATTTCTATATAATTTCAGAAACATCAGTTTAGCGTGAGTTCTTCCTGCGTCTGCTGCTTGTCGTCTTCGCGTTCATTTTTTGTCTGTTCGTCAAGTAGCAGCAACCTGTGGAGGCAGGGCTTCTCACAGCGTAACCCCGCACACACTCAAAATTCCCAGGTAGCACAAAAGAGCTTAAGGACGTCTGCTATCAGGATTTTTCAGGACGAAAGAAACGGCTTGTAAACACCCCAGACAATCCGATAACGCTTTCGCGGCGTTTTAGAGAGGTCTTAAATCACGTCTAATGTCCAGCGGGTATTACTATTTCTAGACAACTTATTTACCCGCTTTAAAACGTCTTTGAAAATGGGTTGAAAAGTGGGATTTTGCAAGAGGTGTATAAGTCCATCAATGGGGCTTTTCAATTGGCATTTTCGACGGTTTGAAGACGTCTCGATAATTACGGTCTAGAAAATGGCTTTGGAAAGACGGTAAGAATCCGTTTCTTGGGATATTTAGAGCCGCATTCTATGCGTATAAAATACGGCTGCATTAACCTACTCCCCTACTACCCCCGCCCCCCACCCCATCACCCGGAAGTGATGCTAGGCGTGAGTGCGGCCGGTTTGCTGCACGCATTAGCAATAAAAAGGCCTTTGGTTTGAGAAACCATTCTGTTTGAGACCAAGCAATGGGAAAAGTACTGAGCACAGAAATACCATTACCATTCAAAACACAATTCAGTGGAAAAATCTTCTTGCACGTGCCTGAAGTATCATTATACAAAAACGCTGCGAATGGAGCGCACACAAAACATTGAAAACAAAACGAAAAAAAAAACCAATGCAAGAAACTTGTACCATCAGGTCGAAAACTCTGCGAATTTTCTTATGGATATTTAGAGGCAAGAATGCAGCAAAATAAAACATTGGGTACATGGAATAAACTGGCACTATCGCGTCCACAACTTTGTACATTTGCGTATGGTTATTTGAAAGCAAGAATGCAACACAAATAAAACACGGACAAAAAACGGTCAATACCGTAAACTTTTACCATCAAGTTCAGAAGTTTATACATTTGATTTTTACGCTTAAACAATATGATGCAAGGAAAACCGGTTCTGCAAAAAATGACAGCCACTTAGGAAAGTGAAACAATTAAACAGAGTTTGTTTGAAAGATCACATTGTAAAGAGTATATAACAAAATGACCAGGCAGAATAGAAGTGCTCACCTGGCGCCAGCAACGTTACAAACTTTTGCTAAACAAACAAAAAGCCCTGTGCGGCATGAAGACACCTTTCTCAGTGGAATAAGCACTAGAATAAGCACTATAAGCACTGGTTAAACCCCCTTCTAAAAGATCACTACTGCAAATAGCACTTGCCAACACAGCATAAAACGAACATTTACTGGTCTGGATAACATAAACTGAAACAGTGCCGAAAAGCGCCCGCAATGTAAAGGTAAATGAGTAACGGGACAAGTCAAATACAGATGACAGCCACTGCAGCTAAACAAATGAGCTTCATTCATGTACACTCTCTACTACCTTGAGTTTCCCCGAAAAATAAAGGCATGGAAAAAAATTCACCCCTCCTCCCCGAAGTCATCGTGAGGAAATGCGAATGCATTTCTTTTGCGCGAGAGTGCGCGGAATTGTGTAATGCTCGAACTGGATTGCATTACACTTCTTGTTTGAGGTACCGTTGCCGGCAGACATTCCATTTATATGTATTTGCGACCGAGCGAACGGGAGAGTGGGGCGAGGGTCCAGAGGAGAAGCACCGAAGCACCGCGCCTACCCTCGCCTACAATCTCCCACACACGCGGGAGCTCCGGCGAGCTCCCGCGATGCGAGCGCCCTCACACGCCCGAGCGCGCTCCTCCTCTCCACTCACTCGCCGCTGATCCGCCCGCACCACCTGCTCCGGTTGCTAGGGGAGAGGAGGAGCGCGCGCGCTCGCAGCTGTTGCTATGGGAGGGGCGTGAGAGTGGAGAGATAACACCTGCGGGCGCGTGGACGTCGCACGGCGCCTGACATGGCTCGACTAATAAATGCATTCGCATTTAAAAGACTGCCCACTTGCGTTAGAGCAAACAGCATTGTAGTCAGTTTTGCCCTGCTCCGTCATTTACGTTACGGTACGTCCTCACTTGTGGGGCCGCGCGCGCCCAGCGCTGCGCGAGCAAAAATGCGCCGCGAAACGCCGTTTGGCGGTAGGATTCCTCTGCCCCGCAAGGATTCGTGTGCTAGCCATTTTTGCGGCAAGGAACTTTGCGTAAAACTCAACGAGCCAATCAGCGCGCGGTTCACGTGTGCTGCGAGGTCACTGCTCTCCCCGGGAAGCTCGCCGGTGCGGAGCCTGAAGACCCGTTCCTCCGTCGGAAAGGGCTTAGATCCCGTATCCCTCCCCATGGAGGAAAGAAAAGGTTCCATTTCTCGGCCGCTGCCGCCGCTTTTGCGCACGCGCGCTCCCAGTACTGCGGCCTTCAAAAGGCGGCGGCGTTTCTGAGCGCGCGGCTCGGCGCGAGAATATTGCCGCAAGTGAGGCGTAACGAGGTTGGTACAAGCACTTACTTGCTGTTCCAAATACCCGTACGCCGTGCTTTTTGAAGTAAGCGTCCGGTTGGTCAAATCGAGTAAATGCCTTTTTCAGCCGTGTTGTACTGCAGGCGACCAGCCAAAAGCAAATCTTGTCCCATAACCATGAAGAAGGTACAGCCTCCACTTCATCAGTCTTCAGGAACCGCACAATTGTAAAGGCTGCAAACAGGCACATTGCATTAAGCGCACTTGCACCACGGTAGCCGTAAAGTTTTGCACATTTAAGTAAACTGGCGTTTACTGAATTTTGAGCAGGAAATAATCTCCAGTTTTGTAATTAAAGAAGTCAAAAGCGCACGCATGAGAACAGTGATGAAAGCTTTACGCAGCTGTAAATAGTCAGAACGAAAACAAGAAAAAAAATCAAAACACGGACACTTGAAGCGCTACGGCGCGCTAAAGGCCGCGTGCGTTCACCCACGATACCCGCGATGCCCACGACGCCTTGTCATGCATGCACTGCGTCGTGGGACGACACAATTCTCTCATAAGGAGTGAAACAAACCCGCTTGTTTGCGTACGACCCTCCAGCTGGGATACTAAGGGGTTTGAATGCAGGCTTACGAAGGTTATCGCGTAGTTTTGAAGCCGGCTTTCGTAAACATTACGGTGGATGCGCAGCTTAGCGCTGCCACCAATGATTCCAAGATAGTGCACAAGTTGTCGCCCGAGAAAACCAAAACACTTAACAAATGTTACAATGCGAACAATGTATTCGAGGTGAATGCAGTTGCTTTCCCAAACACTTCCTGCTTATAACTGGCCACAGCATTACGTATATAACACTTTCATACTTCACAACAGCAGGAAACTGCACACATCAAAACAACGTAATGGCGCTTGCGGATAGAAATAAAATAAGGCTCTCCTTCGCAATCGCTGTCACAAATTTTCAGAAACATTTACGGTTCATAGCACGGCGGTCACATGGGGGGAACAGATTGTGAAGTATGGACCTGGCACAAATCACAAATACTTACAAAAATCTTCCCTGTTCTCTGCACGTACTACGAGAGCGATGCACAAAGGGGCTCCAGCATGGAGGAAAGAGATACTCGGCTCCAGCCTCTACCACAGCGTCGGCGTCGCAGAACAGTGCTGCCGCCAACTCTATGCCACTCGCCTTTGGCGCCAAAACTTATTACTCTGTAACCAGTGCGCGCCCAGACCCCCAGACCATAGCCTCCATACGCATGCGGGCGCTGCAAACGGGGGAGGAGGCAGAGGCAGAGAGCAAGGCTTTTACGTGAATTCTCTCCCACCGCCTTCTCAGTCACAGGAGGCTATGAAAAATGGCGCGTTAAGGCACTATACTCTCGACAAAAGTATTGGCATGGGATTTTATGGACGGCTACAAGAAAGCCAGAAGAGCAACTGCTAAAAGCAGTTGTAAAAATACGTTTTAAAGTAATTTTTGGGGGGATCTTATCCTTGCATGTATTGACTTCTAGAAGCCGCCTTTTCCGGTCTGAAATCCCTTTCTGACGTTTCATCCATGAATACGACGTTTTCTAGACATTCTGTGCTGCCTGGGTTATGCGAGTCTCCCGACAGAAAAAAAAATTACGCCACCTCCCCTCACGGAACACTGGTGTGATGCGACGCTGAGGGGGGTTCAAGCGCAAGCGGAGAGAACCGTCGACCGAAAGGCCACCGGAGAGCGGCACACCGGTTATATGCGCAGCGCGCCCGAAGGAGAGGAGACCGGGAGAGAGAGAGATACTGCACATGTGCAGCACCGCGCGCAGCGCCGGCCACCGGCGGAGTGAGAGCGCGCTGAGCCACACACCCGCAGATGTCGAGAGAGAGTGTGCGCTCTCACCTGGGCACGCGCCGGCGCCAGTGCGTCTGTCGCGGCTATGACGCAACACAACCCCAAACACAATCCACTTTAATGAAATTTCCAATCCAAATGCAACCCCATCCAAGCTAAGCCAAGCCAATCCAATCGAATCCAATCCAATGCCCTCGCGAGAAGTGTTCCTATCGGAGAGTCTCCGAGGGGGGGGAGAGCAGAGGAGAGTGCGGACCGACGACGATAACGGACGCACGCGGAAGGACAGGGCCGCCGACAAGAGATGCCCCAAGCGTCGCATCTAAAATGACGAAAGAGTGACCAGCGCTGAACGTGGAAGTGCCGATCTCTTTGGGCATCTTTGGATGGACACGATGTTGTTTCTCTTCTCAATACCGGAAACGACTTCTCGATCATTAGCCTTCCCCTTTGCTGATGCGTTACAAAAATTACACAATTTTCTCGTTGGGAACCCCGATGAGAATGCGAAGCATCGTGGCGGTTCCGTGTGGTTCCATTGTAGAAATTTTATGTTAAGTGATCTGGTTTTACTACCGCCAGAGGGAATTCCGCGCCCGGGGTCCACACCGGTGGCAAAGGCACGCAAGTGCTGTTGTGTTACGGTGAGTAGGCGGTGGTTCTGAGGCGCCGAACTGGTCCATCATGTTCTTGTCGATGTTGTCTCTGTGGTAGAATCGGTAGTCTCCCTCAGCTTTGGTGAGGTAAAGGTTGTTGACATTGTGCACCGGCTGAGAGCAAGTCCGCCCCTCTTCGCAGCTTTGTCTTCTCGTTATTCTTTCTTCGTCCCGTTGCGGCAGAGAGTCGTGGGATCGAAACCGGCGCCGCTAACTATTTCTTTTTTTTATAGTGTAGTACGCGGAGCTGTGGGTGTAAGGAGGAGAGTTGCGCATCTGCAGTGAACGTGTGGACGGCGCCGCCATCAACGACGGAGGAGCAGGGGAGCCTAACAGATGCTCCGCATTTAAAAAGCAGAGACCCCTTTGTCTGACCTTCGAATTCTCACTTCTGGTGGCAACGTAATGTCGCCGGTGGGAAAGTGCACTGCCAGTATCAGCATAGGAGACCCTACTTTCGTCGGCATTTTCGTTGTCCTCGCGGAGTGCTGTGGGGATCTCATTTTATGAAAGGACTGCTTAAGAAAGTATAGCTCTGTCATAGATTATGGAGCGTGCTTAATCACCTTCTCATCTAGTCACCGCCAGCCCGAACGCCCAGAATGTCGCTCATTATTGCGGGTCATCATGCTCAAAACTGAAATGGTAATATTTTAATTGATCCTGTATCCAGCAGGTTTAGTTGAATCCAGAGATACTACAGGCACCTTCTTACGGCGATAGAATATTGTCATACTCAAGGGCTCACAAAAAATATCGTTGTTGCATATGATGCAGAGCTGTTCAATAAGTGTTCATACGTGCATACCTTCAACCTCTGACTCCGTACAGCCGTCGGAACTAACATTTTGAAGTAGCCTTTTCCCCACGCGCACCATAACTGGAATGAACTAACTGAATCGACCGTAACCTATCTTCAGAATCCCTAACAAATGGAATTCTGAACGGCATTTCTGGTGACTTCGATGTATCCCTGAGTATGTTTTCAACCTATTTCCAGCAGTAGCCACATGTATTGTTAATTTTCTGACTTCGATGAATTCCTGTATATATGTTCAAACATTGTCATCAATGTATGTTATGCATTTTTTTTTTATTTCCACTCAGTTTGTAGAATCTTTAATGGGCTTGCGCTGGTTTTAAAGATACACTATCACCTAGACACGATAAATACAAAAATTGCTAATGTCACCGCCCACGTCAAAAGGCCGGGTACAAAATGTGTAAGGCTTTGAAAAAGCCAAATACGTGCATGTAGCCGGTGCTGAGATCCGCCCGCTCCTTTCCTCCCAAATATTTGAATTGTGCAGAGCTGCAAAACAACTTGCTCCTGTTCGTACTGTATGAATTGTTGGGAACAGCAGAAATGAATGTTGACTGACTGGCTCGGGCGGTGTTCGCAACAGACCGGTGCAACTAAATCTGCTATATTTTGGAGCGGAGCGCAAATATGTAAAGAGGACCCAAAGACCGGCTGGGGACTGTGTAACATTCTGACATTCCTTGTTGCTGTTTGTGCATGCAGTGAAGTACAAGCCTTCAGGCTCGAAAACAGAAATGTGTATTTGTTACGTTTATAATACGCGGAAATACGTGTTTTATACTACGACAGTGAACGAATACATTCGGCCTTCACATCTCTTCGATATTTGTTTGTACTATGCATTTATTTCCACCACCAATATGTTCCAAGAATGTAGGGGTGTGCGGAACGATATAGTTTGTTCTACGCAGGGCTTCCATTTTCTTTCGTGGCAATTTTACATTTCAGTGCGTGTGCCGTCACAGTTTTATTTAATTACACAGAAAAGAAGGGCACTGCTTTTATTTTATGATCACACTTATTGTCGAGTCAGATTGGGGATTGACACGGCAAGAAAGTGCAACAAAACGGTACGCAAGAAAAAACAGTTCCACAGGACGAACGGTATTCCTGTGCAACTGTTTCTATTTCTGTGCCCGTCTTGTTGCGCTCTTTAACCATGTCGAAGTGATATAACCAACTAGCCCAAACCTATGCGTTGAGTGGAATTGAGGCGCTGCAGCAGAGATGCTCGCGCGATGGCTACTTCAGTTAGTTTGTTGTTCACGCTTTGGTGGGCCTCGTCAACCGCCACTGTAATTCGGCATTCGTAGGTGCAGCGCAATCCCGGCCTCGGCCAGATGTTAACCATTGCAGTGTTCGTGCCCAAACTTATGGATCGCTTTCTCTAACCCTCACCTCCCTTAAAAAAATTCTGCATTGACGTTTCAACATTTATTACCAGGGACCCAGCCCAAGATCTCGCCTCCTACATTTAGAACGCACTTAAGGTTTTTGTCTAGAGCTCAATACCAATACGCCAAAAGCATCCATCTATTGTCTAAGGTACGACATTTGTACCATCATCTCTCGGCCTCGGGCGCGTTTGCAGTGGGCCTACCCCCGACTACCAACAAATATGAGATTGTGCAGAGCGTCACTGATCTCAAGAAAACATACTCCACGCCCAAGCAGCCGAGGGCCGATTGTCAGTGATTAGAAACCCCATGGTCCCCATTGGTTCCCAGCTATCGGCACTCATCGGTAACTGCAGAAGATTGATGAGCGCCAAGCGAACGGGGCCGGAAGTAACGTCACACGGAAAGCCCCTCGTAGGCCGAGCTTTAGCAGACGAATGAAAGCGCATTTTGGCCCGCGCTTGCCGTGTGCGTGGTGTGTGCAAACAAGACTGTTAGAGCAGGTAAATCGGGAAGAAAAAAGGCAGCAAAAAGTAGTTACCTAAGCAGCCACACACCGTGCCACGAAACAAAGCGTACTCAAACTAAAGTGCAGCGTATTCAATATAGCGTGCGAGGTAGTGCTACTCGTTCTGTGGGAATGGGTCATGTGTGTGTACTAACGCAATGGTGTCCGTCGGACTAATTGAGCGTTGTGCCTTTACGTGTTCTTTTTCTCCGCAGTTTGGCTGGTGGACGGACGCGTCGCTCCGATGTCTGCGTCTCTTCCGGGCATTGAAAACGGCGTAGTACTTCTGTACGTGTCCGTGAGGTGCGTTTTGGTTCCGTGGCTGTGTTTGAAGTATACCGGACATGTGAAATAACATCGTTTTCCTGTATCGGCTGGCCGCTGAAAATGTGAGTCACCATTTCATTTTTCCTTGCGCGGTACGGGAGAGCTCGCGCTTGTTCCAGCCATAACTTTAGCTGCCCTTTATAAATAAACAAATAACAATTGGCACGTGTGAGTGCTCCTTAGGGGGGTTGGTTCTTTCGAAGAATGAAGCGGTCACATACAGGTGCTTCCATTTGTGTGATGCCCGTTCGAGCTATGCTCTTTGCGGCTTTGTGTTTTTCGAACAAGCGTGCCGTGCTCCCACTACAGGTTTCAGGACATTTAGCACTCATTGAAGAAAAACTCTTGTGCAGTTATAAGAGTTACGGATGTATTAATCTGGCTTCATTTAAACTCTAGCTATAAATGAAGCCTGTGTTTTCCTTCATTTTGTTGAGCAACGTAAAAATATTGTCAAGCGACAAAGTAATTACATTGTTGCAGGGCTTCTCCGTCAGTTCCGTTTGCATATGCTGCGTCTCATCGAGGACAGAAGTGAGTGGCGGCGACCACAAACCCCGTAACCAGTTTATTACCCATCAGTTAGGTTTCTAGCATCGCTAGGAATTGTCACTTTATATGGTTCCCATTGAAAATATAACTCATTAAAAGGGTCACATGCTTCTCGAATACCTCCAAGTTGCCATAGATGGCTTGCAAAAAGACGTGAAAGTTCGTGCGTTCCGAACCATTGCGTAGTGGGTTGCCTTGTAGTCTCCGAACCCGCCTTGTTAGAAAACAAAATTTACGGTAAGAAACCGTTGACGGCAGGACATTTCTCTCAGCGAGTAATCATTTATGTGACTACAGTAGCCACAACAAAATCTCAAGGAACCACTGACGTGTTACTTTGTCTATTGGACTTTTTTCATATTACCTTCCGTGGCCGCAATAAGTCTGAATCGAGTTTTCAGTGAAATTCCGGACTGCTTTCCTAAGAACGAGAAAAGTAACTGCTGTTAACAAGCTAAATGTTTAGGCTGAATATTTGCACGCGTGCATGTGCTAGAGTTCGTGCTATGTGCTGTATTTAGTAAGCAGCGTGCATTTAGCACTGTAGTGGGCGGTTTTGTTTTTTAATTATAAAGGCTATACAATGTAACGGTGTTTCCCGTGGACAAGTACCGGGTGCAGAAGAGAGAACAAGTTTTCGATGCTGGACTACTGAGTGGTTCAACGACGTATTGTGATCAACGACATATTGTGCTCAACGGCATATTGTGATCATGGCAGTCCGGCGAATTACCCGGCAGGAGGATCTTCTTTTCATTTACCTCAATGCTTGTGTTTTGTGGGCATCTCAGGCACTAAAACGAAACATAGATTGGTTCGCGCTTCAGGAGCACAGCTTTTTTATTTTTTCTCCGCTATTGTTTTTGTGTTTGCTTTCGTGTTTGTGGTTTGAACCAACCTATTTCGTATTCTTGCCACTGTTAAGCCAGGTTTAACCATTTTAAATTTGATGTGAATAATAAAACATTACGCAAAGAGACTTTGGGTGTTGTGTTGATCAATTGTTTTAGGCAAGTCACGTAATCGCGTCGCAAAGTTGATGCAGTTTGTTTATTGTGCTCGCAGTCCGATTTCTGTTTATACATACCATTGTACAGGAAATAATTTAACGAGTGTGCAATAAATTATTGCCTATATAATGGAATGCAAAAAGAGGAAATCGGGCCTTGAGGCAATTTAAAGAATAGGCATTCGCCATAACGACTTGCCGCAAAATCAAAAAGTGCATGAAAATAGCGTGGGGTCCACCCCTAACCCTTATACTGGCAACATAAGTTGCCAAGCGTTGTCCAATATTGGCGTTTCGGAGCTTGTCCAATTGTTGGCTTAGTCACCTTTTCGAACACCAGCCAATAATGGCAGGTGGGGTACTGCCAAGCTCGGACACATTAGCCACTGATGATTGCCACGGTTGGGCTTGAAAATTTCTGCTGCCTACTCGATTACCTGGGTGCGTAGTTAGCAGAAATTAAGAAATACGGGCAACGCACACAATAATTGGTTACTGAGCCATAAACAGCTCTTTTACACTCACAACTACGCGGTGTTAGTTATAAACACCCGCACTGCAAAGGAAAGATTGGCATCAACCTGAATGCAGGCGTGCAGCTTGCGTTCAGGTGGATGCCAAGTTTTCCTTTGGCAGAAACGTACTCTACCTTGGGGATTCCTCACTAAATCTGGTCGATTAACAAACACCCGCTCTCCACTACAGTTATCGCTATCACCACCCGCACTGATTCCCCATCTAAGCCGGAGGAAGTGACAATTTCTCTGCTGTTACTGTTTAGCCACGACTTAGAGATCTGAGTCCCATGCACGACGCAATAGCTACTCGAATGCGCCCCAAATTCACCAGCAAATCCCATCCACCATCTCCCTGAAACTCGTGCAGCCCCCTTCCAATGAATGGCTAGAGGTGAATGAGGTGGCCCAGATGGCAGCCCGAAAGCTTACACACGGGGTCGGCATGAAACCCTCCCTGTACCAGTGTGCCAGATTCACCAAAGACGACCCAATTACTTTTAACGCAATCATTGAGCATAAACGTCTTACTCACTTTCACTATCCACCAGCCCATTTTTCTCTTCCACAAAATAAAGTACGAAGATGGACACTCCTTTAAGCGAGAGACCTCCCTGCGAGACCCCTTCTCTATCATATTCTCCCATCCGAGTTACCCCCTCCAGAATATCCGCTTTGTGGTGCGTAAACATTGCTGACCCAAAGCTTGTTCTAATGCTGTCAAGGTCTTTTCCCCCAATCACCATCAGCAAGCAGCGGAATGAAGCGCTGGGAAGTTCCGACCTGGCCACTCAAGAGCTCTAGGTTGAACGAGCTGCCTTAGCCGTCACCCCCTCTCCTTAGCATATCCCTTCGTAGTAAAGTTTTCTCTCTTTCAATCGTTGAAAACGGATCGTGCATCAAGGCTGTGATGGCGGACATTCCACCTGTTATAGCTGCCGAAACCGTGCCACGTTCACGGCAGAGTCTGTCCATGGTTAAAGAAGAGGAAAAGCAAGGCGACCGGGTGTCCTCGGTGTGAGCAACGGCAGCGACAGCGGTTGATGACTACGCCCGCAGATTGGGGCAGCCTCAGGACATTCCTAGGCCTAGCATAATGATGTCTAAACCGCGTAAGGTTAGGTTAGCTCGTTGGTTCTTTTCCTGGTTTAGAGGAACATGGATGTAGCGGATGCGACGCAAGAAAAGTGCCCGACAGCCGGTCGCTCGTTCGCTGTGCGGATCACCACTCACTGCGGAAGTGAAACACCCAAGCTATGCAGCTTTTCGCTTCCTGTGCGAGCGGCCTCTTTAATACTCCATGCCAAATATAGTGAACTGAAATATTGTCCCCCGATGAATGACTTGTATTCCTGACAGTTTGCCAATTATTTGGATTAGTAGGAAAAGTTAGCACGATTTGTTAAAGAGAATTATGACCACATTCTTTTAACATCTCGCCACGCAGCGTCCCTCGCAATGTACCTCCGCTGCTTAGTGTAATGCTGCCGCCCCAAGTTTGTCGGCACCTCCAGCCCCAGAGTTTTTGCGTATACCTGTGATTTCCACGTACTTCAACATCATCGAAGTTATAAGGAGATGAGGGTAGGCGTTGTTTCGAGCACACAATTTTCGTTATGGCCTTGGGATATTTTAGGTCAACTGCCGTCACAATCAAGAATCAAGCGATAATTTCGAACACTTTTTTGTTGCCATTCTGTTTACAATTCTGTTACCATACCAGGGAAATTCTGTTCATGCGAAGTGCTCGTAAATGCTGCACGAATGGCAAGAAATATACAACCGAATGATGATACGCAAAATACCTAATGCAAGCAACACGGATTTTACGGAAACGCTGACAGTTTAGAACAGATGTCATTAGAGGAAAACATACGCACTGTTTGTGATTTGGGAAGCGAAAGCACCGGTCGTGAACTATAAGCAGGCAGGACCCTACATTTTGCGCCACAACATTTCACTGGTTCTGCTTATCTGAGCGATGAAGTGTTCATTGCACATGCACAGCTCCGATTCCTTTTCAGAAGGATTTGAAAATTCGCGGACGCGTCTTCTTGCGCCACTGTGATGATATAAGACAAGCCATAGATCGTGTCTCGTGGCGCATATGCGTTGTGTCAATAACATCTGCATAGTTTTTTCTTCGTAAACGTTTCTGCCTCCTTTGTTCACGAACTAATTTCTCGCGGTATTTTACATATAAACTATTTGTCGCATCGTGCTTCGCTCCTTTGAGTGCAGTGCTTATCGAAATAAAAGACTCAACACTCCCTGGAATTTTAAGCATCTGCGTCAAACTAACTAGGCAAGTTTAAGGGCACAGCAAATAAACAGGCTGAAAAATTTCGGTAGTAGACACAAGGTACTGTAATTGCATCCCATTGCAAAACAGCCTGGTTTCCGTACAAGGCGTAGGAAATCTTTTGAAACATATATCTCAAATTAATTGCCTTCTTGTTACACGAACTTCGGAGAAGATGTGTCGCAACCCCGAATTTTGTTCAAGCAGCTTAGTTTTCATTCGACCGGTAAGTCACAATTATATTCCGTGTTCGGACTTTTGTGCACTATGCGTCCGGCGTGATTTGTCCGTCAAATATGAAGAAATTTCAATACCCATAGTTATCTAGCTTTGACGGATTAAATTTTGGGCGCAAATGTCATTGCAAACGTACCCCGGGGGGGGGGATATCTCAGTGACAGCAGTGCTAAATGCTAGCTCAATGCGTGGTCCTACTGCTGGCTGATGCAGTCTACTCCTTACTGTCTTTCGAATTACCCCAGTTCTGCGTTCTTCTGAAATGATATTCTCTGTACCGCGGTTTCGTACACACGGCGAAAGACACATTTTGTGTTGCTGGTATCAACTAGGGAGCAGTTTTATTTAAAACAATTAGCCAACCTTTCCAGTGGCCGCTGCACTGGCCGTAAAAATTCTTTCTGCCGGGAAAATAGCAAGGTATTAGAAATTTTCCCAAAAAAAATCCTAGGGGGCCCCTACGGAATGACGTGACGTTTAAAAGTGGTATTATTTCAAATCAAGGAAGTACCAACTCACAAGAAGCAAATTCAAAAGGGGAAAAAATGGGCTAAACGGCTTTAGTTTGGAATGACAAAATCCTAGGCAAAGGCCAGGGTATGGCTCTTTGTCGTTACCAACAAAACTGTACAGCATTTCTTTCTCCCACACACGGGTGGCAAAAAACTTTTTTGGGCAAAGTACTTGTTGGAATGAAAAAAGCTACGGCAATTACACGGAAAAACTAAGAAAATTTTGTTGCCCTTTAAATTTTCCAAACCCAACAAAAAAAATTGTTCACCCCGTTTCCTCTGACAAATACGCGTGTTTCTCGCAAAAAAATTTTTTCCTTTCAGTAAGTTTTTTTGAAACCCCAAAGGGGGCGACCCTTTCCTTCTTCTCAAAGGGAAACGAAAAATGCGAATTAAAAAACTTTAGAATCCGCAAAAAGCTAAAACTCTCGGTATGGTTGCCTTTTGGGAAACATCGGCGCCGTTATGGGGCCTGCAAACTCCTTCAAAGTTTTTTCTTGTTAACCCAAACCAAGGCGCCAACAATTCTTTTCTTCGGACTGGGGGGAAAAAATCTGCCTATAAAATGACCTTGCTAGTTACTCAGGGCGTGATAAATAAAACCCTTCCTTTGTTTTAAAATTTGATATGGCATGAAGGATTAATGATTTATAATTCCCCATACAATTGAGGGCACTGGCAAACCCTCCCTCAAAAGTCTGTTGTACAGTGATCTGTACAGCCCCCCCGAAGCGGCCTATAGTTTTTTTTACGTCTTGACTGTGGGGAACCATCTTTGGGCCCTGATAAACAGGTGCAACCGGTGTCTAAACCTACTTCAAAGCCGAATTTTCAATTGGTTTTTCTGTTCCCTTTGCCCGCAATTTTTCTCATACTTATCTTTGTTACCTCTACTGGCCCCAAAAAATGGTGAGTTTATTTTAAACCTTCATTTAATGTATTTACCTCTTTAAGGGCAATTGTAACGCCTCTTGCAGCGGGCGTCCACATAAAAGTGTTTTGCCTTAAAAGTTAACTGGCTGTAAAAAGCAGAACCTTTCCCTTAAATCCTTTAATGCTTGTCACAATGTTGTTGTGTGCTAAGAGAGGTCCCGCCATGAACTCACATGAAAATCGCGACCACCCCCACCACGCTACCGAAAATTGTGCCAGCGTGAGTTGCGCTAGCAGCCTGCCCCTACTTTGCGCAAGAACGATTTTAACGGGTAGAACAAGGCAACCGAACTCATCTATGACCGTGTTTTGCGTATTGTGCAACAGAATCTGCAAGGTTACTTATCTCATGGACGCGGCATGTGTCCCGTAGATAAAGAGCGCTGTCTATTGAACGATAATCTCGCTGTTGGTGTCTCCGCTGGAAGCAAGGATTGTTGGCGTCAAGGGTCGACTTCTTCCAGCAGTTTTTGTTCGTTTCTTAGAGTCCTGCGACTTAGACCTCTTGAGTGCATTATTATTATCAGTTGTCCGCCATATATTGCACGTATTTAGCAGGAGAGGATACTCTCGGGTTGGGGATCCGCAAAGATGGTCAACGGCGAAGAAAAAGAAACAAAATCTTCGTCGGCGGATCGCGTACGCTGGTGCCTGGTTCACACTGCTCGAACGCTTTTACGCTAGACCCTTCAAGGCCCCTCTTAGTTTTACCGTCCTAATAAATTACAAGGCCACCACCGACCACACGGAGACCGTATATTCAGCAAGCTACACACGCGATCTGGCTGGGTACGACCACCTGATGTCTTGTACCCCTCACGCAGCCCTGTACAGCCACCCTTTCTTGACACCCAGCTTCATCGGAGTAGCCGCTTCTAACTCGGCCTGCCTACTGAGTACGGCCTCCTTCCCTGCGACTAGCCGAGACGCCAAGTCCTTCCAACCAAGTAATGACGCAAACAGTTGCCTGTCAGTAACATTTTATCAGCCACGTACTGCCACCACCTTCCGTGGTGACGTGTTCGAAAACATTAAGGACTTGCTGGAGCAGTTTCAGGGCGTCGTGTCATTTACCCAGTTGGACCATCAATAAAAACTGAAGAGTGTGTACTTTTCGCTGGACAATGTTTCCAGAATTTCGTACGAGAATCTCGGCAGCCGCTTTAGGAGACGTTTGCCAGTACATGCCGCCGAAACCACGCAGAGCGCGTCTTGGAATTCCGAATTCAAAAGCCCAATGAACCGGTTACGGTGTTCGCGGAGTTCATGAATGGGCTATTTCCGAGTGCCGACCCAGATACTTCCGAGCGGAAAAAGTTACGACATCTTTTTTCCGGTGAAAATGAAAAGCTGTTCACTGGCCTCATACGAATTGCTCCTCGTGCTGTGAAGGATATCATCAAAAAGGCGACAGCCTTCAAGCGAGCACTGCAGGAGCAATGCCGAAAGCAAGACCACGGAAACGGCAGATTTTAAAGCACCACTGGCACTGTGGTGAGTGCTTCCACCGATTGAGTGGTGTGTGAGGTTGTCCGATAAATCGTTAGGGACGAGTTTCAGCTGTACAGAATAGTCTTGTCCGAACCAGCTTCTGCCTCTACAGTCGACCTAGTGCGCCATGAAATACGGCAGGCGTTAACATTTTCCGCCCCTGAGTAGCCGCCAGAGCCGCTCCAAACAGTCTATGTGTCGGCGTGGCGTCGCCAAACACCTGCGGCGACCGCCCCAACGACTAGCTGTATTCCTGAAGCCTAAATTTGTCCACAGGCACCGGACGCCAGTAGACGACCGTGGGCTTCAGGAAATTGATTCGGTAGACAGGCACAGAAGACTGACCTCTGGCGCACCAAAGAAAACCGACTGCTTTGCTACCACTATAGCGACGTAGGCCACGTTGGTGTTCCCGGTTTTAAATGCAGAGCATTTCAGTAACTCACGATGTCACCCGCGTTGTCCCGTCGTAGTTCGCACCGTCGTTGTCCGCCCCCCTCCCCCTCCCTATAAAAAAGAAAATACTACCCGGCGCCAGGTTTCGATCCTCGACCTGTGGGGGGAACGCAATGTACATGGTGCTCCACCCACTGCGCCACAAAGCCGACACAGAATGGGACGCTACGAACGCGCCTTATATCGTTGACTCATTCAAATTACTGCTGACGAGCGCTCTCTCTTCAGCAGTTGCCACAAGTGCAACCACACTAACGTAACTCAAACTACTTAACGTCGTGCGCCCCCGGAAATGCTCTGCATTTGATCGTGCCCCTCGCGAGGGGGATGTTTCACTGCGTCGCCATGCGAACAGTTTGCCACGCTTTAGTTTTTTTTTTTCTGCAGTTGATGAAGTTTGTGAACACCAAGAGTCGGAGGCGGCGGCTGCGGTTCACCGTGGATGCTGCTGTAGCTAGAAAACACTAAACAACGAGTGAATAATTTAGAATCTCTCCAGTTAAATGTGTGCAGCGCTGCTCTAGACCCCGTTGCCACCAGGTGACGTACGCACGTTGCACATCATTGTGAACACTGCAGTTGCTAAGGCACATTGCAGGCTAGGGGCTCAGTGTGTAATTTGCTTGGATGGAATTGGACTGCAACGTGTTATTTCTTCTGCGTATCTCCTACCTGGCTTCGCGCAAAGACCTGATGCAATCGAAAACTTCCTTGCTGTTCGCCGAAACCCATCGCCTCCTCGCCGAATCCGATAATCGTCACCAGGGTACGACGCTCCACTTAGCCGCCACGACGGCGGTGGTATGCCTCGGGGAAGATCTGTAAGCCCTAGGCGCGGAAACTAGAAGCGGCAAGAGTGTTGTAGGCTGGGCTATTTGGTTCTATTCTGTGACGGCTAACAGCGCGAACACTAAGCGATAACACGCAAGGTTGAGACGCAAACAAGCGCAGGCTTCAAACTGAATTTTTTTCAAAAAAACAAAAACACAAAGATATACATATGCCGCCTCCTGACAGAGAATGTGCGAAAAGAAAAGAGAAAAAGAAACATACTGGCTGTTGACACCGGCACTAGAAATTATAAAACGTACATTTCAACCCATATCCAGATAGGAAATCTCTTTTACATTCAAAAGAACAGAGTGCTGGCTGACACAAATGGTCGACCGTTTAATAATGTGCGCTGTATTGACCAGCCCTCTGGCCGTCTCGTTTCTATGAAAGAACAAAATCGAAGTCTTGGCGGAGCGAGGTGTGCAATCGTACCGCTTGGAATATGCAGAGAAGTGGGAACTTGTAGCCCGTTTGATTAAATTGTAATGTTTTTTCAATCACCAGTTAAGGTCTTCTCTTCATTCCGCAGAAAACAATTTCCGTGCGCAGCAAGTGGGCCGATTGTGCGCAAAAGTCGATCGCCGCATAAACAAAAAAGCAGGTTATTGCCAAGCCTGGCTGCCCGGTGGAGCATATTCATAGCTACGTACTATGTCGTACTTCCATGGTCCATTCCATTCCTCTCCCTTGAAAGCGTGTCCACGTAGGGCAGACGAGGCGCTGCCCTAACGTGCGATTAAGAGAACATTACCATTCAATCGAAGGGTATACTAGTTCCCACTTATCGGCACATTGCAAGAAGTGCGGTTGCACACCTGGTTTTGGCCGACACTTCCATTTGTTATTTTGTAGGAACCAGGTGGCCAGGGAGCCGGTCGAATAAGGGTATATTATTAAAAGGTCCACGAATTGTGTCAGTCGGCCTTCTGTTCTTTTGCATGAAAAAAAAAAGATTTCTTATCTGGGCATAGGTTGAAAAGCAATTTGTATAATATTTCCCGCTTTTGTCAAAGGTGTTTTTTCTCTCTCTCTTTTTCTCACAAATTGTCTGTAAGGATGTGACATGTATATATTTGAGTCTTTTTCGAATAAAACTGTTTATAGTCAGCGCTTGTATGTGTCTCCCCGTTTCGTGTTTTTGTTCCGTTTTCCGCGCTGTTAGCCGTCGAGAAGCCGCAACTTCGGGAGGCATGGCTGCTGACAGCATAACCCCGCACACCCTTAAAATTATCCGAGTCCGCCGACCGAAAAAAAAATGACGAGGAGAGTGGCCATCGCCGAAGGGGAAAGTGCCTGTCTATGTGTATCTTCGGATGGACCCAATCTTGCTTCTCTTGTCAATACCCGAACCGAGTTCTCGATCATTAGCCTGTCCCTTGCTGATCGGTTAAAAAAGTAGAAACGCCGTTGGATGACATTGTAATGCACACTTTTGGGGCACCTTAACGACGCCGATTGGAAAGTGCACTGCCAGGATCAGCATAGGATACGCTACTTTCTTCGGCACTTTCGTGGTCCTCGCGGAGTGCTTTGGGGATCTCATTTTAGGAAGGGACTTCTTAAGACAACATAACGCTGTCATAGATTAAGGGGAGTGCTTAATCACCTTCTCTCGAGCCACCAGCAGCCCAAAAAACAAGAACGCCCAGAATGTTGCTCATCATTGCGGGTTATCCGCGACGATGTCAAAATACCGCCACACTCCTGCATTGTCCAAAATAAAATGGTAATGTTTTATTTCTTCGTGTAGCCAGCACGTTTACGTAATTCCAAAAGTACTCAAGGGACCTGCAATGGCGTTACAATATTGTCATATTTAAGTGTATACAACGTAAATTGTTGTTGAATATGAAGCAGAGCAGTCCAATAACCGTTGATACGTCCAAATACTGAGAGCAAAAAATGATCCTGAAACAATTAGCTACAGTCTTTATAAAACATTTCAGCGCACATTATTTGATTCAAGCTAGCCAAAAGTAGTGTCATTTTCTAACTCTGTAGATATAGGCTCTCGCTGCGATTCTTGAACTTTGTCTTTAAAGCTAAGCCGATACAAGTGCGAACTTACTTGAGCCCCTTCGGCAGTAAAAATTTTGTCACAAGAAAAAAACCCACCAAACAAACCCCTGGAAGAACTGTGGCGCAGTCAAAGTTTAAGTATTACGACAAATAATACCTTTCATGTACCATGTAGACACTTTCGTATTAGCAGTTTACAAACAGAAAAAAAAACAAAATAGGTTTAATGTTTAAATAATTATTAAAACATATGTTAAAATCATTGTTTATTTATTTAATAGAAAACACCTTCGTCCCAGAACTACGAACTTTATTTGGCAAATACAATTAAATAGTCAATAACATTTTATTTGAGTAGTAAATCTGGAAATTTTGGCAAAAGGCCTAGAAACGTATAGCCAGATGATATTATTTATTTTGATTGTTTCAATTTTTTTTAATTAAAAGTTATAATTGTTTTTGATAGTAGCTACACACTATTCAATTGTGAGCATGTCCTCAGTATGCCGATAAATCTTAAGCAAGTGGTAGTGTGTGTGGGAGAGTGTCTGTGTGTTGGCACCAAGTTAAACGGCCATCGAGACTTAAATGTATATTCGTGGTGTGAAATACACGAAAGATATAACCCCGATTTAACCACGTCATAAACAAAAGTTAGCAATATTATTTCCCTATAATTGCAACACTACGGCAATTTTTTTCACAATTGCTCTTATCCGCATCTCTCAGTGACAACAAAATCGTCCTTTGAGAACAGTACAGTGATTTAATTATAACTGTCCCATGGTCTGGACTTTTCAGGGGAGAAACGCCTTCGGGACTCCGGCTCTCTGAGTCTCGTGTCGTCCTCGGCGTGGTGTCATGTAGTCACGGGAATGAGACACCGGGGAAGCTTTGCCAGAATTGTGAACTTTCTTTTCGTGCTTTCCTAGGCGTCGTGGAAGTTCCTGCCCCCGCCAACGAAACTAGCGGGTCATTTTCCGCAAGCAATTTGGAGACTACCCCTTTTGCCGCCAGGGGTACCTTTGGCGGAGGCTCTTTCGGATAGGGCATGACATGTAAAAGCCTTGGCACCGGCTTTTAGGAGATGCCTATGCCTTCTGGTGTTGACTGAACGGATAATTTTGTTGTCTTGTCGCTGAGAGGTGTGGAAAAGAGCACTCGAAGTTCGTCAAAAAATTGCGCTAGTGTAGCGACAAAAGACAGAATATTATTGCTATCTCTTGTTTCTCTATTCAAAACATGGTTATATCGTTCGCATATGTCACACCGTACAATGAAGTAAAGCCTTGATGGTACCTGTATCTGCATACCAATACACAGCAACTCTTGCAAGAAATTACTAGTCTGCTCTGTTTTATGCGTGCATCAAACACCAGATGTTTCAGATTGGTACAAAATGTACAGGCATACAGTTTAAGTGTAAATCCTCATAAAAGTACAATGAGGAAAATGTAAACAAATAAAATCGGTTGATTTAGCATCTTTTCAGAGGATAAAAATCCTTTGGCGTTACTAAACTATCTTATATGATTTAGATAACTTCTTTAAAGTTGTCGATAAAAATTCAGTATTGTTGAGGCGGGTTTATTTTCGTCAAAAATTTAATGATTCCTATTAAAATAATGTAATTTCCGAAATTGCCATAGCAACATATTTTGCTCTCATTGCTGCCCTATTGTAAATTGGTATTACGAAATATTCTACGAAGCATCTGCAAAGTTATTTTTAGTAATAGTTGCACTGGGACAGCGGCCGCAAATGTGCACTTGCGTTGTTGTGGTGGGTTGTGTTCTTGCTGATAAAAGTAATAATGCCGATGTGGCCCACGAATAGTCGGCCATGTATCTGCATAGCTTCACACACAAATTTCAAAAGAATCGCATGCTGGCTCTTAAGGTGGAGAGTTGCAAAACGACACTACTTAATGCTAGTTTGTATCAGAAAACACGCGCTGAAATTTTTGATAAATAAAGCAGGTATCGTCGCAATAATTATTTTTTCTCTCCGTAGTTAAACGTATAAAATTTTTTGAATACTTCTGCATCATTAGCAGCAAATAAGCAGGTGTTTTAAAGAAGTTTTGAATTATGAAGTGCAAGTGGCAGTTACACTTTAGATATTACCATTTTATTTTCTCGTCGGATACTGCATTGGGTGCAATGAAAGCATCTATGGCTGTATGGGATATGCATCGCGTCTATTGGTGCAGGGCGTATGGGGACATTTTTTAGCATTCTTGCGTGGCACGTGTGGCATTTGAGGCGTTACGGCAGTTTAAAAGCGGCACTGTGCGCTCTTCGGATCCTATCACCAGTTTTTGCAGTACTTTCTCACGCCTACCGTTCTCTCACTGTTACTGCTGTACACTTACACAGCGCTCATAGTTGAAACTCACCAAATGCTCGCAAACCACCTTCACCGAAAATGGCACAGCGCGGGTGAATATTGCAACTATGGCGTGTAGTATTTCATGTCTTCTTGAGGATTTTAATCAGGCTTTCTAGACCTATCCTCCCGATGACGATACCAGAAAGACAGACCATCGTGCTTTTGCAGTTACTGCAGTCGCATCAACGCAGTTGTAGAAAGTTTCTCTATCCGATCTCCCGCGCAGAGGTCACAACACACTGTTACATTCGGCATGGTATTTCTCCTCTGTTGAATTAAGATCAGGCTACTGGAAAATTCCTATGAAAATATACGGCCTTTCACTCGGTGGTTTTGTTGCCGACGTTAATTTTAGGCGTGTAAAACAAATTTCATACTGATAATTTTTGCGAGTTTTGGAGACTGACAAATCGTCAATGGAAGAGCAGATATAGAAGAATGGGATTCATTTTGAATACTTTGCGAGTGAAAGAGAAGGAGGTGCAGTAAGCAAAATTAAGGATCTGTTTAGGTTGTGATATCTGCTTGGTAGGGGGTGTCCACTTGTAGGGATACCCTTGACTGCTTGGCCTCCCGGGGACATTCCACAATGCGAGGATGGGAGAAGAGGTCAGAGCCGGTCGCTGTGTCACCCTCTGCTCGCATGACGGATGGAAATTAGGAATTAGGGACACGGTTGGTGGACACCCTACGACACGATGGAATAGGGTGTCGAGGTCATAGCAGTATTCGAAAAAGGTGCACTAGAGTGTGGAGTATAGTGCATGGAGTAAGCTTTAATGAGGATAAGCGTTCGATGCAGGCTTCGGGGTATGGTTGCTTTGGTTCTGATTATGTGTTGGTGGAGTACTGGGTGTTGTTGGCCCCGTGCTTGTAGTGGAGAGTATGTCGGCATATTTTAGTAGGGTCAAGGGGTTGCACAGCCCTTCATATTCCAGGTTATCTCCCTTTTAATAAACGGCTGTTTCGTTGCGGGCGTGGGAAGAAGCGTGTGACCACTAACATACTTTGACAGAAGCGGAGTCAGCTGCACAGACAATATGCCGCTCTTTTACTGGTGTAATTTGTTGTAGAATATCCAATGAATTTGGGTATATGTGCCGAATTAGAAAATTGCGGCATGCAACTACAGAGCCGCTCAGTATGTCTGTATATGCTTGGCAAGTGGTGGCGACAAAGGGGCTAGACGGTTTTTAGGCGATTTCTATGAATGTTTTAAATTTTGATGCTTTTATCTCTCGTTCGCATTTTCCCCAATGCTAGAGCATGCAGACCTGCAGTCGTATAGAGATGCGTTTGCATAGTTCTCTTCGTAGTACCTTGCTATAGGTCGGGTGCATGATACGTGGAATTCGCGCCGGTCTGGGGAGTCGTCGAATACAAGAGGGAATGAGTGTTTTTTTATCTTGCCTTTGTGAGATCGAAATCCCGAGCAGGCGTGGTGCGGCTATTCCCGTGATGGTGATTTCGAAGAGAACAAATTGTGGGCTTCCATGCGTTTCTTCGATTTCTTACATGTGTTGCGATCCCCCAGTCGTAGCAATGTTCTCTTCTCCTTTTGGATGGAAATCCTAGCGCGGTTTTGTATTCTTGCCATATCGCTTTGGCTCATTCGGATGGTTTTATTTCTAGGTATGAGGAGGTATACGCAATGAATATCTTAAGGTTGGCTTCGATTTTTCGAAGAGCACCTCAATTGTGGAGGGCAAATCTTCGGTAGAGAATCTGTGGCTGAGGTGCGATAATTGTAAGATGTATGGTTGAGTCGGATGAATGGTTTGACATTCCAACCGTATGTCGGTTTGGAGAGAAACTGTTTTTCTGGTGCGGGACTTTAAAGTAAGGTTCCATATTGATGCTGAGTTCAGGGTGAGGTATATATTACCGCGTTGTTGTATGGTGTTTCAGAAGAACACCAATAAACAAAGCGGTTTCCACGATTACTTTTTACGGAGTGGATGGTTTGATGTTCTATTCTGAGTATGTGTCAACAGTTAGAAAGAGATCTTGAACAAAATGAAATGACGGCTACTTTGTGAAAGTGATATTATCGTAAAGATATTGTTACGAGAATGTGAAAAAGCCGCAGTAGTGCTTGCGGCTGTGGGCGCGACGATCAACAACTATGACGAAGCATCGTGTTGGTTGTGCTGCCTGGGTGAACGCTCTGTAACGGCTGTCTTATAGGTAATGTAAATGGACCATCTCGTCCTGTATATAATATTCTTAATCATCAACCATGGTTCGCGTCATCTGTTCTACTGCCACGTAACATTTTGGTGGAGCTGCTGGGCATCGGTCCCCATAGTAGCCCCAGCGTCGCCTGGCCTCGGCTCCTAAGACCATCGCTACAAGCCTCTTTGATCGCACCTGCCCGCCCCAGCCCCGGTGAGCAATGGACACGACCGTCCCCAGCTCTGTTTGCCCAGCCAGTGACTTACCGGGACCTGCCGACGTGACGAGTCATGATCCAACGAGACGAAGGTGCCGACAAGCTGCCCAGTTTTCCAGCATGAATCCAAGGGGTTTGGACGCTGCTTCGTTGTATGGGCGGGCATCACTGTTCTGCGGCTGCTGCTCACCGAAATCTCCATCATCACTCGTGGCCGTCAGAACTTTTCCACTCTTTTCATATCTCAGTCCCATCCTCACCACACCCGAACATATACTGGGGCCACGACTGGGACTGACTACATCGATGCGGGGGTTTTGCTACTGGAAGACGGAGAAGGCCGCAGTAGGCCATGCGGCTGTGGGCCCGACGATCAACCCCGACGACGAAGCTGCATCTGGGGCTTGCAGCCTGGCCGAACGCTCTGAAACGGCTGTTTTGTAAATAATGTAAATATACCATCTCGTCCTGTATATATAATAATTAATCATCAACCATGGTTTGCGTTATATGCTCTACCGCCTCGTAACAATATATTGCAGGGAGACATATATACAGCTTACTCCAAGTCGGGTGTGCCAACACGGCAAAAAAATATTACAGAAATCGCGCACTTGTTCTCCGCGACGCGAACGTCCCGTGGCCAAATTGAAGTCGGATGTAAACCCACTGAACACATTTCAGTGAACCCTGAACACATAAAGCACGTCAACTTTTCGGCATTGATTGAACAATATTGAGTATTTTATTTAAGGGTCAACTTTATTAGGGACGCTACTGCGGCTGAATTCAGCTGCTTGTGCAGAATTGTGTATAAGGACGGTATGGTCACTCTTACTGGCGCCTAAATATAACTTTGAATATTTACATTCCTTGTCTGGTTCCGCGCCAATGTATTGTTGGTGATGCGGGAACCTCCTCATAAGTTTTCTGACGCATTGTTTGCGGTGCTGCTCGTACTTTACGAGAATTCCGCACCTGGAAGGGCAAGCAATGCTCCAGAAAGAAACGAACTCTCTTCTATCACTCTAAGCACAGGCACAAAGATGCCCTAGCTAAACCAGTGTCGTGAAGTCATGATGTTTTTTCCCTGACTCCTGCAAAATTTTCATGCCCACAGTACTTCCGACCATTGAACAATGCGCTAACCAATTGTTATGATTCGTCATCGTAGATGGAGGAATGAGTTTTTCTTCGTTAAACCGGAAAATTATTTGGTACACCATTGTTGTCTGTCTTAAATCCGAAAGTTACCGACTAGTATTCAATTTCCAAAATGTGGCTGGTGTGTAGCGTCCGGAGTACGACACCTCGTCTGGTCTTACTACAGTTCCAGATAAAAGGAATTTAAACACTAACTGAAGAACACTACAATTATAGAGAAAACGTCCAAATGGCAAGCGCCCCAAGCGCAGCTCTTTTTCACACCACCGGAGGCACGCCGGCCGAAATCGCGTCACCTGTGCCTGACATCAGTCACTTTTAGATGCGGCATTCTACACCAGATAAGCTTTTAAAGATCCCCCTCTTTTTAAGCTTCTCTCCAGCGTGTTTCTTCCGTGCGTGCATTACAGGTTGCGTCAGAAGAGGTTTTTAAGTACACGTGATTGCTAAACTTTGTTTTGCTGACTTTACACAGCTTCGCTTTAAATCTCCGTGACCCATGGGCTTTCTCTCACGCTGTGAAATTGCACAGACATTGTTTCGCTTAGAGGAAGAACAGTGGCAATCGATGGAGCATTCGTCGGAACAGAAACGCGAATGGGTATGCAAACAACAGAAACCGCGTCTGGCGCCGTTTCCACCGAAAGTTCCTGCCGGATAGCTTGGCACCTCTACAGGATGAACACAAATGTCGACATCAGCCAGTATTTCTGTTTCAGCTTGAAGGGCGTTTACAGCGAGAATTGGGCGTGCCGTCGAGGCCCCACCAAATATCACGCAGATGGACGCCAAACTCGCGAAGCTGCTTGAGGCAAAAAATTTACTTCAACCAAGATGGTGCAAGCAATGACTCAATAGATGACTGAGGACGAAGACTGCGGAATTCAACCGCTAGATAGAGGAACACGTACTCTCATTGAACACTCAGAAATGGGACGAGATCTGCGCCCTCACAGACGGTCGCATGCGTATGGGGGGAAAGTGGAATTTAATCGAGAAGCTCATCGACAACCAGCGGTCGAAAGGCAATCAACAACTGGCACTCGACAAACTCATGCACAACTTGCGAACGTCGGGCATGACGGACGAAAATGTGTTCGATAAATTACCTATCCTCTACATCTCTGTGCGTCAGAGCTCAGATCCAGACTATCCGCAATACCAAGGAGAATAAAAAGAGATTCTTGACGGTCCAATCATGGAGCCGGACGTCTGGGCGGCCCTGCGGGACCTGAACAGCTGTTCTACCCTGAGGCCTGACGGTGTCACGAACCGAATGCTTAATAACCTCGACGCCAAGTCGGTGAAGACCCTCACGGAAGAAGGGAACGAGGTCTGGACAACTGGCGAATTTCCCAAAAGCTAGAAAGAAGCAACGGTCGTCATGATTCCCAAAACAGGTAAGCCCCTAGAGCCAGAGAACATAAGACCGATCTCGCTGACTCGGCTAGGTGCGGTCAAAGGAGTACGGGCTCGGTCCGAGGGGCACCCCGCAGGGAGCGGTACTCCTCTACAATCTATTTATCCGGGACCTGTCCCTCAACCTGGGACGTATCCCCTGACCAATCACGCTCTGTATGCGGACGACATCATGGTCTGGAGCGTGGTGCTTTCGGAAGCTGACACTGAAGAAGCCCTGCAAACGGCGCTTAGAGATCACAGAAGAGTACCTTCAGGACACGGGACTAAAACTGCAGCTGGGAACGTCGGAACTCCTGCTACACCGGTCCATCCGTAAGGGCAGAGCGGAGTGACCGCACCGAATCAAGCGGCCATGGAGCTGCGCGAGTGAGACTGCTCCGTCATGCGGTAGGTCGATGTCATCAGGATACTCGGTATGCTCAATATCAACTCGAGGGGAAAACACCAAGACCATGAAGAACCTGACTGGTTAAATGGAAGCGAGTCCGACTCTGATACGCGTCTCCAACCAGAGGTGCAGGCCTCTCCATGCACGCACCTAACGCCTTCCTCATGAGCCGCATAACTACGTGGCGGGTGCCCTCGACTGGTCCCGCACGGAAGAGAATAAGGTCAATACGCTCATG
This sequence comes from Haemaphysalis longicornis, assembly GCA_013339765.2. Lineage (NCBI taxonomy): Eukaryota > Metazoa > Arthropoda > Arachnida > Ixodida > Ixodidae > Haemaphysalis > Haemaphysalis longicornis. The sequence goes on along the minus strand of CM023452.1, from coordinate 15,740,556 downwards.
AGAAAGAGCATAAAGAGGGTGCTCGGTATCTTATTATCCTAAATTACGGAAAACTGTGAACAACTGGGCATCCACAATTCACTGGTCGAAATCACAGAAGCGCCGAGAACCGCGCAAGAACAGAGGCTGGTCTCGAACAGGGCCCGCACAAAACTTCTTAGAGGCATCATCACATGAACGAAGATTTTGTGGATCACACTGCACAGGTCCCCGTAGTGGTGAGGGAAATGTTCCAGGTGGACCCGTTACCGAGGAATCTAAATCCCCAATATAACAAGGGGAGAAGGCGAGCCAGTGCCAGAACTATTTTACAGCTCACAAATACAAGGTCGGCCAAATCTCTGCTTGGGGACGTCGCCCAGTACGGCCGCTCGGGCAGGTTTGGCAAGGCAACGGTGAATGACAAAGAAAACCTCGTCACCTCGGTGTCGTTCTGTGCACCAAAGGCCATTACGGCGGAATAAATCGCCTTATGCATTGCCATGACGGACAGCCGGTTCAAGCAAATCTACACGGGCTCCCGCTCCGCGGCAAGAGCCTTCCTCAAATTAACTATTGCCAAAGAGGCAGCAAGGATTCTACAGGGAAGAAAAGAACAGTCGTTCCAAAACATCACATGATTCCCGGCCCACATAGGCCACGGAGTTAATGACACCCTTCCCAATGCCAACGAGTTCGCACACGATCGTGCGCGAGAAACGGCCAGCCGCGGCGAACGAACAGGCCCAGCACCCGATGCGCCAGAGAGCTCCGAGACGCGTTACTCACTTTCAACGAGATAGTTAAACACTACCAACGTACGCGAAGAACACTCCCGCTGGCCCACCGTGCTCTCACACACCCACAGTAAGCAGCTTTAAGAATGCTTCAGACCGGTTCCTTCCCAACCAGGAGCCGGTTTACCTTATTTCATCCTGACATTCACCCGCACTGTCCCCTCTGCGACGCAGCTTACCGTAACTTAGACCAATATGCTGTGGCACTGCCCCGCGTTGCAAGAGAGGACGCCGAACTCAACACAGAGGTACAATGGGCCAGGGTGCTCCACAGCGAAGACTACTACACTCAACTCCGGGCTGTCCAGAAGGCCTGCGTTAGAGCAGAGGTCCTAAACCTCCCGCTAACCGCGCAGGTGCGTCCCGCCCCTACTCTGGACCGTAATCTGGGTCGCTAGGTTAGACCTCCCGGACTTAATAAAGTTCAATGTCTGTTTGTGCTCTTGACTTCTAAGGCGCTATCGAGAGAGAGAAAAAGCTCTTTATTAGAGAAAAGCAGAGATGTCTGCGGCATGTTAACGCCTACATGCTACTCTGCGGGGTAGGGCGGAGGGAAAAAAGTTGCAATAGGAAGTGAGAAGGAAGAGATAGAAGAGAGAAGGATATAAAAGAAGTAAAAAAAGGAGGCATTGTCTGTGTTGGGGACCGTCAGTGCGACACGTAAAAAGTCTGTAGACGGTTGCACAATGCAGGAGTCCTGGTCCTATATTAGCTCAGCAACGCGATGTCATTGAGGTATTAAAATAATGCGGTCAGCACTTCACGCTGAGACGAGGGAGATGGCCATGGTCCCAGAAGTGCTTTTAAAGTTAGGGAGCTGTGGTTGAGGCACTCGATCTTCTGTGCGAGGTTGTTTCTTTCTTGACCGTACGTAGGACACTGCCAGTAAAATATGCCCGATGGTTTCTCGTGAACCGCAAGTTGTCACAATACGGGTTCGAGGTGAGGCGAAGGCGATACCGGTAGGGGTTTGTGAGCGTACGTTCAGACGTAATCGATAGAGCAAAGTCACTAGCTGACGTGGAAGTCGCTCCGGTAACCTCAGGGCCAATGTTGGATCGACATGATGCAGGAATGGGTGGTGGATTTTCCGGACGAGACCAGAAGGGGCTTCTGTCCCTAAAAACAAGCTATTTTGCTAATCTTGAGGCATCGTGGTTCGTGAAGAAGATGTTCCTCATGTTCCGCAGTCGTAATCCTCTCTTGGCAGCCTCATCTGCTTTGTCATTGCCATTGCCTATGATACCGCAGTGGGCAGGGATCCACAGGGACTAGACGATTTAGGTAGGAGGCATCACGGGATATATTTTCGTGAATGCTAAAGGAGCTGGCACGTCGAAGAGTTTGCAGCGCTGTTTTTCAATCTGTGAATATATCCCACTGTGCTGGCTGCTGCGGAGAATGTAGGGAAGTGCTTCTTTGATGGCATGAAGCTCAGCAGATGTAGATGAATTTGGGTGCTCAAGATGGTGATGAAAGGTGCTAGATCGGTTGATGAAATGAAGAGCCCGGAAGAACTGCAGTCAGGCATGGAAGAGCCATCAGTAAAAATGTGGGTCATATGAGAGCACTGTCTACTTATAAGGGCAAGTGTTAATTGAAGGAGGCATATCTGAGGCACAACCTTATTTCAGGTGAGTCCAGGTTTGTTTAATTTTGTGCATAGGGGTGTAGAATCCAAGGCGGGAAATCAGATGGCATAAGGTGTTGTCGTTGGGTAGGTACAGGGATGTTTATAGTATTAATCGTTTCTGCGAAGCTCGAAATTTCTCAGCCTCTGGGGTACGCCAACGACGACAGCGTTACCACTTGATGCCGTGTTGCTCTACTTGGGTCCAGCGAGCAAGCTACGACGACAACACGACCACCTAAAGTGCCCTGCACTTGAAAGGCTATTCGAATAAGATTGAACTGACGAAAAACTGAAAGCTGGCTGAGTTAGTAAAGCATGGCTGACTGAAAAATTATTGTATTGACATGTAGCGCCGAATATTAAAAATCCATAACCCTGAGGAACCCATGACAGGTGCACCGTTTATAGGCACGTTTGAAAATACATATGTGTGCTTCTTATACATTTTATAATTTACACGGGCTGGATAGTGTCGTGGCAAGCAGGTTTCATTTCTGGATTGCAGGCGCAAGGGTCAAGTTTAGCTATCACATGTGCTATTCTATTTTTAATTGCTCATTTTACATGATTGAAAATTGCGCTTGAGGTTACTAAGGACACACTTGTAAGGAATACAAACGGACGACGTGGACAGCACGAGAGCAAACAAACAACTGAATTTATAAGAAGTGAAAAATCAAAACATTAAGAAAGGGTTAGAAAGTACGAATGAAAAAGGTGGGAGGGGGATTAAAAGCCCATTCTTGATAAACACAGGCGCTAAACATCGTGATCTCTTTAATGGCTCTTTATCTTTGCTTGTAGAACTGAGCAACAGCGTTATCTGCGCTTCACGCTTTTGTTTTCCACACTTATTTGCTATGAACTGCTCTTCATGAATTCTATTTCAGGCGGGGCCAGCACGATTGAGCATGAGCTCACGCATTCGGTCTGCTGTGTTAAAATGTGATAGGCTTTGCCAATTTCGGGTGTCGTCTTGTTGCGTGATCTTGCCCGAACTGAATTTTCCTGAAACAATGGGTTGCACTCACAATTTTTGCAGTGGGTCGCCAAATTGCCTGAGTGGGTCTTTGCCGTTTGAGGGGGCCGTTTAAGCAAACGGCCTTCTCAGTCAGTTTGGCCCCTTAGGCAAGTTAAATTATCGCGTAGGTAGCTGAGCGAAGGCCAGCTACGGTACGGATATACGCGGGATTGTTCTTTTACTTTGTGTTCTTTTGCTCTTTGAAAGTTGCTTTTGCCTGTTCGTATTTTACTTACTATACTCTTTATCGGTTTTAGGTGGGTTATTGCTGGAAAATGTGCACAGATCAGTCACGGGCTCCTATTTGAGTTCGTTTGTAAATACGCAGCAGGTCCGGACCGGGCAGCGGCCGGTCTACAGGGCTGAGGTCTCGGCCGGCCTGGTCCAGTTCGTTGGCCTTCTTAGGTGGGCCACGCTGGACATACGGCGGTAAACACCGGGTCCGGGCTGTGCTAGGGCCCCAAATTCTGGCCCATGAACTGTTATAATATGCGGGTTATTGCATGTAGTTCTCGAAACTGGAGCCCCAGAAAACTCTTACTTGAGAATTTATTTCCTTAACGCAGCGATTGTTTTTTTTTTCACCTTCAAAAGAATTTAGAGGAAGCTTCCTGTCCCTCTGTGAATAAGCTGCCGATTAACCTCGAAAACATTTGTTCGAATATGCTATTTCTGCATCTTGAATTTTGCGGTACAATATGTCGAACGGTAGCCCGCCTACTGCAGCTTTGAAAAAAATGTGGAGGAATGTGGCTATATGCCTCGAGCTAAACAATCGTTCCGTCGCCTGCTGCCGCTTCTCCGTGGCGCTTACGGGATGACCGCTGCACATCTAATGTCGACTCATCTTATCTTTTGTTTCTCTTTCGCTTCTTGATGACTTTTCGCGCCTTAAACGACTTGTTATGGGGATGTCTGCGAACAAATAGTACATTATGGCATTTACAGCAATTTAAAAAATAATTACACCCTGATGAGGATGCGAAGCATCATGGCGGTTCCATGTGGTTCTATTGTGTTGCCGTTAATTTGAGTGATCTGGTTTTTACTAAAGCCAGAGGGAATTTCGCGTCCGGGTCCACACCGGTGGCAAAGGCATGCAGGTACTGTTGTGTTACGGTGAGTAGGTGGTGGTTCTCGAGGCGCCGAAACTCGTCCATCATATTCTTGTCGATGTTGTCTCTGTGGTAGAATCAGTAGCCTCCGTCAGCGTTGGTGAGGAAAGGTTGCTGACATTGGTGCACCGGCTGAGAGCAATGTACACGCCCTCCTCTTCGCAGCTTTGTCTTCTCCTTCTTCTTCTTTGGCCGTTTCCCTAAGGGAAGATGACGACGGTGGTTGAACGCGAACCTCTCTCGTGATGGATTCTTTGGTTGGCCAATCCCTAGGAGCATAATGCCCCAATCATCATCAGAGGCGCTGCGGACGGGTCTGGTTGAGCTGCAAGGCGCGTGGCGCTTCACGCCACAGCTTTCCCACGTGAAATTCAACATCATCCTCTAAAGTTTTCCGTTCGTTGTTCCTGTTCACGTTCAGCTTCGCGTTCCTTCGTTGTATCAGTAGCTTCTTGACATAGTTTGAATAAGTCAGGGACATAAGGCGCGTTCGTAGCACTTGCTCCTGTCCCGGATTTGTAGCGTAGTGGGAAGAGCACCGCGTACCTCCAATTGCGGCTAGAGAGTCGGGGGATCGAAACCTGGCGCCGCTAACTATTTATTTCTTTATAGTGTAGTATCGCGTAGCTGTGGGTGTAAGGAGGAGAGTTCCGCATGCGCATTGTGAGTGCGGACGCCGACGACGCTGACGCCGACACGGGACAGGCCACCGCTATATGATGCTCCGCTTCTAAAAACTGCTGCGTCCTGATAAAGTGCTCGAACGCCAACAAGAGCTCTCCGAGGACGCGGTGCGGGCTTCTTCGCCTCTCTTACGGGCGTCGGCAACAGCAGCAGCATAACGCCACTATACCCTCTAATACATCAGGCGCAAGTGAATTCTGTTGTCGCCTCGTTTAGACCTGATTCTGGCACAGTGGGATGGTATCTTCTTGCTTCGCGGACAACAAATGCGGCTTGGTTTCGAACATATACGTTGTAGAAATATATTATTCGGGGATGTGCTTTCGTAATACCTTAAAATAACTTGTGCCTTTCATTGGAATAGAGGCCACCCAAAATGTAATTATATTCCAAGTCGGCGGGCCGGTAAATATGTGCCCACTTAGGAGAGTAATGCACCGTGGAAAAATAAGTGGTCTGCCAAGTCTGGAAGCAATATATAAGCTCGTACGGTAATTTCAAAAATTCAGTGCAGCTTAAGAAATGCTAGAGACGTCCGTCTTAAATTAAGCGAGGTAGGACTCACTAGACCAATCTGATGAGAAACGCAGTGATATTTTACAATACGGGGAGAGGGGGGAGCGAAATAAAAGAATGACCGTTTTAGTAAGTACACACACAAGCTGCGCGTTCACTTTTATTTTGTTTTTCGATATTGACGAACAGCTGATCACTCGGCGGACGCATTTACGCATTTTTCGAAGTACACAGTAAGATAACAAGTGATAGAAGGTGTCGTTGCAAGAGTGTGGTATCTTATAGGCCTTCTCATTTCACTTTTGTGCTTGATTCTTTATATTCATTGCCTCATATGAACATGTTTCAAACAAGCGTTAACACGTGTAAGCGGAGGATATATGTAGCAGATGATGAATATTCCCGAGGGCTCACCTCGTTACACGACGACACAACAGTGAATTCTTTGTCGTGTGCTGACTCCCGCATAGATTTCTACGTTGTCCATCGTACTTGCTGCTTATAATGTCCGTGAAATACATGCCACATTGGCTTGTCCATGCAGGATAGTGATCAATACTGTGATATGAAGCGTGGCTGGCGTGCTCTCAGGTATGAATGCTACGCCAGTATTTTTCAGCAAACAAAACTGATTTGCGTCGTATTGTATAGCACTAGCACGAGCATCGTGATGAACAGTGCTTACGGAGGTACTGTTAGTATATTTCGTGGCAGTGGAATTTTAAGAAGCTCCATGCATATGCCGGCTTAGCGACGCTGGCATATGACACACACCTGGTGCTAATGCGACCGAATTTACTCCACTAAGATCAAGTCAGAAGCCTTTACGCTGTCGTAACTACACCACAGTTACGAACAGAGTGACGTCTGCGCAAAATTATGTATTTCCAACGAAAAAAACAGAAAACATCAGCTGCGAACGGGGTGCAAAAGCAACGGCGACAATGGTGAGCGCGCCGGAGACTCCCGCGACTGCTTTCGAAACGGGCCGCTAGGGGAATATCAGTGGCGCCCCTACAGGTCAAGTAAATTCAACTTTGGTTGAACCTAACGCATATGCTGCAAGTCGAAGGGGTACAACAGCCTATTTCGGGACTGTTATAACCAGACGACGTTGTTGTTTTAGCTGATAACCAGACCGATATACAACGGCTCATAATTAATAGCGGCCGCGAAGCCACGGACCTGTGGTTAAACTTTAGCGCAGAAAAATTGGGAATAATGGTTTTCAATGACACTACCACTGACACAGTGTCTATCCAGCAGGGCGAATTACCTAGAGTGATAGAATATGAATATTTGGGAGTGTGGATAAACGAAAGGGATGACTACTTAAGAATTCATCAGGAGCAACTTAAGGTAAGGGAAAGCTAAAAGCAGCTGTAATGATGCGTAGAGCTCTGGGGGGGTATATAAGAAATATGAAATAGCGAGAGGAATGTGGAAAGGAGTAAAGGTTCCAGGTCTCACATTTGCGAATGCTGTACTATGCCTAAATCAGAAATTCTATCACGCATTGAAGTGAACCAGCGAACAGTTGGCTGTATGGCATTAGGCGCGTATGAAAAAATATCTAAAGAAGCAATGCAGGGAGATATGCGCTGGGCGTCATTTACAGTTCGAGAAGCGCAGGGTAAAATATGTTTTAGAGGTGGTTAAGAACAATGGATCAACGCAGGTGGGTAGCTAAGGTGTTTAAGCCCCTATGCTTGAAAAGCGCGGACACGCAGTGGTTAGGAAAGACGAGAAGGCTAACGATGAAATCCGGAAAGAACAGTGGAGAATCTAAAACAGCCAAGGTAACGGAAAAAGTTGGAAGGCAGAAGGAAACGGAAGAATGGAGAGAAAAAACTGTAAGCTAAAACGTCGTTAGAGATGTACATGGCTGAGAAATTGGACTTCAGAAAGGAACATTTCTACAGTACTTCTCAGGGCAGAGCTTTGTTTTTTGAAGCTAGCGCAGGTTGCTTGCGAACTAAGAGCTTTGTGGGGAAGTATTGAAAAAATGATGGGGTATGCGTGGTCTCCAGAAAAGAAACAGAAACTACGCGGCACATGGGGTTAGAATGCGGGGGTATCCATCAAAATCTACATGAGGGAAATATTGTGGCTTCGACAAGCCCTCGGATTTAGGGGAAGCACAAAGAAAGTTAATTTGAAGGCTGTCGAGGTGACGAAAAGATTAGAATGCTGGTAGACGAAAAGCAGAGAGGGGAATATTGCCTAGGACAGTTACCACCTGTAATAACAAAAAAAGATTATTTTGTGCCTGCCCTAAGCAGCGCTAGTATTAAACCAAGGCTATCATCATAGGTATATTAGTCATTTTTGGTAAGGTGAAAAGTCATCACCCCTATACAAAGGGGAAGCCAATAGCAACCATCCGCATCATCATCATCACAAGCCGGGAGCGAGGGGTATGGCTTTCGTGTTTTATATGGCGCACGCACACGAACTAACCATACATGTTTTTAATGCACAAAAAACATACGCTAACAGGCAAATTGCTCACGACCGATCACCGTCGTCAGCATTCGTGACGGTATGAAAGAGTAGCGCATGGTGAAAGTTTAACGTGGACGATGCTTGTGATGAGCCATGTTTGTATAATCACAAATGTCTGGACACCGTGCAGCTCCTAACTGCGCCACCATGGCCTTTACATACCTAACCCTAAGGCGGAGCCTTGTCTAGATGATACGCCCGCTGAAATTGATTTCCCTTCGTTTTCCGAATACCTTTTTGTTTACACGTGGCGTCAACACGACCGGAACTGAAATCGCAATACTTCAGACGCAGGCATATGTGCGGATCATACGTTGGTTTCCAAAGTAGTTTATTTTTAGCGCCCATCCGTTCTGTCTCGTCAGAAGCAGCGTCTTCTAAAGATAAATGTCCGAGGTCGGAAGGGGGAAGAAGCAATAACACCAAGCAGGAGCGGCACTTCTTCCCACCGCGTATCATGTCCTGTTTTCAACACAAATCATTGGCGCAATCCAACCTGTGAGCTTCTTTAAAGTTCCTGCTGAAATTACCGCTGCGCTTCTTTAAGCAATAGGTGGCTTATTTGATTTTCTCCATATCAAAAACGCGCTTTCGTTGGAAGCATACCGCATAACAACAACGAAGCCGAACATACTTAGCCGCAGTATCCAAACTTGGCAGTGTCCCGACAGCTCGTCATAAGGCTACAAAAAGTTCTAAGGCAGCTGACGAGAAGCACACTTGCATGTAGTCGATGTTAAGATCCCGCCGCTGTTTTTTTTTCAAACATCTGAAAGGTGAAGACGCGGTGAAACTGCTTGCTTCTCTCTTTTTGAGGAAATTGTTAAACGGATAGAATAACCCTGCAATTATGAACTCGGGTGGAGTGAGGCGAGAAACCGGCGATGCACCCTCTGCAATATTTTCGAAGCCTTGCGTGAACATGGAGAGGGATCCAAAAGGCCGGATTCAGTGTGAGAATACTTCGAGGTATTTTGTACGTGGTTAGTGACATAAGTTCAACAATATGCATTCGTTGCTTTTAAAGAGAGGGAAATATGTTTTGGTTACAACTACATTGGAGAATACTCTCCGCCAAAAATCTGGGCGACTATTGCTTGAGTTTACGTTACCTTTACGAAAAATATTTCGATAAAATAGTATAACCGATCAAATTTTGATACTGTCAGAAAATAGTGCCCGTATTATGACTCGCGCACTATGCTGTCCGTAAAGGCACTGTGTGTTTGGTGCACCTTGTATATTACGTAGAAAGTTATTGAACGGCGCCGTTAGTGATAATATAGTGGAGTTGTAAAGCTTTCTCCAGATGGCCTTATTCATGATTTGTTAAAGACGTGGGCGCAGTAAAAATGCAGTTGGAATGAGCGCACGGTATTACTGTTATAGCCTTAGCAGAGCTTTCTTTTGATTGTTGACGGCGGTCATAAAAGAAGCTCAGCATTTCTTCCCCTAATAACAAATATAAGCGTGTGTTAAAAAAAAACATAAAGAGTATTTTTTTCATCGAAGCATTTTTGTATGTCCGGAAACGACGTTTTAAAGATACAATTTTGTATAAACGCTATAATTGCACTTTGACATTGTGGCCAAATTTTATAACACAATAAGCTTTTTTAAAAAATTTGTCAGCCTCCTTTTAGAAGTTTTTTCCCTTTTTTAACTTTTCTATATATGTTTAGGTAAGCTTTTTGTTTATTTTTTTTAAACGCGCGTTGATCCTTCCATGGAATGCCATTTACGTCTACTACAGTTTGTGTGTTTACATTTTGGATATATTGATGTGTTTCCAAATAGATTTTGTTATGTAAGGGCCGTTATCACTCCTACGGGAACGTGTGCATATATATCTGTGGCGAGTTTGTGTGACCAATTGGATGCGTGCCAGTACCTATATGCGCCTATTCGAATGACCTTACTGTCGTTCTTCTGGGAGAGAGTTGTAGATGCTCCTGCCGGACAACGTCGTCAACGGGCCCGTCAGAACATTTCAGTCTGTGTAGACGTACTTCCGCGCTTCCTGACACGAAAACACACAATGGCGTGAGAACTGAGCCTTCAATAACGTCACCAACAATAACCTGGGTTCACGCGTTATTCCCCAAGTCTCTTCCCCCAGTAATGACCAAGACGTGTAAACAAACTCATTCGAAAGTTGCATCTTTAGGTAATGTTCAATTGTCTTGAAACCGCTTTCCTTTTATCACGGGGTCCCTGGGTTTTCGTTCTGAGGTATATTGGTCGTTTTATGACTTTCTAATTGCACAAAACTCCAAGTCCAGAAAGTTTTTTTTTTTTTATTCGTATATGGGTAGAGCAAGCTGCAAACAGTCCTGTGGTAGATGCTATAAACTCCCAGCCGTAAGGAACGCTTCTGCCTCGCGTAAATTCGCTATCTAGCGAACGCACAAAAGAGGGCCCCATGACCATGCGTTCCCAAATATTATTCCTTCGAAGTTTTTAAATGAAAATTTTAGAAATACATTATTTATCTGCTGTTAATGATGGTAATTCTTATCAGAGTTGGTTTCAGCCGTTGAGGAGGTGATGCTTTTTTGTTTGCTCGCCCGATACACATTACTTAAAGGGACACTGAAGTGATATGTAAACATTGCGGGATTACTAGCGCAAATTGTAGTCCGGAGTCCCCAGGCCATGTTTCGACCACTCTAGGCGCGTTTACGCGATTTTATTTAGTAGAAAAACTAATTCGAAAACGCTGTCCTCCTCTCTTTACGCTCGCCCATTTTCTGTGGCGTTTTCGTGTGACGTCAGGAGGGGATGAGCTGGCAATTGGCTGCGCCACGGCTGCGCTACTGCACGGCTCCCCGGCCGACAGAGTCAGTCGGCCCAGCGTCTCGTCCGCCGGCCGCCGGCGGGTCGTCGCAATCAAGGAGGTTAAAAAAAAATTGCTTGGTCGCAATTCGTTCGCTTAGTTGAAACGAAGCCAGGACACGTTTGTGAATGGAAGAATGTGCCTTTCTTTACTTGGTTTGTTTGTACACTGTATCTAGCTCCAAGTCAAGGTCGCTTCACACAAGCGCTGCACATGCGACGCTTCGCTGACTGGTACGCCAGTAGGAAAATATAAGGCCTCTTGAAGGCGGGAGAAGAGTCAGCGAAGTCAATATAGGTACTAAGGAAATAAAATCAACTGATATTTTTACCGTACAGCGTAAAACTAGGGCGCGGGAAGCACTTCTTTGCGCTGGGGAACAAGCACAGCGGTCAGCAGCACGACTACGCATCTGCGAACGCTTTTCCGTTTACGAAATGCAATTGATAGACGTGAGCTACTGTGGAAACTCGGGCGACGCTTACTGCACGATCGCAGTACAACAAATAGTCACCTAAGCGGCTTGAAATGCCAAAACTAAATAAAAGTGTAAACCGGTTGTACAATATATACCCTATATTAGCAAGGCATTCGCGTCCCGCTCCGTGGCCTAGCGGTCTGGGGCGCTAGGAATTGACCGGAAATGTTTTGCGAGTCACGAGTTCGAATCCCCGCGGGTACGTGGTTTTTTTTTTGTAAGTTAACTTTTTTGTTTTACGCCGATGTTTTCTATATTGAGTTCACCTTTTTTGGGGCCGCAACGTTCATGGCTACACGAACTAGTTCACAAAACGCGCGCAGGCTGGCACTGGCGCGCTAGCGAGTTCTCGTTGGCGTGCTGTTGCCATAAGCACCGACTGCTTGCAGGCAGTGGGCACAGGCCAGAATGAACAGACCCTTGGCCTGGTGCGAACACGCTTTTTACGATACAGGCATGAGGAGGCAAGCTCCAAATATGGGGGGAAAGCGCATGACATTTGGGCGTCTGCGGGTACGCGGAGGGCGTTCATGCACTGCGTAGGTCTCGGCTAGTGAATGCTACGACTACAAGCCGTCCTGGGAGGCTTATCTTGTGCATTTTACAGCCGACAACATGGCAGAAGCGCGGTACGATGATTACTGAGATATTGAGAATGCCCATCCAACAAAGCCATTGGTTATGTTTTACAGAACTGAAACCGAAACCGAAACTTGTGTGATTGCTAACCTTGGGCATCGTCCAATCACGGCGCCCCTCCTCTCAACGTCACAGCCTTAGTTGGTGCGGCCACCGCAAACCGCGCATGGTAGTTTTTCTTCTTTCGCGCTTTGTAAAATAATTACCGATTTGTCAACCGGATAAACGATGAAAAGTGTGCTAATTTGAGCCAGTCTACGCAGTGCAAGCAAAAACGGGAGCTTGACAAATTCACTTCAGTGTCCCTTTATTATTGCACTTTTGGTCTCTTCGGCCAAAACAATAATTATGGGATAGTCCGTGCAGTCCCATCCTTAGAAAAGCCACATTTCAAGCATTTTTGTTTCAAGCTCCAAACTCTGGCATCGTTTGCGGGACGCTCCCTACCGCTTAAGTGAAGGCTGGGATAAACGTTTTAACGCTTGATTCGAAGGAAGAGAAGCAAAACTTTTATTATTTCGTACTTCCATAAGACTGCTTGGAATTGTTTCCACTGTGGTCGTTGCCCTATAGTCCAAAAGTGTAATTATTGTGGTTAGGCAGTCGTCCCCTTTTTATAAGGGTTTGTCGTGCTTTCACAGAGATTCAAATGTGGCACCCGAGTTATGTATTTTCAGCCAAACCTAAACGCCCAATCTGCACCTCCGCTTCAGACCTCGTCGTAGCAGGGTTCGCCAAAGCGCCAAAGCGCAGCAAGCGTCATTTATACAAGTTACCAAGTCGTACGACCCTTCTCTACTAATCATATGATCACATCCAGGTGTTAAACAAAATGTACCTGACTGTGACGTATTATCAATACTCCGCGCATCGAGATATCAATACCTTTCAGCTGGTACTATAAGAGCCAGGTATGAAGCCCGGTTTTTTCACTGCATAAATATATATATATATATATATATATATATATATATATATTGGAAATGGCAGCGTATCTTTCCAGAAGAATTTTCGTGTAGTGGAGAGCCCCGTGAAATTGCTACCAATGAAATACAAAGGCCTGTGGGGTTGGAAGTTCACCAACACAGATGTCTCTCCTGTTTTTCGTCTTTGAGAAAAGTAAGAAAACCATTAGTACTCAATTGAAAGATCTTCAGTTCATCAAGGAACATCCTCACTCGCTTGTTGGCTTCCATTACGGCTGAATAGTGCTTATTTTCCACTGTCCTATTGTTGAAAAAAGTTGGAGCAAGCGAATGAATGGCTGCCTTCGTTGCAGACTGACCGCCTTGCCGACGCTGCGTAGCCCGTGGAAGCATTCACGAATCACCGATTGATTGAAAAGAATTTTAAAGCAGGAGGGTCTGCCGAGAGAATGAAAAAAATCTGCCCTCAGACATCTCCTCCCGCGATCGTGCATCCAAAACTCCAACCTCCCAACTCTAACATCGCAACACTCTCAACAACCTCGCAACGAAAACATTCGAGGTCTAGAGCTACGCACAGGACTTAACACCACAACAGATTTCTTGGTGTACTTCGTTTGGCCATAACGCACCAAAAACAACCGCATGTGGGCTCACCTACAGCACTACTGAAATTAAAACTAGTGGTGGTTGCTTAGAAGTATTCCTCTTATGGTTTGCCAAGGTTTGATGCGTGAAATTCCAACGTAGGTACGCGATTGCTAACCGACGGTCTTTCTAGAGATTGCTATCTTACTATTCTAGGAAGACTGCTCTTTTCGATGACTCAGAATGGTTTTGTTTTATTGGCGCTTAATAAGCCAAATTTATTCGGCTGGCGAATGTGTGTTCACTTCTTTTGGTCGGGTAAGGGCTTGCAGTTTAATGTTGAAGTTTATGAGGAAGTAAGGCAACTCCAGGGAAAAAAGGAGCACCCGGAGATTACTGTTCTACCTCCTCTGGCTGTAGCTGCAGATGTCCAAAGGCCACAAAGACTTGTGGGCTGCGATATTGTTCTACCTGGAAGCGTAACTCTGTACTTTGACAGCTTAACCAATGGTTAAGCTTAACCAAATCACTGAGCAGGTGAGCCCTCAGATTGCTAGTTGGGCGCTGGTAACGCTCACAAGTTAATGAAAAGTATAAAAATAAAACTAGTCCACCCTAATTAAATAACCAAACTCAAATAACAAACACGGCAGCCCCTGGACCCCTAGCTCTCTATCGCTGGCTAAGAGAGTTTTAGTAAGGCGTCAGTGAAACTGCATGCTGATGACCATTGAAAATGCTGGCAGAGGCACATTTCAGTGGTTGATCCCTCTTTTACGCGCGTTTATATAGTGCAGTCTCGTTTTTTGTTGGTATTTAATGGCCGCACCTGGACAAACTAATGTAACAGTATTATGTATCACAAATATCGAGAAGTGGCACTGCAATTGAAATAACGCGGCCAGTATCAGTTATAAATTCAGGTTTTCCTTAACGTATCTATTTTTTTCTTTGTCTTCACAATTGTTTACAAGTGTGAAGTGTGTTTCTAAAAGTAGTCGCTTAAAATGGTTCCCATATTAAAGTGATGTCTAAAGCATTTCCAGCGTAACAAATGAACAGGCGCATTCGGACGGTTGGGGGGTCCACATAATCTCTTGCAAATACAACTTTTCACTTGGAGCGGAAAACGCCGCTTTGTTACTAACATTCTGCCCTCTCTTACTCTCTCGTATATCTCTTTTAACACCGCAATTTGAACGCATGCACGTTATTCATACCAGCATGTGCGCAACAAAGCACGGGTTTTCCTACAGCAATGCTTTTATGTAGGTACATCTACAATGGCCGTATTCTCAACGTTTCGCTGTGGGTGGTGGCCGCACCGCGAGCTGAATGGTTTTACTAGCAACCGCAGCAGCTGGCAGCGCCGCTCGTGCCATCTGGGGAAGACGTAGAGGAGGAGCCGGAAAAACCGGGAGGAGCGGCGTTGCGTCGTATATATACAATGGACGCCTCGGTGGATTCGTTTTCAGACGTGGAAAGGGATTCGGAGAGACTTAGAGAAGCGAGGCATCGTCGTCGGAACGAAACCAAGAGGAGGCAGCGAGCAGAGGAGACGGAGGAAGAACGATCTCATGCCTCTAGAGCCGTCGTAATCGTACAGGGAATCATGCTTAACAATAACATAAACCGTTCTTCTCGCTGCGCACAACCCAGGCATACCTGAGCAAGCCACAGCCTGTTTTTTTTTCTATTACTTGAAGAGAAACCTCATCTGCTCAGCACCTGCGGGACGCGGGGGCGCCTTTTGTTAATTAGCTCTTACCGCACCACACCCACAGGTAACCGCAGTCGGCTATATTTGCCTTTATTTATCTCTTATTACAATGCTAATTAGGGCGTTCTTACGCTAGGCATACACGATTACGATATGAGGGTGATGCCGCCTTCCGTGTAAGCCGACCAGGTGATGAAACTACTCCAATGGCGATACGTATAAGTCAGGCGATTACAGTTTGTGTACTGTGACTATATCGCCAACCAAGGGCGCCGACAAAAACGGTTGGGCGACCGGTCGGTCGCCGGGTCATCTGGATTCGATCGAGCATCAAAAAATCCTCCCGGGCAACTTGTGTGCCGTAATATATACGGGTCTCTTTTGTTTGCTTATGTAGTTTATTAAACTTATTAGCATTCATGTAGCCACAAACGCTAGCATAGGGGTACTGCTAAAAGTACTTAGCCGTATTACTTGTCATAAACCTGGGTCGGCAACTTCACTTTTTTCAAGATGCAAACTGCCTGCACGTGCGCGGGACCTCTTGTAAAATCAGTAAGTTCAATATAGTGCAGAAAAAAAGTTACGATGGGTACTTTCGGTTGCAAGGAATGAACATGGCCCAAGGGTATGCGCGCAAGCGTAAACTAGGGTTACGGCGAGCACTATTGCATAGGTGAGAAATAGCAGTCGCCGAAGTGCAGGCGTGTATGATCACATTTTATACCCAAGGAGCGCAGCTGCTGGTGCTCAGCTATGGTGTGTGGTTCCGGGATCATAATAGCCCAAGGTTTATTCAAGAAATGTTAAGTTCAGCACAGGGGTATACGTACAAAGGTACAAAACTCTAATGCAAGACTCCAATTTTACGCCTCCATATAGAATCAGGTTATTTTCGACAGTCCACTGTTCCGCCATAGCGCTAAGGCCTGAGGCGTAGCATGTACTCGATCAAGGTCGCATGTTCAATACGGGGCAGGGTTATACTTTTTATAGTCGAGTGTGTTTATTAGCATAATTTGATGTCCTATATGCAAACTAAAAAGAAATCTTTGGATTTATAAGGAGAACCGCTATTTCTAATGTCAGTTCATTCTTTGTGTACTTGGCACTATTTCGTCTGGTTTAAATTCGTATTTTGAATGTGAGACAATTTCACTTTAGGAAGAAAAAATATTTATGTGAATATTTTGCAAAGTTGTTGTGCCTGCATAAAATGTAAACATGTGTTTCTTACATTACGTGGACGGGATGCAAGGTAAGGTTAGCAGAATTTAGGGCGCCTGTGCAAACAAACTCACTAATAATCGGGATAGCCAGCACTCGCAACGTCAAAAGGAAACTGCCTTTATTGCGACACAAATACCTCTAGGCCCTTAATGAGTAACAGCGACGGTGCATTAATTGTTCTGTGCAGTCTAAGGCAGAGTCAAACGAAAAGGCGGGCGCGCCCCCTAAAACTAACACTACACTTCCGGGAGCGATCGTAGTATATGTTTCCCAGTACCTGTCTAATTC
Source organism: Haemaphysalis longicornis (assembly GCA_013339765.2). Taxonomy (NCBI): domain Eukaryota; kingdom Metazoa; phylum Arthropoda; class Arachnida; order Ixodida; family Ixodidae; genus Haemaphysalis; species Haemaphysalis longicornis. The sequence goes on along the minus strand of CM023452.1, from coordinate 15,723,601 downwards.
ATAAAGGCAGTGTGGCGAAGCATTTTGGGCGAAACTGGCGAGATGGAACACAGGAAGCACTTAAAATGCTCGGCGCTGTATAGGGGAACCTTTCGGCTGCTTTTTAGTTATGGTTATACTTCTTGAGAACCGATGGTAATAAAGAAACGGGATACTACAGTGGCTTGTAAAGCGCGTGCATGGCGTGTCCACAACCCTGCAAGTTCGACATTGGCGTGATCGACCGCCCTATTTGAAACTACACAAACCAACACGGGTTCAAAAATGACGTATGTTTTCTATCTACCTACTTCTGAAGAGATTCTTTGGTCATTCGGTGAAATATTTTAGATTACCTCATGCATTAACACATGTCGCCACGTCCATCATGGGACTCGGTCAAGAACGTTACATTTTGTGCATTGTTTTGAAGTGATTTGAAAGGGAAAAATCTTGCTTCATTAATTACGTGACTTTTTTCAGCCGTGAGCCGAGTGCGGGATTCATAGGAAGGCATTTAAAAAAATCGCCACAATTCCGCCATGGACAAGTGGATGTCCAGCGAAGCGGTTGTGAACCACTACAAATGCTTACGGTACCGGGTGGTGATGAATTCCCCGTCGTCTTGTCGGTCTTGTCGCTAGTGTTCGGCATCTCTGGTGGCTACCGTTGGGTTCTGCCTTGCCTTACGCATGAGCTAGGCCTGTTGCGGTAGATCTGCTGGGCCCAACCTCGGGTTACGCATGTGCTCGTCCTGGAATGATATCCACCTTCCTGTTTGAGAGCATCTGCAAACCTAATCTTTGCTGGTGGGGTTCCCATTGTTTACGGGTGCCTTAGCATCTATTACGCGGTTTGTATGCTATTATTGAGGTTTTTTATTTACTTGACTGCTGAGCTTTACGCTGTGGGCTGATTAGCCTGACAAATGCACTGGCCGTCTCGGACAATTATGTTGGGTCCGGCCTGGTTTGTTTTTACGACACCAAACTTTCCGACCAATGATAATCTAACTGCTTTGCTCTCACACGGTGCATGCAAGAAGGCCATGGTCAGGCAGCTCCGTCCAAGAGCAACATTCGCGACGCAATACTCTTACAGTTGCAAACTCGCACATCCGTTAGTTTTTTCCGGACGTCAACATGAAGGCCGGCACAATTTGCAATAATTTAAGGGTCTCTCGCGCTGTTTTCGAATACCAAACGATTAAGACACTAGCCGTGCGCAAAAATACGCTTTTTGATTACCAATAACACCACTTGAATTAGAGTTTTTCCGAAAATATTGAAGGCGATAGTAAATGGTACATTTACTAATGCGTATAAATTAACACGGTTGTATCGGCAAAACATTTATCAGGGACACTACTATTCCTAGGAAAGAAATCTGTTAAATTTTGCCCTGATGCCAGAATTTAAGGACCGGCAGGCAGACAGAAATCGACAGCAAAAGTTGTTCATTAGGTAGCCAATGAAAGGCTATCGTCTTAAAAGCACTGCTGCAATGAAAGTAAAAAAACCGAAAAAATTTCCATACGTTTCTTATCTCCGAACTCCACATCACATCAAATAGAAGCTAGTGTCAATATTATTAGTAATGCACCGAAGAATTCTATTCTGTATGTAGCGCAGGCACGATGTTAATGGCTGTGGCTCCGATGGAAATTATGCCATTGTGCGAATTTACAACCGCACAAAAGAAAATTGATCGAACATTGTTGCCTAAGGCCACTACCATTCGGGCACTGCAATGTGCATAACTTGCTGTAATGAGATACATTGCTGTCCATGGGGCATGCACCCTTTCCACAATGAGCAAGTAATACTTGTCAACCGTGGATGGTGTTAATCTCGTGGGCCTGTTCCTTACGTCGTGCCCAATGTTATACGTGATAAGTCAGTACTTCTACGCTTAGGAAATCAATATGTTCGTGAATCCTGCATAGGAATTGATTTTTTTTGCTTTCACCGGCCTGCTACGCCGTCTGAGTCTTTGGGTCCCGAGTCCCGAGTAAAGCACATGGTTTCTTTCTCATGCCGCACTGAATATCTCATTTGATACGGAGAATGTTTCATTCCACCGCCACTAGCCTGGAATAGCCTTCTTTTATCTAAAATGCTCTCGAATGTATTCGTTGATTCGTAAAACAGCCGCGCCGAAAGCTAAATGTGCGGAGAGAAGACTCAGCGGCATACGATTAGCCGACGTTCGCGGGTGCACGTCATTTAATTTCCTGCTGCTTCGCCGCCTGTGTGTTCTTTGACTTGTAGGGGAGCACAAGTTCGCACCAATGAAGTTGTTTTTCCTTCAAAACAACTGCGTCGTCTTCGGATTCGTTTCAATTTATTCAGATAAACATATTCTGTTTAATCGACCAGATTTAGGGGAAATCCCCAAGGTGGAGTAAGTTTGTGAAGGAAAGTTTGACATCCACCTAATTGCAGCCATACGGCTACAAAGGAAAGTTATACAGCTTTCTCAAAAACTTCGCAGTTGAAGAAAAATTCGCCCTGGTCCAGGATTCGAACCGGGACCACTGCTTAACCGGGCAGTCGCTCTACCAACTGAGCTAACCAGGAGGCTAGTCGTTAGTAGCGCGAAAGCGAATTGACAACAACTCGAAGTGAAGGACAGGTGTTAATCGACCAGATTTAGGGGAAATCCCCAAGGTGGAGTAAGTTTCTGTGAAGGAAAGTTTGACATCCACCTAAATGCAGCCATACGGCTACAAAGGAAAGCTATACAGCTTTCTCAGAAACTTCGCAGTTGAAGAAAAATTCGTGCTGGTCCAGGATTCGAACCCGGGACTACTGTTTAACCGGAGCAGTCGCTCTACCAACTGAGCTAACCAGGAGGCTAGTCGTTAGTAGCGCGAAAGCGAATTGATCAAGAACTCGAAGTGAAGGACAGGTGTTAATCGACCAGATTTAGGGGAAATCCCCAAGGTGGAGTAAGTTTCTGTGAAGGAAAGTTTGACATCCACCTAAATGCAGCTATACGGCTACAAAGGAAAGTTATACAGCTTTCTCAGAAACTTCGCAGTTAAAGAATAATTTGCCCTGGTCCAGGATTCGAACCCGGGACCACTGCTTAACCGGAGCAGTCGCTCTACCAACTGAGCTAACGAGGAGGCTAGTCGTTAGTAGCGCGAAAGCGAATTGACAACAACTCGAAGTGAAGGACAGGTGTTAATCGACCAGATTTAGGGGAAATCCACAAGGTGGAGTAAGTTTCTGTGAAGGAAAGTTTGACATCCACCTAAATGCAGCCATACGGCTGCATTTATTTGTTTCTTCTTCAAAACAACTGCGTCGGTTTTGGCTTCGTTTCAATTTCATAAGATTGACGTATTTTGTTTAAAGCATTCACTTTGTTATGAATGAAAAAAGCAGGATATGAAGAGTTGATCTTTTCCCCTTTGTTATGTAAACAGGCATTTCAACTAGTCCACAAGCGGTAGTTTATTTTAAGTGCCGCACATGGTGTCTGTCGAACAGCGGTAGCCGTATAACTTCCTCCCAGGTTTGTTGCACCAAGCAGCAGTACCACCAAGTGTAGCGTTGACACAAGGAAAACGTTTTTAGAAACAGTTACGGAACTGACTTTCGCTAGCGTTTTCTTAAGTTGTTTAGTGCACCATCATAGCACAAAGTCTTCTCGCAGGGGATGGAAATATTACTGTTTTCTCAATAATGGTGCATAGAGGTGTATGAGGTCGCGACGTTACGCGGCGGAGTAAACAGACGATTGTCGTCTTTGTTCACCACACCCACCGCTGAATAATGAAGAACTATGAAACAGTAACGTTGGGTGCCCCTAACCATTCGACTGTAAAATATAGAAGTAAAGCAGAACGTTTCCCACCATTTAAAATCTCCAATGAAGCAAATGTACAAAAAAGGGATTGAAATGCAATTATACCGAGAAGCAACAGATACGGACGCATTGCAGATAAAACATGGTCATTAGAAGCAGTGATAGGGATGTATATAAAGTTCACGTGTGCAATGGCAATGTCTAGGATGAAGGACATCAATACGCAGATGGAAACCCTTAGGAATGCGCCAAGGTATCTTCTTGCAAAATAGAGACTAACCACCTTTGCGACCATTAACTACGAAACGTTTTTCTATGGAGATCCCGCAATGTCATGTAAGCTTCAATAAAACGTTTGGGCTCGCGTTAATGCCACGAATGCGCAGTCGAATAAATTTCGCGCGCTACGTGAGATATTTAAGTTCAAACCCGGCATTAACTTTGCGCCCTGGCCCAGCAGTAATTGTAGTGCGCGCCGTTATTGTTTGAATTAAAATAGTCTTAACTGTTATTATTCCCTTGTTTATTTTTTTTCACCCATTTTGTTCAATTAGGCGTTGGATATGTACACCGCCATAGTAACCCTGTCGTGGCATACGGCAAAGTTACCATGTGATTAGCCATCATAATTTTACATGCAGCCCCTCAAACCTGTTGCAGCGCTTACTGTACCAGCGGACTTGCACTACCATAACAAGATGTCCATGCGAAGACCAACTTCTTTCCGAAGATGCTCCTTTGGAGAATGATTTCGCCCTGCAATTTCCTAAGCTCTGGCGCCTACTCTAGCAGCGTTTGGAACCATCGTGTAATACGTGTTTCTCCGCTTTGCATAAAAGCAATCACGTCATTTATTACTTCAACGAATTTACAATCACAAAGAAACAACGCTTACACAGATATTTCTGACTGGAATCTAAGTCATTTAATGTCAACACAGAATATCATGATCCCATTGATGTCCTGCTGCTGCGAGATGCCTGACTTCTGCTATGTTTTTGTTGCATTATCTTGAGAAGTTGCGACTGCGTTGGATATATGGAGGGGTAGATTTGTAATTCAGGATATTCGGTAGGCCTCATACGGTGTTTTTCCTTCGTTATGTTCAAATCTGTACAAATAACGGTAATTTATATTATAAAGTGGACAATTTTGAAGAGCGCTACGGGGCGGCATACAGGACGTATTTTATTCGTCCTTGGGAAACCTGATAAGGCCGCGTTCTGCGCTAGCTTGCGCACAAAGCGCCACGCAACGGGCAGAAAGCTAAAAAAACATTTACGCGTCTTTACAGAAAAGTCCAATAACCTGCACCATTGCCAAGTAATAAGGCCAGAGTCCAAAATCTACACGTCAGGGACTTCTAGCCAGGCTAGTGTTTTTGCCCAAGCATTATATCCCCCATCTGCAGCAGAGTCAGGAATGAGGTGTAAATAATAAGACCGTATTTTTAAGACGTAACCCCAGTAAAGAGGTCCCATAAATTTCAATTCGCTTACTCAAAAGTTTGATGTAGGCCGTACAAAAAAGTGTATTTACTAGAAGCCTCACAAAAAGAAACAGCACTTATTAGTACACCAAAGTTTCTCGCATGTCGCAACAAAGAAACAGCGGTAGAATGTTTTTAATGAGCAAATGCGCCCGCTAAAAATAAACATCAGGAACTTTACCGAAAGCCGTGTCTTGCAGCTGTGCTCTAAACGGCATGGCACTGAAATGCAGCATCCACTTTAAAGATATAAACTAGAGGAGATCGGCTAACACCATATTCTGTGTCTGTACAGCAAGCCAGGAGACGCCGCGACCGAACTCAAGAAGATGCTGAACGCGGGATACTCTCTGAAACCTAAGGTGCCTGGTCATGCAGCGTGAATTCTTCGACAGATTGTGCTGGTTCCCTGCACTAATGGGCGCCCCATACGCTTTTTAGCAGAATATGGATTACCCTACCAACATAATACACGCCATTACGCAGCCCTAAAAAGCGAGTACCTCCACCGTGAGGAGTTAAGTGTTTTTGCAGCCCCTTTCTTCTGTGGCGTAATTCCCTATCTCAAAACGTCGTGGTTACGAACAAAAATCATCGTGCGAAAAATACAAATTATTTCATTTGAAAAATACAAATGCAGTTCGGATAAAGCAGCACTCAAAAGAAGACTGCGAGACCTTTATCGGTGTAAACTAACTGTTTTGTTACGCGATTCTCGATTTATGAAGTGCATCTCTGCATGTTTTGATACACCATGACGGACAGTCGTGCCCTTTCTTTGCGGCTCGCACTAAAACTACTGAATGATAACGTTATTTTTTCAGACTTCAAAACAGTGCTGCTAACCTATGTAGCCAAAAAGTGACCTATAGTGACCTATAACGGATCAATGCGCGGATACAGCCAATGTGTTTCTTTTTGAAGCACCAACGTTCCCCCATAGGCTTACGGGGAAGTCTTAACCTTGTGATCTTAACAGCCATGAAAAACAAAAGACGTCGATTCCCTCAACATATTTGGAATTTACAATATTTTTCATAATAATTTTTTCTCTGGTTTTGCGTGGTCTAATTTGTAGTATTTAGTCATTTTTCGATATTAAATGTATGCATGCGCTCACTCTCAAGTAACCTGCTGCTACACGGGCTTAAAAAATATGTTAACAAGTGTAAAACATTTTGCACTGTTTTTGCAGTGTTCTTAAATTGGTAATACTAAATCTGCGTATACAAAAATGTCAAGCGTATTGTGATCAATTGATCTATGCTTGCTCGGGTTGTCTTGTAGTATGTTAGTGAGGAAGTAAAGTATTAATCAAGGAACCAATTGCACCCGCTGCTACTGAAATCTACTGTTTCCGTCGTTCAGTAACAGTGAAACATCTCGGAAACAGACTTGGGTCGCGTTTGGAAGTGAAGCTAAGACAGCGAAAAGCAGCGCTACGCATATTAGACGCAGGCAGGTGTCGGACGGTGAAAAGAGGAGTTGTGCTCTAAAAGTTCTAAAAAAAAAGAGTTGTGCTCTAAAAAAAAAGTTGTGTTCTAAAAGACACTTCAGAAAGCGGTGCTATATAGGCATATTGTTTCCTCCTGTGACAAGGACCACTGTAAAGGAACAGAAACTTGCGTGTCTTAACGGGCTCGCTAAACTCAACTTAGGCTTGCGAACAATCGCTAAGGGAATTGAGGCCAGGCAGTGTCCAATCTAAAGCATGTCACGAGGAGTCGCGGGAAGAGAACTGAAAGCTGTGGTATCTAAACGCCCTCGTTGGAAACACGAGCAGTAAACAGCTAAATATTTTTCTGTGGCGAGTGGCCGATTTGTAAGGGTGTTCCGGATAGTAGCGCCGTCACTTTTGAATGTAAACGGCATAGGTGAGCAGAAATAGAGGACGTTGTGGCTCCGGTGGGAACAATCGGAACAGAAGGGTTTCCTTCAACACGTACGTTGATAAAATCTTTAGGGGAAACAGGATTACCTGGACCGTTTTACGGCGATGCAATTCTTGCGTCCGGAATTTCGAAATTCCGTTATTCTGCCCGCCGTTAAGCTTGGAACTTTGTGGCATTCAAGACAGCGAATGGCGATGCCAAGACAAGGATCACCGGTAGATATACATTCTACAGTGGGAGGTCTGGACTCGTAAGGCGGGTCAGGAGGTGCTGATGGCATACAATGCAAGGAGCCATAAGTTGTCCTTTATTACCAGCGTTGGTAGTAGGCCCCTATAGAACATAATACACCTGTAGACATTATTAAGCGCTTAGAGAACATGTGAAATCTGGCACGTACAGACGAGAGTAAAGCGTGATATTGCCCGGACAGCCAAAGAAAGCAATATGGCAGTTGTGCCAAGTAGGCCACTGTTCAGGTGTTGCTTTTGAACTCGCACCTGAGACAGCGGACTTCGCAAGAACTGGGCCGGGACAACAGTACCGTATTGGCCGTAGATGTCATCCCCTGACAGTAACACGTTTTCCGGGAGAATGCAGTACATACGCGACTTGTTCCTGAAACACATGTTCAAGGGTGAAGAGCATGTATCAGGTTGCCTCCGTTCAAAGGCGCATGGAAATATTGGTAGGCAACGTGGTTACGAACTAATATTTTTACTGCAATGCACAGAAGGACTGTCGAAGTCGACTACAAAGCTCCGAAGACCTCCGTTTTGATGGAATTACATCTATTGAAATAAACTTGCTTGCACTGCTCTTTGAGGCTTTCGCATAGGTTCATGACATCGCACTAGAGGTCCGAACGTTTTGAAATAAGCTTGTAGAATGCGCCATAGGCTTCAGTGATTGTGTAATAATTTTATTGGGGAGTATAGAGGTTTAGACGAGTTTGCCATTGGGCGGCTACATTTTACTGTAGAGAGTGAACCTGCACCCCACATTGCAAGCCATAACAGACAAATGCCCTTCCGCGGGAAGCAAGCGCACCGCAGTATGGCTGTGCGCTTCATTGAAGTTTTCCTTGAACGGAGGTCAGGTTGTGATATCCGGCACGTTGTTGTGGTATCAAAGGTTTCCAACACCCATGAGAAAAAATATCGCGTTTAACTTTATAGCTTTGCCATAATTTTTATAAGTACTGACTTGATATTTCAAAGAGAGCCACTCGTCTACACCATGCTCGTCTCTTTCCCTGGAAATTGTGGGATCCCGATCGTGGATCGTGCCAGGGCAGACGATTGGCCGTAACGGAGTTTATTGGAGGCTAGCGCGTCCACGGGCGGCACTGGGAATCGCGCCTCCGTGACGTCCGCTTAGGGATTCTCGCACTTTTATCTGCTTCGCTCTGCCTCGCTCTCTCTGCTGTTTACTTGTGCTCGGTTAACGTTTGATGCTTGTCCGCAACAGATTTCGCGTGTGCCTAACTTTTAACCATAATAATGGACATAAAATCGCCTATCGTAGCTCAAGGCCTGAGTTAAAATATAGTTTTGGATACCGCTACGGAAGAAACATTTCCGTCATCGCCTTATTCCTTTCGAAACCGGTCGTGTGCGGAACGCGAAGAGTCGCAGCTATGCGTCTGCTTCTGTATTAAGCAATCTTTCGAACAAAGGAAACATCCAGCTGGTAGTAACCGGAAACAAGGAAAATTTTAAGACCACAACAAATTCCAGGCCTTCGGGGCTTTCGGCTTTAGCAGGAGGCATTACGATTCCCTGTAATCATATGTGTGTGAAAACAGTTTTTGCAACCTTTCCGAACGCTCGAAAGTATTGTATCACATCAGTTTACGTTGTCATGGCAAGAAAATAGGCCGACATGCACTATAGGCTGCAAATACTGTAGGTTGAGTTCCAAATAACCCACTGTTTGTATAGGTGCGTGGTGGTTTATACCAGGCTTCTATCCAGTATGGATGTTCATTAAGCAAAACCAGGCCCGTCTAAAGATACCGTAACACTATGTTTGTTCAGGCTTGGAGGGATATTTCTGTACATTCCCGAAACCCTTATCGTCCCAATATTCTGATGAGCGCTATAAGAAAACTGCACCGAAGAGGGAGAGGAGGCAGAGGCGGAAAAAAAACTTTATTTAACAGTAAAATCGGGCTGATTATTCCTCAGTCCGGGACAAAAGAGCAAGATTCTTTTTCTTCAACTCATAAAACTTCTGCCCAAGTCGACGAGTATTTCTTCTTTAGGCCAGGAAGGGTTGGAAAACAATAGAGCTGCTTAGAAATATTCATCGGTTTAGATTCTTCTAATATATGCACGTGTGCTCTTTATTGCGCTAGTTAGCGAGTATGTCAAGCGTTCAGCACCGTAATCATGTCATAATTGTTCCGGCTGAGAGTCATTTCGTTATGATAACGATGGTTACGATATAAATTCGCAGCACAGAAGCCGCCTTCGAGTACTGTGGACAACGTTGTCCGAGGCACGATCATGGTGGGGTGGCACCAACCCCCTCATTATATTTGCACGTAAATAAACAACAGACACGCTGGGGATATACACCTTCCTGGAAGCAGCCATAACGAAAGCCAATTAGTGAAAAAGGGAATTATACCATACAGCCTGAAAAAATATCCATACGATCTTTGTTAGCCTCCGAAACATCCCCAAACCTACTAAAAACGTTTGTGACGGTGCAGAAAATAATGCGTTGGGCACAGAAACAACATTTATCTGATACAAGTCAACAACAAGGAAACAAATTGAAGACAGCCGCTTTATTTTCTGCGATGCGCGTGAAGGGGCCGTCTCAAAAATACTGTAGGGAAGCCTACGCATTTGAATACTTATCGAGGAACTCTGAACGCTGAACCTCACGAATAAGCTAAAAAGGACGGGTTACCCGTGATCTGCGATATTCTGACCGATGGAGTAAAGAATATTATTGCCTATCCTCGAGTGTTGTAGCTTGAAATTATTCAAATGTGTCATATGCTGTCACAAATTACTGCCTTACTAGACATACGCTTTTCATTGCACGAAAGCATCAAAGCGGGCGATTTCCACTGCAGGAGCTGCGGCCCCTCACATACAGAGTGCAGAAGACGACAGCGGCGCGAGTCCCTAAGCCGACGTCAGAGCCATGGGGCGAAACTCAAACATCTCACCGCCAATTGCCTTCGCTGGTGGTCATGTGCACTGTCCCTAGTACGGGGGGGGGGGATCTTACTGCCGGCCTGCACGTGGCCCCTCCTGCCGGCGGACTGGGCTGTGTCGGATGGTTTCGGCTGTCCTGCTTTGGTCCGTCGCAATGGCAGGAGTCAGTGGTGTGCCAGGCCCACTGTATTGGGTATTCAACGCCCATGGGAGCTTGAGCAACTCCCAGGCACTCTCAGGGCAAGTGCCTTCCAAGAACACCGCTGCGTGATGCGGACGCAGGCCCGGACAGCCTGGGTGGCTACCGAGGTTGGTGCTTGGAATGGTATTTAGAACAAAATTTGCGGTCGCAAATTTCTGTGGATCAACTATGATTCTCTTTGGCCGGGGGCGGTAACGCGCCCCTGTAATCCAGTGTGGTGGAGGCCGGAGGGTCAATGTTGCGAAGTGAAACTGCACCAAGCGGTACAGTTTGTGTTATAGTGGCGCACGGTTGCTGAAGCAATGTGAGCGCTACTATGAGGCCGGGGGAGTGGCAAGCCCCTGTAACCGCAGCTAGGAAGGGGCCTATAAACACGAACCGATCTGCTCGCCGAGGGAGGTGACGAGCCCTTGTAACCCAAGTCATAGGGGTATATGCGGTACAGTTCGTTTTATCGTGCCATGCTGAAGCATGGGTACACACAATGAGGCCGGGGGTGCAGCGAACCTCTGTAACCGGAGCATGGAAGGGGCCTTTAATGCGAACTGGTCTGCTGACCGAAGGAACTTGATGAGCCCTTGTAACCTTCAGTCTTGGGGGCGAGAGTGCAGAGCACAGGGAGTTCCCCAGAGGATCCCTTGTATCCCGAAGATGGTATTTGTGGTGCAACTATGACTCTCTTGGCTAGGGGAAGTAGCGAGCCCATGTAATCCAGTGTGGGAGGAGGCCAAAGGCTGGGGGTGGTAACGCGCCCCTGTAATCCAGCGTGAGAGGAAGCCAGCGGGTGAATGTTGCGCCGTAATCACTGCGCTCAAGCGGTACAGTTCGCACGTAGTGTTGGCGTACCATTGCTGAAGCAATGGGTAGACCACTACCGAGCCGGGGGCGTGCACGCCCCTGTAACCATAGCTTGGGGCTCGTTCTGTTGAACTTGCGAACTGGTCTGGCAGGCCGGGGGTTGTGACAAACCCTTGTAACCTAATGTCATAGGGGCCAGAGCGTGGAATTACGGTAATTCCATGAGACCTCCTCGAGGAATCGGGGAGGCCGCACAATCCCTGCCCAGGAGCGTGCAAAACGGCCGCCACTGCGGAGGTTCCTGGTCAACTGGAATCAGGTCCTACGCGGAGGTCGGGTGGTCGGGTGTCAACCCGGCACTTGGTGATGCGATTGAAGCAGGAAAGCGGATCGAGATCGATCAACTATGACTTTCTTTGGCTGGGGGGAAAATGGCGAACCCCTGTAATCCAGCGTGGGACGAGGCCGGGGAGTCAAGTTGCGAAAGTAGCAAGTGCCGCAAGCGTACAGTAGTTGTACTGGGAATACCGATTAAATTCGGGAAACCGTTACGGGCCGGGGAACTGGCGACCCTTGTAACCGCAAGCTTTGGCGGGGCCAGCGACCTGATCGCTATAAGTCGGGGGGAGTGACATACCCCTGTAACCAAATGTCATGGGGGCCAGATGTTGAACAGTCCGTATGAGGCCGGGGGGGGGTCGCGCCCCCCTGTAACCTTGCTGTGAGGGCCTATAGATTGATCTTCTCTGGCTGCCACGGGACGTGCTACCGACGAGCTACTGGGTGTTCCGCACGGGAGAAAACGAGGAAAGGTGAGGTTAGTACATCGACCGGGGGAAACTCTCCTGGCTTAGTAACGGCTAGTAAGCCCGGACCGATCTCCTCTGCCGAGCCGCCCAACCCAGCGGCAATGCCACAAGCCTCTTGTTCCATTGAGCGATAGAGTAGGCACAGAGGAGGACATAAGAAAAGGGCTCGTTGGCAAGCCAACAACGTTCGCAAGCCCCCCCCCCTCCCCTGTGGGGCCTTGCGAACGTTGTTGGCTTGCCAACGTGGATTTCAGTTAACGTTCGCATACAAACTTCCGGTGTCCGGAGACCGTGAAAAGCAGGTGTTCCACGTACCCGTGTATAGTGGAAAGCTTCATTGGTGATTCATGAGTACCTTGTGCGGGACAGTTGATCGAGGAGGTTAGTACGCATCGGCCGCAGAGCTGGGGGTCGGGGGGGGACCCGGTCGTCACCACTAAATAGGGTACTTCCTGTCTCCGACAGTTGGGGTCCAGTTAGTGGACCCTATGGGTGAGCGGTAACCCGTGGCAGGGACCGCATATTTGGCAATTGGCACTGTCTGATGCCCTCGCTGAGCAATCAGTCTTGGAAGAGAGTCAGACAAAAGGATTGGAGCAAAATTGCTTCCCTCATTCCCAACCTTTTCCCATAACCCAACCCGATGTCCAAGTTCCCGTTCCCAGCAAACCACCCTATCCGGCTTTTTCCTAGGGGGGACAAGAGGGGTCCCCCCGGGCTCGTCCCCCTGGCGGTGGGTCGCAAGAAAGTCTTTCCCGTTAATTTCTCTCCACCTTCGTATGGACAAAATTCTCTTTGCCGGTTGGCCCTATTTTTGTACTGTTGCAATTGGGTATAACCGGTTGTACTTCGTGTGGTACCGGGGAGCTATTGAAAGCTCCATTTACTCATGTCTCTAGTACGCCGCTCCACGTTTTATAACGTACTCAGCATTCCCCTAATTCCAAGAGCGATTATTGCTAAGGTAGTTAAATAACCAAGCAAGCTCAAAGGTCTGATCCTGCACAGCTATTCCGGAAATATAGGGCTGCTACTTCGCCGTAGTTCTATGCTATCCTTCCTTGCTGCCAACCCTTTTGATAAGTATAGAACTCATGTGATTTTAATGGTGGGCCAGTTGACCAGTGGGCAGCGATGATTGTTGGCAAGCTGGGGCACCTCAGTGCACCGCAAGACATTTTTATCTTCATCATCAACAGCCAGTCTAGGTTCACTGCAGGGCGAAGACTTCCATATTGAAATATATCGCTTCTATCCCACTCTTCCGGGGTTCAATGTTTGCCTGCGAATTTTGTCATTTCAGCTCTCCATCGAGTTGATGGGCGTCTCCTTCATGTAGTCCCCGTCAATGAGGGTCCATTCCATAGTCCTTGTGTCCACCTGTTTTCACTTCGTCGTAGCACATGCCTAGCCCAAGTCTTTTTCTTTTTCTATACCTGAACCAGGATATCTTGTAGTCGAGTGTGCTCCCTATTGGAGGTTGCTTGTCTTCTATCCTTTAGCGTAACTCTACTGACATTATTCGACCATGCCACAATGGCCGGACGAAAGTTTGCTTTTCAGTTGACTAGTAAGGCGACAAGTTTCCGCTTTGTCATCACCGGCAGGATTCATTATTCGAATACCTTTTAATTAGGGAGACAGATAGCTTACTTTTCCTTATTTGCGAGTTCTTGCTTATTTACAGCTTACTTTTTGTTAATTGCGAGTTCTTGCTTAATTAACCTAAACCTATTCCTATTCGTGCCTGATTTATTTCTCTTGGTCGTTATCAGCACTGACCATCTTGCCTAGGCAGTTACGTTCTTCTACTTCACCCGGTATTTCTGCACCTAGTATAAAAAAAGCGTTTTGTTTGTTTATTTATAATCACCTTAGGTGTATTCATCGTTGCATTTCGCCCCACAGCGAAGCTCTGTGATTTTAGGTGTTTAAATATTTATTGCAGTTGTTATGTAGATTCCCTGATCAAGACCATCTGGTCTACAAGCCTCAATTTGCTGACATATTCCTGGTTTACCTCTAACCCAAGGTTTCATATTCATGCCTTCTCAGTACACTCTGCAGAGCGACTGCAAACAATTTCCGCGATGTGGAATATCCTTGATGTACTCGCTTTCGAGTAGGGTATTTATCACTTTGCTGGTGAAAGATGAACCTGCCCATGCAGTCCTCATATGTACCGTCTAGGTGTCTTAGGTAGGTTTCCTACTTCCTTGGTCATTTACGGCATCCACAAAGCGGCACTGTGTTACGTGTGTCAACCGCTTTCGCATTGCCTAAGTATATCGTGTAAAGCGAGTTATTACAATTAACGCGTTTGTATTGTTTGATGACATGAATCTGATGCAATTTCGGGTATCCTTTTTTAATCTCGCCGCGTTCCGTTGTTTGTTCATCTATGCTGTCATGTATGCGCTGATATATGTTCTTGGTAAGCAGCTGTGCGCAACTAATAGGTAGCTGATTGCGGGATAGTTCTTAATGGCTGTTAGAAATACTATACTAGATGTATCATGTATTCGGAGCGTTCCAATGCTTAAACATTCTGAAAATAGTTTCCCAACGTTCCCTGGTATATATATTCACCCTTCGTTAGAAGGTCTATGATTATCCCGGTGACGGCTGCGGCTTTCGGTTTTTTCAAGCCCTTGAGTATCTTTTGTATTTGCGCATTTGTTGCTGGCAGAGATCGCAAGCTAAGCTTGTATACACCATACTTTCCCCTGGTACAATGTTGCTGGCGTATTGCCTGTTGTAGAATCATTGCGCTTTTTCATTATCTCGCTAATATTTTTGTGTATTCTTACCCTGTTCATTTTTAATTCGTACGTTCTGTCACAACCAAAAACGTTTTTTTGAGCCTTCAAACTTCCCCCTTTGTCCAACGTTTCCTCGATGACCGCCATGTTGTTGGTGCGACTATCGTTTGGTTTCACCATTTAAATAAATTTTAACAGCTCCGGTAGTTAAATTTCCTTCACTGCCCCTCACAGTTTTGCGTTCTGATGATTTTTGTTAAGCTGCTTTGTAGCTGACTAATTTTTGCAGATTGTTCTCAACATCCTGTTTTCAACATAATTAGCGTAATTTATATACGAGATGCCCATACTGAGAGCTCAATAACTCGTACTTAGGAGAGTCGCAGAGGGAGTGTACTGTTACTCAGAATGATTATACTCTAGAAACGGCGACATCATCAATTACTGTGCTAACGTGGATAGCCTTCCGTGGATAGCGTGGATATTTTAGTGCTACGATGCCTACACAAACTGCACAGTATGTGCAACTGGCTTAGTGCTTTTTGAATACTATCTAGCTATTGAAGAAAATTTTTTGTTGGATATACAATGTTTTGAAGACACATGAGACACGGATGATTGGCCTAAAGTATCACGTCATCAAAGAATATATATTTCATTTTAATAGTTTGATTCAAACAATGTCTCCACTGCAGAAGAAAAAGGCCGAGTAGCTTTAAATAATGGCTGCATTGTCGCCGTTCCTTCCACACTGCAGGGCGCAAAAGGTGTGAACTAAATACAAATACGACACACGAGGACTTTTCAAAAACATTGTATGAAGAAATGTTTTTCCAAGGAAGAAAATAGCATAAATCCTAACAGTACAGACAACACGTCAACGGAACTACACAATGTAGGTGTTTGCACTTTAAGACAAAAAGCGTGTTTTTAAATGTTTCTCTTTTGCGCCAGCCGTGACGTAGTTACTTCAAGTAGTTGTACAATTTATGGTGGCTCAGTAATAATGCTCGCAATCCGTTAATCTAATTTTTTCCGCACCGCACTTTTTCCGGTTAATTTGTGTACTAAAAGAAATCGGCTGGAGGTAGGAACGCATGCTCACTATTAAATGGGGTTTAAGAAATAACGTGTTAAGTGATATTTTACTGCCAGTCTCAACAGTAAGCTTAAGGTCAAACAACTGGTATACTGAAAATACCGTGCTGATAACATAACAGGGCAGAGTGGTGCTGTCTAGATATTTGATCATTGCATCAAAGAGCTCTTTTTGTAGTACGAAAATGGCGCCCCGTTTGAACTACTGGGGCAACGCTGGCGAAGCAGATGTGCTGGCGGCCCTTGTCCCATCAAAGAAGACCTGACTGTTGCATGTCATACTAATTTCTCAACGTTCCGATGAAACTTCTCAAGGACTTGAAGGCCCGGACCGTTTCGTCCTACGAACTTCAAATCTCTCCTTCAGTATATCGCGTTGGCCCAAGTTAGAGCCCACGACATCCGGATTCACCTAATGGGGGTCTGTAGCGAGAAGCTGCAGTCTGTGCTGGCCACTTCATGTGCGAACGCGCGTGTGATGTTTAGTTATACAGCAGGCGCGTTATCATGCCTCGAACGAAATTTGGATAGGATCCGGTTTAATAACACATAGTAACGAGGTCAGAATTCATAAACGGGGATTTTTCCTCTTCTTTCGTATCATTGTGTTTATTTCTTACATATTTTTTTCTATGCGGGGGCGCTATTTATTGTTTTTGTTTTTTAACTGGTGGTTAGGCTATCGGTTTAAGGATCATTTATTATTTATTTCCGCCCTCCCAAAGCCACATGAGATTTAGGCTCCGATCACGTTAAGAGGTGTCTTGGCGAAGAGAGATGTAAACGATTTGGCCAACTCCGCACGCTTTAATTCAATCGTACCTTTAATTCCATTTCCCGCTTGAAACTAAGCCACTTGGCTCAATCACTTTTTAAAACTTCTATCTGTCATTCTTTCCATTTAGGTGTTGCACACTGCGTGCAAATACAGCCTTTTTTTCTTTCGAAATTGCGGCAATCGCCCTGTTGATTGTGGGGTTTAACGCGCCGACGCAACGCAGGCGATGAGGCGCGCCGTAGTGAAGGGCTCCGGATTAATTTTGACCACCTGGGGATCTTTATCGTGCGCCGAAATCTCGTACACACGGGCGTTTTTGCTTTTCGCCTCCATCAGAAACAATCGCCCTGTTCCACACCGCTGCTAATGCCCTATCTTTCGGGAATTGGGGTGCCGCAATGGTTAGGTTTCCATCTTCCCTACGTAAACGTTAAAGTATGGATTCCCACGATATCCTTAAGCAAATGTTTTCCTGAGCCACGCAATCCTAATTTCCTGCCCATTAGCTCCTTGCCTCCTCAGTACTTTCCCTCGCACTTGCTGGCCTATCATTTGCATCCTCTTCACTTCGCGAATGATGACAGATTTCTGGTAACCATGCATGGCGGAACTGAAGGCTTAAACCACCTCCAGTGTTAAAAGCCTGCTTATATTTGTCGCTCTCATGCTTCCCATAAAAATACAGCGATAAGGTTGGGACTGCACTAGGGTTGTACAGTTTGCATTATGAGCCCTATCCGGAGGAGAGTATACTTTTCTTGAGCCGACCAATTCACCACAACACAAATATGCACAGTGCGAGAAAATTAACATCTTTAGTACCGAAGTTAATCGGTGAACGGTAGTGAGCGCAACGGGCCTGGGGTGGTGGTCGTCTATCCCGGGATGTCCTTGTTCTATATCCCCAGCGAAGTTTCGCAAATGCGACAAAAATAATTTCAGTACACGCTGTTTTTGGGAGGTATTCATTGAAATATTAAAACTCGAAAAACTTCAGTAAGGTGCTTTTTACTAGGAAAAGGAAAATTTTATTGCATCAAAAAGCAGCAGATGTTAAAAATACAGTATTCACGGCTGCGTTCGCAAACTTCCTTCCGATTTCGAATTGTCACTTTTTGTATCGGGCGGTCGTGACGAAGGCAATGTAAAAAGAAGGGTGCATGATTTTCTCGCGTCACTGCCAAATTCGGTTTCTGCATCCTCTGTCACATAACTGCCTCTCCTTCTTCTGCCGCCCTAATCTTAACCGGTGTTCCGCTCTCTGTCGTCCCGTTTATCACGTCTGGCAATTTGACTTCATTCTATGCAATTTTTTCTTGTTCTCATAGCCGGTAGGCCGTTCATTGTGGCTTTTGGTTTATTAAACTTATTTCTTCATCCACAAGATGAAGGCGGCGATGTACTCGATGTAGGCATAGAGGAAGGCTCGAGCAAAAGCTCCTCAAATCCGTTCTTAAAAAAACGTCTCCAGGATATATTTTTGGTGGCATTACAACCAAAGAAGTCTAAAACACTGTGACGCTCTTCAATTTTTTATATATCCGTTCAATTTCGAGACTGTTATATAAATCTGAAGTTGTCTTCAGGTTAGACAAAACGTATTATTTATATATATATTTATGTATATAGCGAATCAGAATAGGAAATGAGGGGCTCGTTGAAAGTAAGACAGAAATAAGAATTGGCAGTCGAGACAACCTCGGAAAGCAAAGGGGAGGATGTAGTACGTCAAGATAAAGAATTTGGAAAATAAGAAAGTGGAGAAAAAATGCCCGCCAGATGGGATCTGAACCCACGACCTCCAGAATACCGGTCTGGAGGTCGTGGTATATATATATATATATATATATATATATATATATGTATATATATATATATATATATATATATATATCTATATATATATCTATATATATATTATTATATATATATATAGAGTGAGCGCTGCCTTACACTGATTGCTTGATGGTCATTCTCTCTATTGTGTCCATACACACTATAATAAGCATCGTCTCACCCACGCATCGTTTGGTGTCATCGTCGTATCCCTGCCCTCGCGCGATCCTAATCGTCATTGGAGTTCTTTGGTTCTGCTGGCTGCTTGTTAAAGACCGCAGGAATAAACGCCGCCCTGCTTTAGGTCTGCTGACCTGCTTTACTCTCTCAAGTGGTGGAATTGCTTATCGGACCCGTCCTCTGCCACTCCCAGCTACACACCTGGACCTCCATTCCGTTTGACGTCTTCCGCTACGCGAGCCAACCATGCAACGAGAAAGCGCGTCGCAATGCAGCGCTCCACCGCCCTCGGCTTGGGTGATCACGGGCCACCTGCGCGACCCTCCCTACTCCGCTGGTCTTCGGGGTGAAGACGTCGAAGACTGGCTCCACCAGTATAATCGCGTCAGCCAATTTAACCGGTGGGATGATGCTTTGAAACGGCGCAATCTTTCATTCCACCTAGACCTGGTCGCAAAGACATGGTACATCAACAACAAGGCAACCATCGAGAACTGGACCTATTTTACTGAGCATCTGCGCAAAGCATTCGGCACCCCGTCAGCTCGCGTCGATGGCGCCGAGAAAAATCTCGGTTCTCGCATCCAATGTCCCGAAGCGACATATGCGGCTTACATCGAGGAGGTGCTCGCCCTCTGCCGCCGGGTGGACGAAAGCATGCCAGAGGCCGATAGGGGGCGGCACATCTTGAACGGCATTGCTTCGTTTGCATTTAACGCCCTCGCTATCCAGAGACAGTCAGTGATCTGCGCGAGACCTGCCAAGGACTCGATTAGTTGCAGTTTCTTCGCCTTTAGTAAGAGCCGGCTGCCCTGGATGGGAACACAGAACTCCGTACTCTGATACGCGCAATCATTCATGACGAACTAGGCAGCCGTAACTCATCATGTCTCCCACGTGATCACTGCCACCATAGCCCATCTCCGTTACGGGATTTAACCAAGGAAGAACTGGCATCCATGACGGCGTATCCAACGGAAAATTCGACTCCTTCTTATAGATGCGGCAGGCCTTACATATATATTTAAAATTCCTACCTTTGCGCAAGGTAGTGCTGGTGTGCAAGTATGCAATTAGGCCCCACCGGCTCAGTTGCTGATCAGGCGGAATGGGACTTTTAAATGGAAGTGTGGCAGATTGAGAGAACGAAGAGGCTCGCAACAGGGTATATTTGGTTCGTGACTTTTCGGTCGTATTTAATTTCTTCCTCCCACTCCTACGCATGTAGCACTCTTCGTCACAAGCGATCATAATATTCGCTAGATGCGCGCTGCTCAAGATAAACGTCGATTCCTCTGCCACTTCGTGTCGTAGGAAAAATTGCAAGCAGCACCCAAAAAATGGGGACCGCGTCAGTCGTTGTTCTCATAAAGTTGCTGGGGACACTGACATTAGCTCAAGCTGAATGACTCTTGGACAAAAGCAGTTCTGCAAGGCCTTTGTAAATAGGCTATCGCAGGCAATTTTGTTTGTTTTGTTTCGACCACTGGGAGCAGCATCGAGAACACATGTTTTACAGCTGAGTTTTCTGTTTCCCTTGTGATCAAGGAATGCCCTGATTTGAACAGGTTATCAACCTATCGATCGTTCTCGAGGTGGAGTTAGACGCAAGAACCATCTTGAGGCCCTTATGTGACACCGGATAGGCCGTCACCTTAACGTCGTTGGCACGACCGATGCATTTTGCGCCACAGTGTTTCTTGCACATACTCACATACTTTGATCTGATGCTGAGGAAGCCGCGTTTCCCACCACTAAGGTTCCGACTTTCATTTATACCGCTGCTGGTCTTCCTTGGGTAAACAGGACAGCGAGAAACATTTTTTTTGTTTTTCGGTCCTCTCGTCCTACGGGACCCCTGAAGTGGTAAGTTGACTGTGCGCTCGCTGAGCTCGCCCTTCAACAGCGATTCTTCCGGATCTCCCAACTGGGCACGCCCTCTGTGGGGAAGGAACGCCACTACAGGGTGATCACTGGTCAGCACCTGCTCTCCAAAAAAGTTTATTCATCATCATCAGTTCTCCCCCTGTACGGTAGCGACAGCACGTAACCAAACGTGTTTGACATCGTTCTCTCTTCCTCTACATCCTCCTCACTCTCCTCCGCATTCTCCTGAACATATTCCCCTCTTCTTCTCCTCATCGTCATCATCAGCCTACTTACTGCCCCTCAAGGATGAAGGCCTCTCCCATTAACCTCAACTGCTCCTGTCCTGCGATTGTCGGGTCCACTGTTCCCCAACGAATTTCCTAATTTATTCCTTCCAAAGAATTACTGGTCTTCTTCTAGACCCATCTCTTGATATTGGCTCGGTAATCCTATTTGTCTGCAGGTTGTTGGTTCACCTGTCTACATGGCCAGCCCAATTCATTTTTTTTTTCATTTCAACTGCAATACCTTAAATTCTAATTTATTCTCTGAACCAGGTAGCTTGATTCCTGTCCTAAGTGTTACTCCTAACTTTATTCTTCCCATGTCCTGTTGAACCGCCCAAAGTTTCCTTTCTAGTTGTTTAGTAAGTCGCCAAGTTAAGGCTTCATGCTTCAATCCCGGAGTTTGCAATCGTGTTAAACCTTTCTAACTGGGTAGCTTACTTTTCAATATTTGTCAGTGGGTTACTGAGGTAGCTTGCTTTTCATCGTTTTTTACAAGCACTATTTAGGTTTCATGATACTATATCGCGTAGGAATTCCTAGAAACAAAGTAAACCTCGAGCTCGCAGACCTACACGTGCTAACTGCTGTGGAAATGCTAATGGGGCCGCGATCGGGATTGTACCCCGATATAAGTCAGCCGATCATAAGGGCATAGCCACTTCTTAAAACCCGTCGAACATTTAGGCTGCTTTTTTAAAGTACCGTTCAAAGTGATAACCGCAGTCTCAGTCGACGTTTAAAAATGCCCGGCTTATTCAGTCGGGAAAAAATCTGCAGTCCCGGATATAACAAAGCTACAGCACTAAGGCATATGTGGACTGCATAACACAGAGAGTGCGAAAGGTGACGACGCGGCATGTACATTGCCGAGTTCTGCTCTCGGCTAGGCGGGTGCTGAAACTAGAGGCTCGTAAGTATTATGGAAACGCGTCAACTCGATGCTTCGCGAAGCTGAGGGCAAAATGGGCAATAACTCCACAACCCGATAAATATGTTACAGGCAGGCAAGGGGAAAAGTTATGATGAATGATAACGCGTACAATGTGTCTGCACCTTGTACTCGACTCTAACAAAAACATATGCACATAGTTCGCTTCCAGAGCAAAATACCCAATGGGCTCTTTTTTGCGACGTTTTGCAGCGCTGGCGATTGTCTGTCTGTTGACTGATGGAAATTATAGCAGCCAGCAAGTGACCCTACAGCACCCGCCGTGCCCATCGCCCGCCGTCAGCATTAGGGGTGGAATAAAAGCGAGCGGAATGATAAAGGTTAATGTGGCCGATACTCAGGATGATAACTTTTCCTAGAATAGTGAATCTTCGAATACCATTCAGCTCCTAGGTGCGTTATATGTGCTTTCTGTGCTAAACCCCGACACGCAACCATGTCAAGATGAAACGGATGCTCACATTGACTCCCCGTCGACATATCAGAGCAGTCTTGTACACACATATCGTCCAAATGCCCTAAACTGGATTCGTCCTGCTTCAGACAAAGCCATATGCGAGGACCATTCGTTTTTGACGAAATTACTTTCTTTGTGAGTGCAGCTTCACGGTTTCTTTTAAAAACCGACGGCTTCCGAGGAGACACGTTCATGCACCGATGCGGAAAGAACACATTATACATCGCAGGAGCGGTACATGTTCACTTCGCGTGTCATGTCCTGTTTTCACCCTAATATTAATGGCAGCCATGCAAGCGGCGAGCTTCAAACTTTGAGCTCCAATTGCCCATGCGCTTATTTAGCTTAAGACCCCAACTCTAATTTCGTCGATTCTAAATAACCTGCTTTCGGTGGTACGGGGACCATATCGTTATAACAGCGATTGTTTTTAGTCCTATGCACAGTGTACCCAAAATGGTCAGGGTCCCCGCAGTGTACCCGAAGGCTGCGAAAACTGACAAGGCTGTGGAAGAGCCGAATACTTGCATATAGCCGAAGCTAGAAGAATCGTACACTGTCAATTGTGCTGACGTGGTGAAACCACATGCTCCGCTAGTTGTCAGGTAATTGTTAAACGGCCATGATAACCCTTCGCTGACACACTCGGGCGGTGTCCCACAAAACACTGGCGCTACATATTCTGCCGTATTTTCGCAAAGTGGAGGGAAGGTGGAGACGGTGCGAAAAGGCCGCAGGCAGTGTAACATTTCTTATTGGTGTATTGTACGTGGTGAGCCACGTTGCTTAGGGAGGAAGTATACCAGTTTGCATTTTTTACATTTAAAAGTAACAGAAATACGCTTTCGGTACTATAGCGTTGAGAGACCGTTTCAGTTTCTGTTTATGTGGTCTTTTATACGCCGCATGTGGGCCAGTGCTACTGGAGTATATTGTTACGTGGCGGCAGATGACACGAACCATGTGGGGATGAAGCGATGTATTTACACAATAGTGAAGAACTGTTTACATCAAGCCATACCGGAAGCCGGCCTGGCAGCGCCGGGCGTAACATAGGTGAACCTTGAGACGACAAATGCCTGGACAAGTCGAAGTGTGTCAGCCTCCTTCATGCCTCTTCCTTTGACCGTGACTGAGAAGAACAAGTTGGATACGCTCTTGCGAAAGGTGTACAAGCAAGCGCTGGGTTTGCCATCCTACACCTCCAACGAGTGTCTCCTCAAGCTTGGGCTTCACAACACTGTGGACGAGCTGATTGAGGGGCCACCTGCACAGTCAGCGCTACCGGCTATCAAGGACGGATGCGGGCAGGGCCCTTCTACTGAGACTGGGCATGAACATCCCTGATCGCCCTATAGAATCGACGGAAAATATCCCTGGTGAACTACGCCGTAACATCACAGTGGCCCCCTTGCCAAGAAACATGCACCCGCAGTTCCACGAGGGACGGAGAGAGGCGCGAGTTAGAGCCCTGGAGAAAAAATATGGCTCCAACGAAAATGTTTTTTACACGGACGCCCGCATATTATGCAAGACGCGGAGTCATGGTGGCGACCGTAACTAAGATAGACAGCCACGTCACGAGCCTCACTCTCACGAAAGTACCACGCTACAGGCCGAAGACGTAGCTATAGCACTGGCGATAACGCAAACACCTGCGGAAGTAGTCATCACGGACTCTCAGTCAGCGTGTAGGAGCTACCTTCAAGGCCGCATCTCACACACCGCAATGAAGATCTTAAGCCAGAACCCTCCAAAGAAAAGGGTATTGGTTGTCTGGACACCCGCTCACACTCTCTCCGTGGCAATGTCTTTGCCCACGAGACTGCTCGAGGTCTGACCAGCCGAGCGCCGCGAGAGAGTTGGCTAGAGACGGCCATCCCCTTGACATCATTCCAGGAGGTGACGCAATACTACAGGCTAGCCCGGCTAACGCTTCCCCCTGCACACCCCTCTCTCAGCAAGAAAGAGGAGCCGCTACTGGCGTCTCCTGCAAACAACACCTTTCCCCATCCTACCAAGCTGCCACTTTATCTGGCCTACGCAATACCACCCGCAGTGTCGATTCTGCAAAGCACCCTGCACTCTATACCGCATGGTGTGGGAGTGCCAACTCAACCCCTCAGTTTCCGCGATTTCCAACCCCTCGGTTGAGCAGTGGGAAGAAGAACTGGCCAGCTCGAGCGCCGAAGAACACCTTGGGCTGATTCACCGGGCTGAGACGGCTGGACGCTCCAACGGGGTCCTGGACTGAGGAAACCGACCACTTGGCTCTTTTTCTTTAATAAAGTTTACTCTCTCTCTGGCAGCGCCGGGAACACAGCTCTTCTTCGTCGTAATCATCCTTGGTGGTCGGCCATGGCACCACGGGGATTGTCCACCACGTCCCGCGACATCACCCCTCCGGTCGAGGACGACCGTCCCGTCCGACGCCGACGCCAGTTCGCGATTGAATGCTGGTGAGTGTGCGATGACAAATGAAGACGAATCGCTTGCCGCCACGGATGACGATGATGGTGTTGATGATGCCTGGCCCAGCAACAGCAATGGCTTCAGCCGCGACGAAGCGCCAAAGGCCCCGATGTGACGTCGGATGGAAGGGCGGAGGAATCCATCTTCGGCTTGTCGGGGCACGGCTCATCTCGGCTGGTCGTCAATTTGGTCTTTCGGGCTGGGGACATGAGGTGGGGGACATCGTCGTGTGGTGGCCTCTGCTGGGCTGCGGCTGTCCGGCGCGCCTTCGTTATCCCTGGCGGCAACGTCCATGCCGATTCGATGCGATGCTGGGACCAGGACGGGGTAGACGAACCCGCACGCTCCACCAAATGTTTCGTGGCAGCAGATGACACGAACCATGTGGTTATGAAGCGATGTATTTACACAATGGTCAAGAACTATTTACATCAAGCCATAACCGGCCTGGCAGTGCCGGGAACACAGCTCTTCTTCGTCGTCATTATCCTTGGTGGTAGGCCGTGGCGCCACGGGGATTGTCCACCACGCCTCGTGACGCCGTTATGCATACCTCTGAATAAAGGTTCAACGTTTGGAGTGTTTGCCTGCGACAATGGTTGCTTCGTCGCTCTTCTGCTGCTTCAACCATGATACAACAATGGCGACGATGATAGGATATCAGAGCACGCATATCAAGGCATGTCCCTCCTAGGTGTTGGTGCCATAAAGTCCCTTGATTTCCAGATTGATGGCTCGTCCCACCGTTGTCTTGAGACTACCGCGTCAACTACCAGTCCCACTACGTAGAGGCCCAGTCATGGAAGCAGTTTAATCTGCACGTCGTGCAGCAGAGTATCCCAATGAGTTTGCATGTCCTTTCGACTCCAGTCTCAGCCTAGCAAAAAATTTTCAGCGTCGTGTTTAAGTTCCGCTTCCGGCAACTGTCGCAAAATGTCGCCGCCGGCCCCTTTCACTCCGAGCTTGGGTAAATGAAAAACTTCGTCGATTCGAGCAGTTGGACTTGATAGAGCTGATTAATGTTTCGTAATGGGTATTTTAATTCGTGTTGTTCAAAAGCAGGATGGAGCCACTTGCGTTTGTTTGGAATTACGGGAGCCTAATAAAGCTGTCGGGACCGATATTGTTCCTTTTCCACACAACGAGGAACTCCTCTAAAGTCTCGTTGAGGCAGCGCAGTTTTCCAAGCTCGACCTCGCATCAGCCTCGCACCAAATTTGGCAACTCGGAAAGCCGTTATTTGATCGCTTTCATTAGTCAGGATGGTCTCTTCCGCCTCAAACGCGTAAAGAGGAAGCACAGCTACAGCAAAAAATATAGAGACCATCTCAGTACCCGGAGTATGACAACAGTGCCTGTTGGTGATTTTGTGTAAATCTAGAGACCAGAAGAACCTGGCAAGGGTGACCTCGCGGTTACCCGGCTACGAATGATTGTCCGCCAACAAGGTCAATAAACCCTTTGGTTGACGATGGGCGAATATGGAAGGCTTCGAAATTATCGAAGGTACCTGCATGTTCAGGCGCAATGATCCCGCAGCCTAACGCTGCCTTCGAACCCGCAACCTCATATACAGCACCTGAGCAACCACACGATCGCTCCTCAAAACGGACTCTGAAGGCTCAGCAAACACACCCACGCTACAAGCTCCAGCGCCAGCTGCAGCGAAGGACCCTGTACCTCAGCATCTGGTCCAACCAGCGAGGAACAGAATGCCTCCGGATCGATACGTGGGCCACGTGTAGCCGGTGTGTGTTAGTGTGCGGGCGAGTGCCACTGACGGAACCTAAATTCTGCATACCTGTGTGCAGACGTTGGAGTATTTGGGCAAGCATTTTTCTTTCGTTTTTTTTTTTTGTTCGTTGTAGGTCATGCGCACATGTATTCTACTTAGTTGTACAGGATGCATTATAGTGAAGAAAACTAGCAATGTGTTGTTGTAAATATTTGTAAATATCGTGTCTTTGCAAACTAGTACTAATACAGTAACTATTTAACTTCGTCTTTTTAAGGAGTGGAATATGGCGCGTTTCAGTTTCAGTTTTAGTTTCGGTTTGTGCTGTCTTTATACACCGCCAGTTGCATCAGTGCAACTTGGGGGTATATATGCATGAGTCTGAAATAAAGTTCATTTTTTTGTGTTCGTATGAAATGTTCAACGGTTGTGCCGTCATTCTTCTGCGGCTTCCGCCGCGATACAAGTTACCATCACGAGAAATATTATTTGCGGCGCAAAATCCGAGAGATGTTAGCAGTGAGAATTTTTCTTTACCAAAATCTGTTCGATAACAATATACGCGTAATTATTTCGACCCTGTCAGAAAGTAATGGCGTTTATGTGGGTATGTTGGCCGTAATTGTGAGTAGTAAATGCACACTACATTTTTTGTTGATAGTTTGGAAAGCGCGCTTTGGGTGATGATATTGTGATGAATTAGCACTTTCCACTAACTTCATCAAAGCATTTTTTAACATGTGCGCAGTCACAGGTTAAATCAGAAATAATATGCGAGTTACTTGATTCTTCTGAGCACTAGCTGCTTTATAATACTGACGGCCACCATAAAAGCAAATCAACAAATTTTGGCAATTCAGAAAATTGTTTGATTTAGGTCTTTATAAACTTTTCGAATAATTTCATCGTTTTTTTAGGTATTTTAAACAAATAGACTAGATTGTTATTTATAAATAATATGCTACGTTAAAAAGATAATTAGAAAATATTGTTTTGTTGCCCCTGCTAAACAAAATACATTAACAATTTTGAATGCGTCTCTAGCCAGTTGAAGTTTCTAAATTCTGCATTTTGTGTGTAATTCAAGAAACGTATTTGGAATTCCGACAACACCATTCGTGGCGAAGACCGAGGTCGGAACCGTGCAAGAAGCAATGTTTTGGAAGAAGGTATGCAATTTCTGTTACGTTTGCGCAAAGCCTAAGTGAAACACACTCTCACTTTGAGGGGGGGGGGGCAAAATACGTTTGTTCTGGCCTAAATAAATTGCGCCATTCCTCACCTATACATATCCTTCCCCTAACTCGCAATCAAAAAAACTACGTCGCTCTAACTACTGTATTTAATCTAGTTCACCGAAACAATATGCCGTATGGGACATTTGAGGCGGTGTAATACAATAACTCGTGAGAAGCACGTGCTCTCTGACAGCGCCTGCGCACATCACTCTTTAAAGGCCGATTTAGTGTAAAATATTCCAGAATGTATGCCTATGAAGGATTTACAGTGAATAGAGCTTAATTATATCGCAACCAGGTGACACAACAATTGACAACTTTTGGCAATTATGAGGGAAATAACAAAAGCACCAGGGTAGTTCTAACGAAGAAATGCTTCTACCATTAAATGATTTCCTTTTGTCTTCATTAGAGAAGGACATCAATGCGCCCGCTTGTCCCTTTTGTGGTTTTTTTATCCACAGACATGGTACAGACCGTCCTTGCTGGTCATTCTGTTACGAATGTTTAGCAGTACTAAGCTAAGCCTGATGGTTTGTTTACCATTCATTTTGCTTTTTGCATATTTGAATACAGATCAGATCAGATTAAACTTTATTGTTGCCACGGGTGGGACCGTTTTCAGGTCGACTTCAGAGTCCTTCCGGCGACGGCAGGATTCATGTAGATTGATACAAAGGTTTCTTGAAATGACGGACCGAAGTCCTCACTGGATGTTCGGGTTCCGCCCACACCTTTCAGCTCAGGAAGTACTACTGCAGCTGCAGAAGGACATGTTTGAGGCAGCCAGTCGCACCACACTCAAAGCGATCCTGGCTTTAGACTTGAAGGTTGCGTTCGACAGTGTAACGCACGAAGCAATCCTCACAAATCTTGGCAACCTTTGTTGCGGGGAAAAGACGTACTCCTTCATCAAGAATTTCCGGTCTGATAGGACTGCGACCATTAAGATTGGTGACATCAAGTCGTCCGCCATAAATTGTGGCTGTCGTGATACACCACAAGGGGCAGTGCTATCGCCTCTACTTTTCAACAGAGCCATGATAGAATTATGAAAAAAACCCAACATTAAGCATGCCCTGTATGCGGAAGATATAACGATCTGAATTGCCAAAGGCTCTCCAGGCGTTATGCAAGACAGCCTACAAACGGCAGCGGACGTCGTCCGCACTTACGCCAGCCGATGAGGTTTAACTTGTGCCCCGTAGAAGTCAGAACATATAATACTGCAAAAATGCCGCCGGGACATTTCAGACAACATCGAAATTTGGCTGGACGGAATACTCAATAAACCAACACCCTCAATGAAAATATTCGTAATAACGTACCAGGAAAACTGCAAAAACACTCTGTTTCTCAACAGACTTTAAGAAACCACGGCTCAAATTGTTCGGATGCTGCGTAGGGTAGCGAACAGGAGCCATGGACTAAAAGAAAACGACATGGTCAGTCTTGTGCAGGCCTTCGTTGTCTCCAGAATCGTTTACGTGGCTCCTTATACGGTTTTGGGGACATCGGAGCGCGAAAAGTTAGACGTCCTTCTTAGAAATGCCAATAAACAAGCCCTGGCACTTCCTCTAATCACCTCTACAGTACGACTCACGCCTTTGGGACTGCACAACACCATCGAAGAGCTCATAGAGGCCCACCTAACGGCGCAAAAAGTAAGACTCGGAGCAAGCCCAACGGGCATTGAAACGCTAGCTACGCTTGGTTACACGGCGCCGCACATCACGGAAAACGCAGTGGACATCCCGCCTGAACTAAGGACAAGAATTATTGTCCGTCCACTACCACAGAACATGCCGCCTCAACATCATGAGGGAAGACGCATAGCAAGAGCAACTGCGCTAGAAAATCAGCACGGAGGACAAGACCACGTCGTATTTACGGACGCGGCGGAATACGCGAGGTATAGGGTAAGATCGGCGGCCGTTACCTCCACAACCGACCTTCTTTCCAGTCTGACGCTTCGGTTGTCGAACGTGACCCTTGCCCTCTTCAAGACAAAGGCCAAAGTAATTATTACGGACAGCCAAGCCACCTGCCGAGCAAACAAAGAAGGTAGGGTTTCAAGACAAGCGCTTCGAGTTCTCCTTCAACGGCCACCACAAAAGCAGGTCACAATCATTTGGACCCCGCCCCACTCTGCTCTTCGCTGCAACCAGACGGCACACGTCCTGGCTCCAGAACTCGTTAACCGGGCACCGCAAGAAGAGTCGGACCGAACCTGGCAACCGCTCCTGACGTACGCCTACATCACCCAACATTATCGACTAGCGAGACAACTGTATCCACAAGTCCCTGATCAGGCCACGAAAGAACAGGAAGTCATCATGAGACAACTACAGACTAATATCTACCCCCACACAACACGACTACACGCCATCTACCCTACCCTTTCGCTATCCGCCATGTGCTCACTGCCAAGCACCATGCACGCTGTACCATGTTGTCTGGGAATGTCAACTGAACACAGATCTTCCCCCATCCCCAACCCTTGACGCGAGCAGTGGGAGAGTACGCTGACCAGCTCTTGTAGTGAAACGTAGATTTTTCTAGCGGAAAGGGCGAAGACAGCCGGCTGTACAAACGGAGTGTTGGACTGAAGGCCACGACCACAAATATGCTCACTTCAACTGTCATTAGAGTTTTTCTTTCTCTCTCTCTCTCGCAGTAGAACGTACAGTTTAGCTCGTTCGATTTGATTCACGTTTGTAGCGCGGACAGACGAAACACAAGAAGTGCTCGTGTTATCCTCTTCTTGTGTTTCGTCTGTCGGCGCTTAAAACTTGAATCATGTATATCGCTGCGCCGTCTTCGGCCACCTGGGCTAGTGAGACCTGGGTAATAGGGTTTGTGCTGAGCAGCGCGGCCTCCCACTGCTCCTCGTTCGTAATAATATGAGGTGCTTTTTAAGAGTTTGAAGGGGTTTTTCTTCACAGGACCAAATCACATGTGGTAGGTCTGCGTATTGATGGAAAAGAGGGCATCGATTAGAGTGCAACTCGGGGTAGTAGAGGGATAGGAGGGTGGGCGTGGGAAATGTGGATGTTTGAAGTTGGCGCCATAAAAAAGGGTGTCAGCGGTAGAGGGAGGGGTCGGGTGGTGGGAAGCGAGCTCTGGACAGTCGGTAGTGATCGAGTACCGATCGGTAGGTCAAGAGGCGGACCCTATGGGAGAACGGTTGCGGAGATTCTTCAGCGTCACTGGGCTCTCGGATTACCAGTGCTCGAGCAACCTCGTGTTTCATTTGCTGGGAGTTAGGAGTGGCCCGTTGCCCAAACGAGCTATGTTTTTGGTCGCGGAAATTTGCGTGCCTGCCGTAGAAGGCTTAAAGGTTGGGGCTCAACTCGCCCGTTGGAGTAATTGGTAATTGCTGATTTGGAGTCGCTTATTACAGTAGTAACCTTGGGGCTAAAGTATTGCCAAGAGCGATAGCCATTTCTTCGCCTACAGTTGGAAATTGAGTAGGGAAGGAGAAGGGGGCTGGTGTTAGGTGCAATGAATCGACTACGACCGCTGCCATGGCTTCGCGTCCTGGGTATTCAGTAGTGTCCACGCAGGCTACTTGTGGGTTGGATGAGTGTTGCTTGTGTAAAGCCTGTGCTCTCGCTCGGGGCCTTTCTTCGTTATGTTTAGGGAGGGGGTGGATACCAGTTGGTCTCGAATGACTGGGGGAATGTCGACGTGGGTGCCAGAAATAGTGGTGTGACTGAGGCCAAGACACTGAAGAATGTGTCGTCCAGTGTCACTCGTCGTGAGTCGCTCTAGTTGCGAGACCTGTTGGGCTTCGATAATTTTGTGTAGTGTATTGTAAGACCGAGCGTGAGTAGTTTCTCTGTTGAGAGCGTAACGGGGAGACCTATGGCCTGTTTGTGTGATTTATGTATCATAGCTTCAATTTTGTGTGTTTTGAGGTTTAGGAAGGGGCTGACGTATGCAATGAGACTTATGAAGAAGGCTTGAACGAGACGTATTAAATTGATTTATTTCACTCCTCAATGTTTGGTAGCTATGCGAGAGATGAGTGGTGTAGTCTGGTAAACCCCTTTTTCTTGGGCACGGAGAGTATCTACATTATGTCCGTTTGCCTCTACACGGTTTGCCTCTATATGGAGTCAACTATTGGGATGGGTTGGCCCTTAGAGGTAGTGATTTGGGTGAGGGGGAGTGGTGATGGTGGTTGTTTTCCTGGCCTTTTAGCTCTGTTTAGAAGAAGCTCTGATTTTGTTGGGGAGCAAGACAGACCACGAGAGGCAGCATACGCTTCGACGATATCAGTTGCCGTTTGGAGGGTATCTTGGATAGGACCGGCAGATCTTCTAGTAATCCACAAATTGATGTCCTCGGCATATATGCGGTGGTGTAGGTCGGGGATGGCGTCGAGAAGCGGGGGTAGACGTCGTAGGGCCATATTAGAAATAAAGGGGAAAAGAACCGATCCTTGAGGGGTACCTGTGCTAGCGAGGGAGATGGGGGGTGTAGTCAATTGTCCAAGAGTGAGTGTGGCTCTTCGACTCAAGAGGAAATTACAAATGTAGTTGTAAGCTCGCGTACGGACTCCAGCTGCGGCTACTCCTTCCAGGATTGCCGAGTGGCTAACGGAGTCTAAACCTCGCGCTAAATCAAGGCCCAAGAACGCCTTGGTGTTATGTGTGGAACGGAACCGAGCATCTACTATGTGGTGTTTTAGTTGTAGCATGGCGTCCTCAGTAGAGAGCTGGGGTCAGAACCCCAGCATGGAGTCAGGGAGCAGGTGGTGCTTTTCGATGTGACTGTTGAGCCGGGTGAGAACGACGTGCTCTAAGAGCTTGCCTAGGCACGATGTTAATGATATTGGTCGGAGGTAATCTACGTGTGCCTGCTTCCCCGGTTTGGGAACAAGAACAGTTTTGGCTGTCTTCTCTTGAGGTGGGACCTCCCCCTCCTCCCAACATTCATTGCAAAGTGTTGACAGGTCGGCGATGGTAGGGTCGTCGAGGTTTCGACGTATCTTGTTAGTTATTTTGTCGGGGCCCGGAGACGATTTGGTTTTAAAGTGTCAGATGGCAACGCGCACCTCCGCCTTCGTTATCGGTCGTCCAGCTGTGGGTTGGGATCCCCACCGTAACTTGAATGAGTTAAGGTGGGGCAAGCTGGAACGTATTTATCCCGAATATAACCGAATTATCCCGAAGATAACCGAGGAGTTCGGTGTCAGTACCAGTGAGTTGATGTATGATGTGGGATACGAGTTGGCCTTGTGTGGTGCATGTGGAAGAGGGGTCAATAACAATATCGCAATATAAGACATCCATCCAAACTACCCAGAGCAAAAGGGGCATTGCTTGGAAGGTCACTTAAAATGTATTTTGCCATCATTTAGATATATTTGTTGCAAATATTTTATTTGTTTTAAAACGCATTTATTTCCTTTTAAAGTGAAACATGCAGCTGTGTAATGAAGATTTTCTCAGACACGTTTACCTAGGTGCTGCACCCGCGTGCTTCATTTACGGAATAAGTTGCGCTATCCGTCACGGGTTAGTTATCCCTGGACGAATTTATTGCGTCGCAGTGACACAATCGAAACAAACTTATTTTACGAATACTTTGGTCGGCTAGTGATACGGTGTTGTTCTCTTCAAATGCGACGGTAAGCAGCTTTAGTGGTTCTTATATACAGAATGGAAAATTGTGCTTGCAAAACCCAAATAAAAGCCTATGACCTAATAGCACTTCTAAAATGAGAAATACTGCAATGAAATTAAATATTTTTCTATATTAACACCAGCATATAAGCTGCATATTGTCGTGGTTTTCATGATGCTAATTAATTATACTATAGCGTCGTAGGCGCTGCCGGCCTACCGTTTATTTCTTTCCATACAGCTTGAATTGCTCACTGTATGTTATTATTCCCTTCAGAAGAATTTCGAACCCTTGTGTAACAAAACCCGTAGGGGCAATTGTAACGAACGGAAAGGTTAAACGACGAGTTATTGCTTACGATAACGTTTCTTCACTGCAAAAATGACATTAGGGGCCAACAAATTAAAACAACTATATTTAGGGTAATTAATAACACAATATTTAAAGAACTCATATGGTATAATGAAACACTCCTTTGCAAATTTGAAATTGCTGCTTGTAGTAAACTTTTGTTTTCTCGCACTTTTCTGAATAAGCGGTTGTGCTTAATCGCTTCAAGCTGTTACAGCAATAGTGTTTTAATTGACGTTACTACCTTATCCATGAAATATTTGGGGAGCTGCATAATAAGCAAGGGAGTAAACCGTAGTAATTGTCGTGGATTGGATTTTCATGCCCCAAAGAACGTAGGGGCAGAGATGCAAAAAAACAGGGTTTAGCTAACATAAGTGAAGAGGTCGTTATAAAAAGATAAACCCAGAAAAGGCAATGTTGATGGTTTGTGCAGAAAGTCAGGATATGATTATGCGTGGTATAAATTAAGGTTTAGAATCCAAACTTGTGACAAAGTCTTCACAACTGGTTTGACAGTAACTACTGGATTGTCACTTAAAAAGACAAAAACCCTAACTAATACTTAAGATTTCAAGGTTGCAAAGGCTTACGCTACTTCCACGACAATCATGACCCTTTAAGTCCGCGATTGCAGCCGATGTCGTTCTTCTTTAGGGCTCAATGACCTTTTTTTCATCACGGTTGTTATAAATGTGTATGTCTCGTTCCCAGCAAGTGTTGTCACGATTACGGCGAACAAAGGAGACTTCCACGTTTCGTGCAAATGTTGCGACGGTTACGGCGAAGTGTTGCCGCAGTTAAGGGCGTGCGGAAAAACGATTTCCGTTGGCCAAAACGCCAACGCGCCAACACCTAAGACGCCGGTGGCAGGCGTCAGCCCGATGACGCGAATGGCATCGTGCCCAGAATTTGTATAAATAAACCAGAA
The DNA here is from genome assembly GCA_013339765.2 of Haemaphysalis longicornis. Lineage (NCBI taxonomy): Eukaryota > Metazoa > Arthropoda > Arachnida > Ixodida > Ixodidae > Haemaphysalis > Haemaphysalis longicornis. Next base: position 15,688,863 of record CM023452.1, on the reverse strand, counting down.
AACATGCGTCGCACGCTCATTATAGATGATGAGGGGCCTTTGCCCATTTATCCTCCCATGTATACCTGGTAAAGATTTGGTGTGCAGGCTCTCTTTCAAAGCTACCAAGGACTATCATCACTACATAGACCAGTTTTTATCCAAGACGCCATATGCATGCATGCGGCTAGCAGGACCCAGCAATAACCGCATCTGTGGGCTCAAGTCTATTGTTGAAATGGTGTTAAACATGTTATCTTCCATTCGTATTCAAAACGTAGTCAGTCGCACGCAGCGGAAGAGCAGGGAAGAGAAGCTGAGCCTACCAGAATTTACCGACTAAAACGCATAAAGGATAAAATGGTAGCACCCGTGAACCGTCGTTGTGCAAACATATGTCACGTTATGCTAACTGAACAAAGATCATGGCGGTGGCACATTAAAATAGGAGAAAAGAGTGCCGGTACTCTGTAACCATATCTAGGGACCCTATCCGAGCACAAGTGACGATGCCGTCGATATGACAAGAAACATTTTATACCCTTCTCCATCAATATTTGTTGTGCTTTAAAACAGATTTAATGGACATACACTTTCGTAGAGCGGGACGGGGACGATTTTTTTAACTGCGAGGCGATCGATGCAATCTCGGCCAATATCCCTAAGTGGGTATCCTTGTAGTGACAAAATCGCGCGGCGTGGATTCTCCGCGGCAGGCTCAATACACGCACGCACAAGCGCCTGTGATTTTACTGTTTTTGTAACTGCCGAGTGGTTGCCGCGTGGACCGCGTTCCTGTGCGCCGCTCACATGCCCTCGGTATTTTATTGGTGGTTTAACTCCGGACACTAAACTCTAAGAACTTTCTAAACAGGTTCGCCGTTAAACTTTTATGGGTGCTGCGGATAAAAGTTGTCTGTAGAGTTCGGAGAAAGTCTGTATCATAAATATGCAAAACAACCACTAAAACTCGAGTGACAAAATAATTGCACCTGCTTTCCTACACATTCCCTGAACTTAAGCCTATTTTGTGCGTACTGAAACATAGGTTTAGGGCGCGCTCATCACTACGTTATGAGTGCGAAAAAAGAAACTTCTGTAGGCATTCCTATCAGAAGGCGTTTCAATGTTCATCACTAATACAATGTTGGACAGCCGGCTCATGAGCACTTACTATATTAAAGTTACTATAATGAGCATTTACTGCGATACTATATTACGAGGTATATTCCGAAATTTTAATCAATTGATTGCAGTATGTGAAGTAAGTACCGAGTTGCTGAAGTACGTTACTGATGAAATGCAGCAGTTTTCGTGTTTGGAAGCTACGATGTATAAGCACGTGGAAATACGACATTTAGGTGCGAATTTGGTAATTTTCTGGAGTACCCATTGCGCAACAGGTTTGTGCGGTGCTCCGTACATTGCAATTGAAATGAAGCTCCCGGAATAGAAGGAACTTAACGACGAGGCTGCCTTTAACGTCGAGACATCGTGGAAAGAAACATAGAGTGGGTTGCAAAATAGGGAAGAAGTTTCAGATATGCTGAAAGATGCGAAGTTACAGTAGGGAACCAAAACTAGATCAGAAAAATGGTTATTAGCCGCACGAACTTAAGGTTTCCGCACCGTAAAACTATCTAGCTACTGTTACCTGCACAGTTGCGGTGTGCAGCAGGCCACTAGCGAATGCTGGAATTTAAAGTTTATATTTAGCGAAGGTATTACAAAAAAATATGCAAACGCAAATTAGCAAAGGTGAAGAAAAAGAAAAGAAACAAAGTGGTCCACGTAATTGAAGCATATGGCGAGCATGGCCAATTTTCTTGTGCTGGGAACCAGGCTTTCCAGCAAGTTGAGGTGAAAAGTTTTGACCAGCCAGTGAGAATTCCCATTGATGCCGGGGCAGCATTTTCTATCATGAAGTATCAAGTCTTCCAAAATATGCCGTGACAAGCTGAGCTCGAAAAAGGGTTCCAGAACTGGAAACTATGCGGAAGCTGCTGGGGAAGAAATGGGAAGAGGGAATGGGAACAGATGAATGTCGTTGTTCAATACCAGGGGAAGTGAACCTTGCCTATCGTCTTTTTTCCCTGACTACAGCCATAATTGCTGGGACCAGATTTGGTTAAAAAGCTGCCAGCGAACTTCGCTCAAGTTTTCTTAATAGAAGTAAAATAAAAAGTAGGCTACTTGCTTCAGAAATGCTGTTACTTAAATATAGGTTTACAAAATATATCAAACACAAGTTCTAATAAAAGGTGCAGTTCTTGAAGATTTTTCCTGCGCCAAACTTGTTCCCCACTAACAAAAACACCCCGTTTAGCTGAAGGTCAGCAGGTTGCAAGAACGAGACACCTTAGAGCTAGCTTTGCCGAAAAAAGGGGCTTCCCGTCTGGGGAAAGCCGCTTCAACAATTAGACTGCACTCCAACAAACGTGGAAGCTCAAATCCGTGGTTCGCGCCCCTGAATATTCTTCAAATACAAACTAGGTACACTCCTTTGATAAATATATTCACATCGACAGTCGCCGTACGACAGAGTGTCTTGTTTCTGAAGCCCCGCTATCACAAGGTGCCTGACTCTCTGTGCTGAGCAACAATGGTTTGGTCATACCTATGCTTAATCTGCCAAAAGTAAATGCCGACCAAATAGTGTGCGGTTTTATTTGTGGAATAATGTGACAGAAAGCTGACTAGGGTCCGAAGCAAGATATTGCAACTTCGGAGGAGTAAGGAAAACCCCTAACTGACGGATCAATGCGTTCTGGGGAAAAGGAATATGTCCGATGGCCATACACCCCAACCATCATATTAACCTAGTCCTTTCTTAACAGAAAGTTACAGGTTTGTTAGTGCATATTTGACTGCTAAAAAACATCCGAGGTAAGCGAGCTGTCGCTTTATTTATTATCGTTTTGTATATATACGAAACGAAAACTCGGACCCTCCGAATACCGGTACTAAAAGTACACAAATAAACAAGGCTGCCCCTAACGCCGAATTTGTGTTTTGCCACTGTTGTTTTCCCTACCAATGCCCAAATTCAACCTATTCATGCAGCGCTGGCAGATGCAGCGCACCGGTGCACATTTAGGGCCTTTTTTCATGCGGCGTTATTTTTTTCCTTCGAAACAGTTCAGTCCCAGCTGCCTCAAAACTTTTACCTTTTAGATGCGACTGCATCTCATTCACTCGCCTTGTCCATGCAGCGTCGTCGGCGTTGTCGTCGTCCGCCCCTCCCCCATTCTACTCGCCGCGCGAGCTGCGCTCTCCGCCGCTCACTCCCTCTCCTCTCCGATGCCCCTCTCTCGCGAGGGGCATTGGATTGGATTCGAATGTATTGGCTTCGCTTGGCTTGGATTGGATTGGATTGGATTAGAGTGGATTGTGTTGGATTGTGTTGCGTCATAGCCGCGGCATACACACTGGCGCCCGCGCATGTGCAGTACTCTCTCTTCCGCGGTCTCCTCTCCTTCGGGCGCGCTGCACATATAACCGGTGTGCCGCTCTCCGGCAGCCTTTCGGATCGACGGTTTGCTCTCGCGTGCGCTTGAACCCCCCCTCAGCGTCGCATCACACCAGGGTTCCCGCGAGGGGAGGTGGGCGCAATTTTTTTTCAATCCGCCTGAGCTTTCTCGTAAGCATTCCCGATTCGGGAAGCTTCGGAAGGAATTCTGCAATTTATTTTCCCCTTTTTTAGGTGCGACATCCCGTAAACGCAAGTGAAGAATCAGTGTCCTTCCCAAAGAGTCATGAAGAGATTTCTTTTGCCACCCGTAAATTTCTCTTACAAAAATTGTATTGCCCACAGCGCTCACCTTTACTCTCTCAGGCATCCGAAGCGGGGTGATGCAAATACGAATGATGGACTCGTTTATTTGCGAAAAGCGCATTTCCCAGTCCTGACTAAAAATACCGCTGGCAAATAATAGGAGTATTTGGCTTGAATAATGCACGGCCCAAAACCACCTGTTATTTCTTTATCCCCGTGTTCACGTTATTGCAGACAATTTAACTGTTTCGGCGGGCTGTTGATTACCAAGAGGCGGATGGGGTGTCGGAGCTTCACCTTGATCGTAAAGTGATCACTAAACCACTTTTCTGAAGATACAAAGGTCTGCTGGTATGAAAACAACTACAGTACGCGAAACTTCTTTTTCCCAAAGTCTTTTTGCGCTGACAACGACCGCGCGGAAATGCTTTCTTTACATTTTCACGCGCAACCACAACGTTAGCAACTCCACCCTATCTGACAATGGTAGCTTACACGAAAAAAACATAAAGGAACGATCCTTAGGTCGTCCGAGAATGAAAGCTCTATTGTATGTTGCCTTCGTAATGCCTGCATTTCTTGGGTAAAAGGAAACTACACCAGTGTCCTATGTACAGTCAAACCCGGTTAGAGTGAACTGTAACATGCGCGGTGATTAGTTCGTTATATACAATAGTTCTATATAGCCGAACCCGTCTAAAAACGATTTTTTTTGTTACGAGTTCGCAATACGCGAGAATACCCCTGCTATTTTCACGCATATAAAAACACATAAATTATGCGATTACCTTTCACAAATAATCCGTTTATTGCATGCAATAAAGCCGCGTTCCGCCTCAACTGCCTATTTTAAAAAAGAGCTATGATTTTTTTTACTCGTTTTGGCGGAGAGCTCGTTTGGGCCAGTTCATCTCCTTGTCCTTCGACATCGAAGTAATATTGTCACAGCACATCGACTGGCGAAAGCGCTTCATTAACCTTCATGAAAACATCGATGAGGCCGAGGTTGTCTCTTGTGTCATTTTCAGTCGCTTCGGTGCATTCAGCAGCACCAGCTGCCATGACATTAGTAAGGCTGTCTGTGCCTGAGGGGCTCACAGTGGCGACAAAGTCGTCGTTGACACTCAGAAAATCCTCAAAGGACTCTCCTTTGGGCACAACATCTGGAACGTTGGCGAGCTCTACGCGCAGTTCGCTGATGGTGCCTTCTTGGTCCGGACTCGCTGACTGGATGTGCTCCGTCATTAATACCGTGCATCGGACACAGTTAAGGAAGCTATCAGACGTCTCGTCGCTCCATGCGAGGCTCAATATTTCAAGTGTGGCCAATCAGCATCTCAATCGCCGCTCCGAGACCATGCATTTCTGTGTCAATTTTAGGCGAGCCGAGTGCGATATATCCGATGTGAACTTTGTTATAAGGAATACGTTTCGCATGAATTTTTGTAACCCATTGTCTTTGTTCGATATATAGACATTTCGCTCTATCCGGGTTCGTTGTAATCGAGTTTGACTCTATAACTTCCGCATATAGGGCGATCAGAGTAGGTCACTTGCGGGCGAGGAGATAATGCTTTAGAGGCACGTTATATCGCTTCAAGTTGCCTCCCTTGTGAGTCACCTAATACAAAAACGGTGTTAATTAGACTTTTCTGATTTCTTGAGGATTGCGTGACAAAACTTGCTTTCGTAAGGGTGTGCCGACGTATTTTATGTCGTTGAGTTGTGTTTTGCTGAGTATGTGATGTCGCAATACTTCAACGATGACAAGCATCCGGCATTTAGGTTGATGAGATAGTTCTTAGTGCAGGCTGTGTTATTTAACATATCCTGACTGAAAAAAAACACTGCTCTTCCTCGTGGATAAGCTTCGCAGTGTGGCGCAATCGTCAGGTGGCGGGTATCAGGCCCGTCTTGACGCTGTTTACTGAGAGGCAGATCCATAAAATTCCCGACATATTTAGTCGCTCCTGTTGCTTACATATACTGCGAGCAACGCGGCCTCCAAACCTGACCAGACTAAGGCTTGAGTGATGCTGATGCAGTATTTGTTATAACAAGCACTTTAAGCGACACAAGCTTCGTAAGAGGCTTAAGCGATTAGCGATATCATTCAAAGACGAACGCAGTTTATAAACTAGCACGAGTAGCCATTCAACAACCCTGAGACATTGTAACCCCGAGCTGTGTTGTACAACAACCACGAGGCCGTGTTGTAAGGGCGCCCCTGGTGTTATTCAGAATAAACGAGATTAGAAAATTTTTCTCTAATCATACTCGTGTTGCCGCCGCGTGATAGCTTGGTTGCATGAGTATTTGCGCCGTTACTCTAACCACTCCGCTGCCTTCTAGTGATTCGGTGATTGCAGGAGCCCTCCACTGCTGATTACGGAGTAAAAGTTTCCATTAGCTTCTTTCGTAGAGTTTTTGTGAAATTTAGGCCACATTGGCTTCTCCAGGGTAGTGATAAACATCTGATACTGGCAAGCATAACTTGTGTGGTGTCAGGTATCAGTGCTCCACTAGATTATGTAAGCACACAAAACTGATTTACATCGTGGTGTATAGCTGTATTATGACCATCTGAGGAAACACTACTTACAAAAAACTGTTAGTGAACCTCAGGGCAGTGGGATTACAATCAGCTCCATCCGTGTGCCGGTTTCGTGACGCCGGCTGTGACATACACCTGGCATTCACACTAGACCGAATGCACCACATAAAGACGGCGTCAGAAACATCCACATTCACACTCCAGTAAATACACTAGATTTGCAAACACATTGACTGCTCCGCCTAAATATGTATTTCCAACGTATACAAACGGTAAATCTGAGTTGTGAACGTGCCCCAAAAGCAATGGCGACAATGGGGAGTAAGCTGGGGTCTTCCGCGGATGCTTTTGAAACCGGCCGCAAGGGAGATTTCATTGGCGCTCCTAAATGCCGCACTGGAGGCATACAAAATGACGAAAAATGTGAGTCAGATGTGCCGGCAAAATTGCACGACCTAAGATGCTGAATAAACAGTATAGGAGGAAAGTGATTCCCCAAAGTAGAGCTCTATTAACGCCAAGCAAGAATCTGTGAAACCGATATGCTACTATTTCTTGCAGCTATTCTGAGAAGCAGCAGTTAGTCCATCCACCTAAACAGCGCTTGACAACACGACAGCGAGGAAGAGGGGACACAAGACGGCGCAGACTCTCAACTAAACCTTTATTGGTTCATTCAAGAATAATTCCTTTGCACATATCACTCGACACTGTAAGGCCCACAAGAAAAACATTCAGGAAAAATGCAACCCATTGTAGAAGGACACGTGTATTCTTTGGCGCCACAATAACGAGTTGACAAAAAGCGTTTCATATAAGCAAAAGTGAAGGGAAGTGCATAAGCCATGCTTCTGTGACACTGTACGATAAGAAATTTGCTTTCCTGTCAAAGACGTTGTCTTAAGTTCTGTATTTTTTCTGGTGGGGGGGCGCAGTGGGCTACTATGAGATTGTTCACAGAACACCTGCGTAGTGATGATCTTTTGAGACACGTTTGGTATATGATTGTATATATGTGTGTTTTCCCCCGAATAAAGATTTAGTTGAGAGTCATCGCCGTCTTCTGTTCCCTCTTCCTCGTTGTCGTGTTGTCAAGCACTATTTAGGATGGATGGATACCAAATAGCCCAGCTGTCGATTTTGTTAAACAGCAGAGGTCACCGCAGCTGCGACATCCACTTCTCACCCATCAAAAACTACCCAATTTTACCGGACCACCAGACAAAAATTCCCGTGCCCTTAACCATCCCTCAGCAAAACTCAGGAAATAACACGCGGACAATTAAAAGCAGGCACGTACGTTCACCCGGTTCAATGAATTTATTGTTTCCCGCATAGTACACCGCGCTACGCAAGTTTTCTCCACAGCTAGGTACCCTCCAGCATATAATAGCTGAATGCGCTAACAACCCAGCGCTACCACCCCTCTCCACCTGTTCCTTTCCTGAGCTGTTGGAAACACTGTTGACAGCGTGTCAACCGGAAGACCTGACTCTCCTGGCGACACGGGCCAAGACGGCGAGGGCAATGCATGCATTCCCGGACTAGGGTTCTATTCGCACATTTGAGCTCATTAAAATGTTTTCTCTCTCTCCCTCTCAGCAGTTACATAAGAACGGAAAGTTTTCATCCAAGCTCGAGGCTGTTCAAGGCCATTATGCATCCAACGTTCGAGCTCCAGCACCTTTGCGAGTGTTTTTGGGTCTTCTACCATTACAGACGCGAAAGAGTCCAATCACGGTGTTGCATTTCCACGCATCTTGTGGAACAATCTCCCATGATGCCTGGCTACATAGAACGCGGTTTCGAGTCCGCTGAGCAAACTTGTACTAAAAAAGAGCGTGCATTACATGCAAGAAGATCCACTAATCCCACGCTTCGAGGTTTTGTCCATGCACACTTCCGGCTACACAGATCGCCCTTTGATGCCAATTGTGGCAAACCTTTTGATGGTTTCGCACGAGCAATCACCGTAAGGGGGAGGGGAATACTTGCGCAATTTCGGTACTACCAGCAAAAAAAGTAGCAGACATTGCTTTCCCTTCCGACTGCAACAAAATTAGTGTTTTGGTCCCCCTTAATACTATACTCAAAAGCAAACCGAAGAAAGATGTAAACCGTTGATTTAGTAAGCACGGACAACCTAGCTCGAATGAGCTGTCCTTGGTTGCAAATCGCCGACTGTACCATCACATGTGCATTACGAACTGATATATTTTATTTACGAGTCACATTCCCTTCTGATGACTACGCATCCGGTTTATTATCCGTAGGGCGCAAGGTCATCGAATTCAAAAGTAAGGTAGTGAAATATTCTCTGATCGTGTAGGCGTCGTACGAGCCGATTGTGTGCTTCTCGCGAAAGGGCTACACATAGGAAGTAGCAAGCTGAGCTGCCGTTCAAACCACTGTAAAAGGCACTTTAGGTTCACACCATCGTAGCACTCGTGTACGAGTGTCATTACAACGTTTTTGCGGCAATAACCTCGTGGAGATTCAGCCACCACCATTTAAGAAGGCCACTGGTGGCGCTCTGTCAGAAACACAAGATGTATCTTCTGATATTTAAATTAACTTTAATGCAATGACTTTCATACATTTTTCTCATTTCTTTCTGTGCGGAGGTCTTTACAAACGCCACAAGTTTAATTTACCAATTACGGACATAGCAAAGCCACAGTGGAGTGTGCTTTAAATGAAGTAAATTTGCTTTTGTTCAACACCAATTTACTCTTGAAGGCCTCCCAGCCGCTGGCTTCTTGCGCCGTACATCGTGTTCTGCGTAGCTTATCATTACTGGACCCTAAGTTGAAAGTACATTTTTCCCATATGAGCTGTTGCTTCGCAGCCAAGAACCATTTCATATTTTGCTGTTTGTTATCTGCTTTGTTTTCAAGGTTGACCCGTCGACCACTTCGTTTTTTCACTTGTGTAATGTTCGCATAAAAATTTCATTGCCAGGTGAAGGTATTGTGGTTGCAGATGTGTTCTACATGTCGCGCTTCACTCCCAGAAGAACTTGCGGGACATGGGTGATAAAAAATAAAAGGGAGAGTAAAGGCGAAACCGCAGTTTCCGTAAATAGATAGATTGGCCGCCGCAGACACCCAATATACTAGTGTCTGGGGCAGTACCTTGAAAATATTCCTGCAAATAAAAAATGAAGCTATCCGTCGCCCAGCAGAGATGACGAAAATGGCGACTGAGCGGATGTGCCAAGAGCCACATGAAGAATACAGAACCAGAACTTCGCGCACAGGCCCTTAAAAACACGAAATCTTTCCTTGCGAGTTAATAAGTCATAGATAAATGTGAAAGTGCAGGTATAACTTAAGCCATGCAGACATTCGCAAGCGGCCGAGCCGCGCCTCCGGTGGCGGTTGCGATAGTAACGCACTTTCAGCCTACTCAAATGACTGTTATCTCATTTTTTACATCACGCCGGCAAATTGCGCTGTGGCGTCCCGCTATTTCGCTCTTCTGTGGACACTAATTTGTGTCCGATAGAAAACGCGTTTGTGCTCCCTCAAGTAGCGTTATCTGCCCGAAGGATGTTCTGTACTCAGGCCTGCGGCCGAAGCTTCGTGTGTATTGCAGTCACTTTCATTTGGCGATAAAATTTGAAGGCGTGATTCTGCTGGTGGACTGGGCCCACTATATTGGAACTTCCAGAAGCGGGTATTCTACCCCGCACAGGGTATGTAGAGTGTGCTTAATTTAAAAAACGTTCTCACGATGCAGCGCAGTGAAGCGACTTGTTCGCTCCCGTAAATCGCAAGAAGCGAGTGCTACGCCTAGGACGAACAGGAGGCAATCGATCGTCTGGTAACGTCCGGCTTCGGCCTGCACAGGCATGACATCATGATGAGCTTGTTGAAAACAATTTTGTTATTTATTTGAAGTTGAATAAAAAGTGTGCGTCAAATTGAGTCTTTTGATTCAGGGTGTGCTGTGCTGCTACGCTTCCACTACTGTGCAGGGCCCGCCGCGGTGGCTCAGTGCCTAAGGCGTCGCGCTACACAACACGAGGACACAGGTTCGATTCCCGGCAGCGGTGGCCGCTTTTCTGATGGAGGCGAAAAGCAAAATCGCCCGTGTGTACGAGGTTTCGGCGCACGTTAAAGATCCTCTGGTGGTCAAACTTAACCCGGAACCATCGAGTACGGCGCGCCTCATCGCTTGCGTTGCGTCGGTGCTTAAACCCTATACAATCAATCAATCAACTACTGTGCGTGGTAGGTAAAATGATTTCTTGTACCTTGTTCCATTTCTTTCCACACTGGCAGCAAGGCATTTTGTAGTAATTGTTAGTCTATGGGATAAACTCTTACGTAGTTAAGGGAAATGGGCTAATAGGCAACACGCTTCGCAGAGCATTCTGCAGATAGCCCAATAAGCGTTACCATATTGCGGGGTAACAAATGTAGCACTGCACGCTGTTACAAGTTAACTACCTCAGAGATGGCGCCTCGTTGTTTATCTGAATGCATCGAAGCGACAAAAACGCGACTGTCCATGACGAGAAAGCAAATCAAAAGAGCGATCATGTCGTCGTTGACGCTGAGTTTGCACTGTCCGCTAGACTTTAGCATGTAAAGTTAAAGGCCGCGCGGCCCATTCGCATTGTTTAACCACCATCTAACGTCCCGGGCTTTACCAAGATTGGTGTACTGAAAGTGGCATGTAACGAAAGTATAGCAGCGGAGTTGTTTCGCCGTATGCGCCGAGTGCGTGAACAGTGGCTCCTGCGGCCGCAATGGTTCACTCGGTAGTTTTCAGTTTCAGTTTCCGCTATAAACCGCTAGACGGCCTAACTCTATTTCGCCAACCATTTGCAGCATGCGAAACGTCTAGAAATGCGGCGAGGAATGACATGTGCTCTTCAATTGGTAATTTATCTGCTATAAAACCATCTTTCGCCGCCGACTTACCGCTGAGAGTGCCCCTGGGCAATAGAACGTTCGTCGGAGAGCGAATTCCTTTTTCCTTAAGCATCCCTTTAATCACATCTCAGGAGTGGTCTATCTTTATAATTGGAAAAAGCAAAACAAGCTGTGCCATTTCGTGTAATTGGCCGGTTATATTCGAAATCCGCTCAAGCGTTGAAGTGTGCATCCTGTGCTATACAGTGTGCCGTCGGTGCGTGGTGTGAGTACGCTGTCTTCATGAAGATGTGTGCGCTTTTGGGTGTGTTTCTCTGAACATCCCCAAGCACGACATTCTGAGAAGGTATTTCCATATGCATTCCGAACCAACGTTTACTCCTAACCAGGTTTGATATGCATTTGATTTCGCTACTTTTAAAAGCAATGCGCCTGGCTTTTGTAGTAGTACAATTTTGCATACACGATCACGTTGACTGCTAGAAAAGCCTCTCTATTGCGAAAAAAGTACCCCTGGATCTATGGTATGGTACCCCAGAGAAGGGGGAGTCTTGATTGACACCGTAATGTTTGCGTGATTGTGGGTTACGCCGTTGCTCCTACGTGCGCACACCCGTGTCACACCTCGTTCTCATATGAATACCTTATACGGGCAAACAATTCATTACGATCCGCAATGACTTAAACGAAGAATGCTATTTTTTATGAATACCCGATGCGCCCGGACCAACGTCGTTACCCTTTCTCAAAATGAGAAACCCCACCCATTTTCACGAATTGATAGCGCAAAGAACGAGGCCAAGAAAGATGACACACAACAGAGCGTTAACTTCCAACTAGTTTTATTTGACGTACACGCGCATATACGTATCCACAGCCTATCCGAAATCACTTCCCCCTGTCACTGCCAATGCTCACGTGTTGCAGCCATGCGAAAGAAGTTTACTCCTTATCTGAGAACTTAGCGATGGCACGCTTACACAGGGACAACCCTGCTTTGCTATTCAATCTGCCTCTAAAATTTCTTTTACATTTTGTTGGGTATGTTTGTAACATACCACACCTTGCTCAAACCGTGGCACGCAGCCGCAGTCGTGGCAGGTGAACCGACAAATGGCCATCCCTGTAGTTGATGACATTCCGTCTGTGCTCCCCCTAACCGGTCGGTTAAGACATCGGCAGATAAGGAGGCAAGTTTTCTGCGCATGGCTGCAACACGTCAGCATTGGCGGTGAGAGTGGGAAGTGATTTCGGGTAGGCTGCGGATACTTATATGTGCGTGCACGTGAAATAATCTAGTTTTACGTTACCCCTGTTTTGTGTGTCCTCTTTCTTGTCCTCGTTCTTTGCGTTATAAATTCGTCAAAATCGCCACACCAACTTCCCAAGAATTCCGTAGTAGTGAACCCTACCCAGGTTTTTAGGATTCCGTACTAGTGCCGTTGTTTATAAATCAGAATACCATGGCTGGACTGGCGTTATTGCACTTTTAGAGGGACCCTTCTGAACTGCCCTAAGCATGATCTGGCTGGGGGCATAGAATGATACCTTTGCTGGAATTACGTTTCTTGACATGGTGCGAGGTAACAAAGGAAATTAATCATGATCAGTTGGGTCGGTTTTAGTTGCTAGAGACTTCGGGAGATGATGTCAATATTGCGGACAGTAAAATATGACACAACCGCCACCATTGCACACCGTCCTTACTTCAAGTCGTTCTTGGACTTTTTTGAAGAATAGTTTTGTGCAGAAAGTCTTAGCTTTGTATTTGAGGCGAGCATATCTCACGGTGGTATATTACGGTCTATTTCATGAATGGGAAGCAAATCGCTTGCCCACACGTTTGCAACAGGCTTATGGGTATGCGTTTCTGAGTCCGACGCATTTTTTTTCTCCACCCAGCCGAATAGACAATGATAGATGAAATTATGATTGGGAAGTAAAACAAGGTACTAAACATTTTGTCCGCATACTTTTTTTCTATTAACAAACCCTTTATATCGGAATTCCTATTATTTTTTCTATCTTTCGAACATTGTCAATTGAGCTGCGCAACTGATATTATTTGATTGCAGTATTTGCGATGTATTTATTGGTTTGAAAACGAGTCACTTCATGCTCCTATAATAGTTATATTTCAAAGAAGCGATTTGAGGTAAAAAAAGAAGTCTTAATTTGATTTGGTCTACATTGTAAAATACCGTCTCGAATATTTGAATTACGTCGCCACTGAAGACTGCGTCATAAAACTTCAAAAATATTTCTTTCATCCTTGTCTTCATTAGCACAGGACCGGGATGATTACAGATTAATGGGAGAGGCCCTTGCTCACCAGTGGTCGCAGACATAGAGTTCCATACTAATATATACTATAGGGAAATCTGGCGCTGCATTCGCGGGCCGCCGAGCGCGGCGCCATTGCGGCTAGCGACGTTCCTCGCCTCCTTGGCTTGGTTAGCCAGATGGCTTCTTTTTCGTCTTGAAGCCAAAAGGGGTAACATTGTTTTTTTGTTCATCTTCTATGAAGCTTCTAAATAATCCCTGACAAATAAATCTTTCTGGAGGTTTAATTTTATAATATCAGAACATATTCGATTAATTTTTTGCAGTAATATTGTTGCATTTTTTCAGCCAAAGCCAACTTTTCAGCCTGTTCGTGAGCCATTCGTAGGACAAGTAGAATGTGCCTGCCCGGTACATGACGGCACGCTCGCTGAAGCGCGGCTCCCCTAGACAGTGGCGCCAGATTTCCCTCTAGTATATATTAGTATGAAATTCTATGGTCGCAGATAGGCTGGTGATGATAATGATGATTATGAAGTGCTCTTATGAACGTGTCTTCCATTACGCGCCGCTACTATAATCACGGGCAATAAGGAGATGTGTTGGGTAAAAGTTTCCTCAAAATTTCGCCAAGCTACCAGTCTCGAGGTATCGCCATTTGCTTGCACGAATTCTTATCAGCAAGTTCCGCACGCGTGCAAACGCATCTTTCGCGACAATGGATGCTGATACTCATGACCCCATGTTACCACCTTAAATGTATTAGTCGGCAGTCAGAACCGCCAAAGAATTGTCGAGCGTAATAAGCGTTTGGGAACGAACTTGTGCCTCCCCTTTCTCTGTCCAGGAAAATAGCAAACAGATAAAACAATTAGTGTGTATTAGAGAAAGATTTCGAATTGAGATGGCATTTTTGCTTTCGATTGTAAATATTGACAATATCTACCGCATCATTATCAAAGCATTTGTTGAGAGAAAAAACCTGTTGATTAAGCTTAGGAACTCTAAACGTCTAACGACACCTAACCCATTAGTGCCCAGCGTCCTAAATGTAGGACCCCAGCAAACCAAGTTACGTCGTGCAGATATCCTGCAGACGTCAGCAATCGACATTGCAGATGTCCAGGAGATATACCGTTGGGGTAGAAATGACATATATTCACGTTGCTACAACTGCAAAAAACTCATCCAAATCACACGAAGGATAACGTGGAATAGACCTCTCATGGTACTTTTATATGCTGTTTACGGGACGTAGTTTTAGTGGTATATCTGTTGGATATTGTAGTGGTACGCATGCAAGACGTATATAGATGTCTGTTCCACATTGTTTTTCTGTCTTTGGCACAAGCATTAGTTTGTTCTATTCATTACTAATGTACGTTAGTAGACTGTTGAGATGGACCTGTATGCGTGAAATTTACATTCTTTATACATTATTTGCGAGTTTGGCCAGCCCCCTTTCAAAGGTTGCCTACGCGTTGTGGGCATTTATACTTCAAATACATGTCTTGCTAGCTATTCAGAGCTGTTTGCTGTTACCTGGCACCTGGTTCTAGATTATTGTGTTTCTATTTTTGAAGTGCTGCATACTGCATGAAGTCTCATATGTGAATTGCCAAGCTGACCACACTCCTCTTGCAGAAGCACACGAAGCACAGCTCTAACATGAAATGTCGCATCGAAAACAAGTGGAAGTAAGTAACAACAAACCAGTCCTGATCAGCACAAGCGCCCCTGACACTAAGGCAACCACAATAGCGTCATCGAATTGAACGACACAGCACGGCTGTACAGGCCTTCTGCAAATAAACTATCAGAGAAACAATTAAAAAATAAACTAATTATAATGACAGTATTGTCAACCTAGCTGTAAGTGCAGCTGGGTAGTCAAAAGCTTTCATAGTACACATAAAACACAAAAGAGTTCAGGTAAAAGAGTTTATATTGTCACGAAGCCAAGAACGACGCAGTTTTCTTGAAGGAGAAACATGTTTATTGGGGCGAACTTGTGCTCCCCTAACAACTCAAATGAATACAGAGGCGGTGAATCCCGCCGCGGTGGCTCAGTGGCTAAGGCGTTGCGCTGCTGAACACGAGGTCGCTGGTTCGATTCCCGGCTGCGGCGGTGGCTTTTCTGATGGAGGCGAAAAGCAAAAATGCCCGTGTGTACGAGATTTCGGCGCACGTAGAGAACCCCAGGTGGTCAAAATTAATCCGGAGCCCTCCACTACGGCGCGCCTCATCGCCTGCGTTGCGTCGGCCCGTTAAACCCTACAATCAGTCAATCAAGAGGCGGTGAAGTAGCGGTCAACAACGTCACTTTCGCAGGCAAGTGCCGTCGAATGGAAGGCCGTGGTGTCTGCTCTGCAGGATTTTAGCTTTCGGCGCGAGTGTTTCTGGAGCCGTCGATTCCCATCCAGAACATTGTAGATCACACAAGATTATTCTGGGCTAGTGACGTTAGGGCGAAACAGTCTGCTTATCTGAATGTGATAGCCCGTGCGGCATCAAAATAAAGAATGAAAGACGCGCTTTGCTTGGAACGCGAGTAACACAGCCTGGCGTGGCCTGGCAGTAAAAACAAACAATAAATAAATAAACCCATACATGCTTCGCGGCTTTTCCCCCCCCCCTCCACTGTAAGAGTGCATCGACCCGATGCTAAAATAAAAGACAGCCCGAACACACAACAAAAAATTCCATCATCTTGCATAGAAATGCTTCAAGCCAACCACGTAGATGGCTTCGGGCCGCGTGCGTAGTCGTGATGTTTCGGAATCACCTTCACGGATAACCTCGTAGGTAAGTTGGCCGACATGTCGTAAATTCTGGTTGGGCCCGAAATACCGTCGCAGACGCGTCTGAGTCCGCGTCGTGGGATGGAAGTCCAAACCCAAACACGGTCCCCTGAGAGGTACTCGACTTCTCGGCGTAGGAGATTGTACCGGCCGCCATCCACCAGCTGCTGGTCAGTTGTACGAACTCGAGCGAGCTGGCGGGCCTCCCTCCTCACGCTGAAGGTATCCTTGGGACGTCGGAGGTTGAGGTCGCCGTCTTCTACATGCGGAAGCATGGGGTCAAGCATTGCAGTCGGCAGTCTTCTGTATACAAGCTCGAACGGCGTCATTTGCGTAGTATCCTGGATAGCCGTGTTGTACGCAAACGTGACAAACTGGAGCACTTCGTCCCAAGTCCTATGTTCAACGTCGACGTACATTGACAGCATATCCGCGATCGTCTTGTTCAGACGTTCCGTTAGTCCGTTTGTTTGGGGGTGGTACGCCGTCGTTCTTTGGTGATCCGTGTTGCTGTAGCGCAAGATTCCTTGCATTAGTATCCGCAGTGAAGGACGTTTCGTGGTCTGTTATCAGGACTTCAGTCGCAGCACAACTTGGTTTATGAAGAACTTTGCGACTTCTTGTGCAGTCCCCCACGGAAAAGCGGTGGTCTCTGCATAGCGCATCATGTAGTCTGTCGCTACCCCAAGCCACTTGTTCTGTGATTGTGACGTTGGGAACGGGCCTAGATGGTCCATCTCAATCTGTTGAAAGGGCATCGACGGGACGGCGATCGGTTGCAGAAAGCCGGCGGGTCTTGTCGGCGGCGGTTTTCGTCGCTGGCACTGCAACTCCGAACATAGTGGGTGACGTCGGATGTAAGACGGCGCCAGAAGTACTTCGCCTTGATTTTTGCAATAGTGCGAGCTGTGCCGAGATGTGCCGAGCTGTGACGAGCGGGACAGGCAGTCGGAGTCGGAGTGTTTCCTGCCGGATTTGTAGACGATTGTAACGTCGAACTGTTACAGGCGCAAGCTGAGCCCAAGACGGACAGAGGGGTCCTTCAAATTAGCGAGGCAACACAACGCACGGTGGTCTGACACAACCTTGAATGGTCTACCATACACGTATGGGCGAAATTTTGAAATGGCCCATGTATGTGCGAGGCACTCTTTTTCAGACGCTGAGTAATTTTTCAACTACTTCCACAGGACCACGTCGGCAAAGGCGATTACGTTTTCGCAACCGCTTTGCTTTTGGACGGGTACGGCACCCAAGCCTATATCGCTGGCGTCTGTTTGCATTTCCGTTTCGGCGTTTTCGTCGAAATGAGCGAGCACGGTCGGGTTTTGCCGGTGTTGTTGCAGCTCGAAAAATTCTTTTCCTTGAGCGTTTTCCGTTGCGAAAGGGGTGCTATCTTTTGTCAGGCGCGTAAGAGGCTCTAAAATGCGTAGGAAGTTTGCGACGAAGCGCCGGTAGTATGTGCCCAGCGGCCGAAGCAGCGGTCATCAAAGTGACTTGCGCAGGCGAGTGTCGTCGAATCGAATGCCGCGGTGTCTGCTCTGCAGGATTTTATTTTTCGGCGTGAGTGTTTCTGGAACCGTCGATTCACATCCAGAACATTGTAGCTCACACAAGATTATTCTTGGCTAGTGACGTTAGGGCGAAATAGTCTTTTTATCTGAATGGGATAGCCCGTGCGGCATAAAAATAAAGAATGGAATATACGCTTTGCTTGGAACACACATAACACAGCCAGGCGTGGCCCGGCAGTAAAACAAACAATAAATAAACAACCCATACATGGTTCGCGGCAATATTGACTTCCAAATTATGTAATATGTTTTCGCAGCACAACCACTTTAATTTTGATTCCTACCTGCCCTGGCCCACAGGGTACGCATTGTATAATTACAAGAATAGTAAAAATATTCATGACTATAAATAAGTCACACACAGAAGAAAGGTTGACAAAAAATAGGAAAAAAAGCAAACTTGTAAACCCATGGTACCAGCTCAACATAGTTATGCAACTTGAAATATCTCACATTAAGTGGAAAACAGTGCAAGAAAATTGTGGAAACGAAGAAATGATTGAATGGTGGTTACAAAAACAAAGCAAATTGACGAAACTAAATATATCACATCTAGTGAAAAGTTTGGGGAACAATAAAACAAAGCACCTGTTGAGGGGTGGTTGTGAGTGCCATACAAATTTAAGCTACTTTAAACAAACCAACTATAGGGAAATGGTTATGAGCACTAGAAAAGGTGTGTATACAGAAATGACTGTACGGTGGTTACAAGAGCAGTAGAAATTTACGTGATGAAATGATTCACACTTCGTGATAATGCAAGACAACAATAAAACAAGAAAAAACTTTAGAAACAACTTTTTGAATTCTGGTTCGGAAAACAATACAAAGTTACACTAATTCAATATTTCACACAGAGTGATATGATTTGGGAAGAAACGAAAAAACGGGGAGACAGAAATGATTGAATAATAGTTACAACAAAAGAGATTTACACAACTGCATGATTCACACCAAGTGATACACTCAAAAAGCAATGACACAAAATAAAAACGCGTGGATGCCCGGAAATGATTCAATGGTGGTTCAATGGTGCATGCCTCCGTCATCAGTTATGGTAGCGATTCTTGAACAGTTTGCGTTCTTCGTTGTGGTGCCAGAAGCTTGCAAAATAGTTGCATACCGGATTGGTTGGAAAGTGAGTAAAACTTTCCTTGTCCAAACGCTAAAAGAAATTTTATAGCTCTTCTACCAATAAAAACTAAGAAGCCGCAGCTTGTCGACAAAGCTGGCATTTCCCCAGGATGTGACTTGACAATAAAAATCTGGGCCCTATACATTGTCTGGTGAAAGAATTTATGTCTGTAACAACACGAAGATATCTAGTTACACACAATGCAGGATGCCCCTCGCAAGTGCACAAAAACTCCCACCTCCCCTCGCGGGTACCCCTGTGTAGATGCGACGCATAGGGGGGAGAGCGGAGGAACGGCGTTGGAACGATGGAGCGGAGCGGCGCGGGCACCGCGTTTTATAGCGCGCATAACGCTGAAAGGAAGCGCCGGCGCCAGTGCGTCTGCAGCGGCTATGACACAACACAATCCAACACAATCCACTTTATTCCAATTCAATCCAAATCCAATCCAAGCCAAGCCAAGCCAATCCAAGCCAAGCCAAGCCAAGCCAAGCCAAGCCAATCCAATCCAATGCCCCTCGCGAGAGAGTGTTCGCTATCGGAAAGGAGAGGGGGTGAGCGGCGGAGGGCGCAGCTGGCGCGGCGAGGAGAATGGGGGAGGGGTGGACGCAACGCCACCTAGAGAAGGTTTCGTTGGTGGACGCCGACAACGCCGGATGGTGGCAGGGACAATGCGAGTGAATGAGATGCGTTCGCATCTAAAAAACGTGCTTCTCGTTTTCCAAAACCAGGAAAACTCCTGCGCCAAGTTGACCGCAAAACAGTAGATTGAGAAGGCGCCTTGTGCAGACTGTTGCAGTAGCATCTCCCTTGCAAGCCAGTTCTTCAATCTAGGCATGGGTACAGGAAAATCTGTGTTAATACAGCTTTTAAGACTGGTGTAGTACAGAATGGCCGTATACCAGTGTCCCTTAAAAAGACAGTGTATGACAGCTGCATCTTACCGGTACTCACCTACGGGGCAGAAACTTCCAGGTTCACCAAAAGAGTCTAACTTAAATTATGGACGACTCAGCAGGCACTAGAACGCTAGATGATGGGTGTAACATTAAGGCACAGGAAGATAGTGGAGTAGATATAATTTAATGTCAGCATTGGCACTACTAAGGCAACTTTAAGACTAAGTATGACTGCTGATGTGAGGTACCACTATTTATAAGTACTATATTTCGTGAATCGGGACTCTGAGGACATTTTAGCCTAGCTACAGGTCCCATCTTAGCTTGCAAAATAATTTTCTCTGTCAGTTTTAATTGCTTGGTTGATTGAAGTGACAATATACACACGGATGAAGCCATGTCCACAAAATGTGGCAAAAGGAAACATGCACACACCCGGAAAGCGTCACCACAATGAACGTATACGTCCTGCAGCAAAATAGCGAGGTGGGCTAGTTGTTATAGATGCATAACTAAACCTTTAAAAAGGACATCACTCACAAACTCCTCCTGTTGTCCTATTCGCTTGTCCAGTACGGCCTACATTTTTAGTTGTAGTATACGTTGTGCAGCAGGAAGCATCAAAGTAGTGCAAGAAATTTTGACTGCACAATCACATTTAAACATAGTCTTCCCTTAATTTACACTCTATGTAAAATTTTGAGTGGCCACGGTATTCCGATCGCCGAGGTTAGAACTCGATTTTAGTTAGTTGTTGAGGCAGGGTTTCAATGAATTAAGTTCATTTGCTTATGTTCTTTCAGTGGCCTTTGCGTTTAAACAACAGCTTGCGGCATTGCTTAAAAACCGGGTGGGAGAGAAACCAAAATAATAGATCCCCTCACTAACTTTGGCTAGTACTGCACCTACTATACCCTGATCCCAAGCAAGCTGAATATTTTTGCAATTCAACTTTGCATCAAGAACAGTTAATGAGGCCGCATAAGAACACCTACCGCACAATTCCTACAATGCTGTGCCGGGTGTGTCATGAGCCGGCATTGGCTTGCACCAGGAGCTACACGGGGAAAACAAGTTAAGAAATCTTTGTCTCAGCAATGACGCAGATGCAAAATATATGGACATGGGTGGCATTTAGGCAACGAACATGAATGGCACACGGAATAAACAAGACGCAAACAAGATGCACGTTAGTAAAACATCATACACGCAATCAGCAATTGACACTGGCTCAATGTTACGGAATACAGCAGGCTTTGGTTGTTGCATAGGTGGGATGATTTGACTGTATAGCATGCTATTCGGGATAGGTCTTCCCCAAGTACAAGTTGGCAGTCAGTCTTCTTGCGAGTTCGGTGTTGCGTGCAGTTCAGCGCTAGACATTAAAGAGACACCAACTTGTGCGAAAACAAGGTCCCTATATTCAGCAGAACGGTGTGCTAAAAATAAAAATGTCACAATTGCATTCATTTAGGCTGCTTATGCTTAAAATGCTAAAGGACTGAAAGAGGGTCATCATCAACCCCCGCCAATCTACGCCCACTGCAGGGCAAAGGCCTCTCCCATAGATCGTCAATTACCCCGGTTCTGCGCTAACTGCGATCAATTTACTCCCGCAAACGTCTTGATCTCATCTACCCATCTAACTTAATTTCTGCTGCCCCCTGCTACGCTTGCCTTCTCTAGGGATCCACTCTGTTACCCTTAATGACCAACCATTATCTTGTATTCGCATTACATGCCCTGCCCACGTCCATTTCTTCTTCCTAATTTCTACAAATGTGTCCTTAACACGCGTTCGTTACCTGATCCACTCCGCTCTCTTCTTGTCCCTTATTGTTACACCCATCATCTTCCGTTCCATCGCGCGCTTAGAGGTTGGGCGCTTCCGTTCCATTGCGTGCTTAGTAACATCACACAGATTTTGTCATTCTACAGTTTCTCCCCCCAAATCGCAGACATTTATGCACACAGGATCTAAAAATATAAATGCCTGCCACTCGTGTTCATTACATCACTGCCGCCCCCCAGGGTTTCCCCATTCGGGTGAACAATCTCTCGTTCTGTTTTTTTTCCTGACTGCACAAAAGGCGCCTTCTATGCTGCGAACACAAACAAATCCCAAAGACACTTCTCAGGCGTTGTGCCTTTACGCATGAGTGGGAAACGAGGCTGCGCTAAAGAATATGGACAAAACATCCACACAGCTAGGCCACTTTGGCAAATCAGCATTGCGGAGCCAGTAAGAGCAACGGGTGTAGCTGGCAGTGCGCGAGATGATGTTTACGTCAAGTGATGTTGCCATTCCTATCGGATGTGTCCCGCTTTATTTCTTTCTTGTCTGAGTGAAACTCAGTTACAGTTCAGCGTTTTGTCCTATCTTCTCTTCCTGTTATGCGCTCGTCTACGTGCGCTGTTAATTCATTGAAGATCGCGTCGCCAACAACGGTTTTTGTTGAGGCACGCTTCACAAGAGTTTGAACTTCGGCTGGTTGGTTCGAGAGAAGGGGGAAGCCAACGGGGCGGACGGGGCGGAAACTAGAGAGTTTTAGAATAACGTACGCAACCGTACGCAAACAGTTAGCGAACGCAATTTCTTTGCGTCGTTCTAACTCCGCATGCGCCGTACGTTACGCCGCTTCTGCGTTTAGCGGATGGAAGACGAGCGGACGCTATTTCAGAGAAATAGCGTGCGTGCGTAAGGCCGCTTCCATTTCCAACATGGCGGCAAGTAGCGCGACAAGCATCCACGGTTTCGCTGTTCTGTCGACAGTTTTTTTGGCTTCCGATGGACAAAGTTCCTTGCTCCTGTATTTTTATATACGTCGAGTGCTTAGCACATAACCCTCGCGCAGCTCCCTATCGTCGTGAGATCGCTGACTGTTCGAACGAAGCTTTGTAGCCAGGCCAGCGACCGAAGCGGTGTCTGAGTGTGTGTTGTACGCGCGTTCGCGATGAGATGCGATGTTGTGCTTCTGCGGTGGACAGTGCTTCCCATGCTCTGTATTATCTTTCTCGAGCGACGTACGGCTCGACCACGACTCGGGTATGTACAGTGTGCGTGGCTAAAAGCTTTCTTGGCTTCCACGCCAGAGTTAAGTGACTGGCTTTTGGACCCCGCAAACCGCGCGCGATGTGAGTGCCGACTTTGCGACGGGCAGGAGGAGGCAACCGATCGCCGGTCAATCGCGGTTCGGACCTGCAACGCATGTCGTGACATTGTGTTCGTTCGAAACGCAACTCTGGATTGTTTTGAAGTTGGAAAAGATGTATGCGTCATACCCGGGCATACGCTTCAGGGGTTTCTGTGAGATTGCACGAAAGAAGTTCGCGGAACTTCAACGCATTCTTTATGGAAAGTACTCATCAAAAGAATATTCATGACGTGCTGTTTCAGTGTTGCATTAAACCCGAACGGGAAAGCGCTTGTTCGCACTTGTTTGAATAGTCGTATAATGTCCAAGCACTCCGGCACTCCGCTAGCAGATAAGCCGGCGGGTCATTTCTCAAAAAACGAAAGAAATTACCGAGTGCGCGTGAGTGTGCGAATCAGTACGAGCACTTGGCATCATCTAACTTGCCCTTCCAGAACACTCTGCCCAGCGTTTGTGACGTGATCTCTCGCGTGCTGTTCTACTCGCCAGTTCACGTACGCTCGCGCCGGAAGTAGGCAGCACCGAACAGCTCACGGTTGTTGTGGAGTTCCCCAAGCCGCCCTATATGAAGGCACTTCCAAGCTTCGTAGGCCTGTGCTCCTACTTTCAACGCCTCGTACGCAAATTTGCCAGAATTGTTGCGGCATCGACCCAGCTACTCAGCAATGCTTTCACCGATGTCTCTGCGTGGACCCCAGAGTGTGAAAAGGCATTCGCGACGTTGCAGCGACTTTTTACGTCACCTCTTATTCTCCGCATTTTGAACCAGACGCAACTACGGAGGTCCACACTGATGCCAGCGGGGTCGGCCTTGGCGCTGTTCTGGCCGAGGGACTGTTAGGATTTGAGGAATACCTCATTTCCTATGCCAGCCGCACCCTTACCCAAGCCAAATCCAACTATTCCGTGACAGAGAAGAAGTGCCTGGCCATTGTTTGGGCGGTAGACAAGTTCAGGCCCTAATTGTACGGTCGTCCTTTCTACGTGGTTTGTTGGTGGTCCACACTATAAGATCTGTCAGGCCGGCAAGCCAGGTGGGCTGTGCGGCTCCAGGAGTACGACATGAAGGTTAGATATCGATCCGGCCGCAAACACTCCGATGTGGATGCCCTCTCCCTTTCTCCAATGTCAGTGTCCCACTACTTGGGGTGCCTCCGAACTGACGACGCTGACTTGTCACCGCTTTGTTTCTCCGACATGCGAACAGAGCAGCGCAAAGACCCCTGGGTTGTTTCTTAATCTCTTCGGTTTCTGGCACTTCACCTCCTCACGGATCTCGGGCACTGCGCAGACAAGCTTCGCACTTCACGATTCGCGACGAGTTTCTGCACCCCCGCATCTACGACAACGAAGAACGGACATGGTTGCTTGTCATTCCAAGTCATCTGCGCATCGACATTTGCGATACTCTTCCTGCCGATCCAACATGTGGCCATGCAGGGGTGCTAAAACCATACCAGCGTATCCACCTGCGCTATTATTGGCGAGGCACATACAACTTTGTTATAAAATACGTCCGATCATGTACAACCTGCCAACGCCGCATGTCACATCCGTCCCGTTATATTGGCCCGCTGCAGCCGCTTCCTTGCCAAGCGAAACCATTTGAACCTGTAGGCTTTGATATGTATGGCCCTTTGAACTACACAGCCTCCGGGAATCGATGCGCCATTGTTGCGTCGACCATCTCACGGGCTACGCTGTAACGGCTCTGCGCTGCCTACCGCCACAGCACGAGTGTTCTACGGGAAGTCCAACGTCGTGTATCTTAGAGATATGTACTAGTTACAGTCGTATTCCACAAGAACACTACTCGCGCGAATGTTTGGTAATGTTCGGGCTTTTCCGCAGGCGAAAATATCGCAGTGTTCAAAAGAACGCTTCTGCAGTTTTTAATGACCAGTGAATTAAACAATGAGTTGTACAGAAAGTGACTTGTGAATTAGTTTTTGCGAATTTTTATTTGTTTAGGCGTGATTTCTTTTAGATGCAACGCATCTCTTTAACTCGCCTTGTCCCGCGTCGTTGTCGCGGCGTAGTCCGCATCCCTACTCCATTCTCCTCGCCGAGGCAGCTGCGCGCTCCGCCGCTCTCACTGCAGCGCCATCTGTGCGTCAGCGCGGTCAGCGCGCAGCTTGCGCTCGGCTGCGCTCGCTCCCGTCGCCGTGCCAGCTGTGCGTTAGCGCGCAGCTTCCGCTCGGTTAAAAATTTACACCATCTTCCCGCTAGGGGCACCATGGGGTAGATGCGACGCATGGGGGTGAACATGCTGCGTAAATAGGATACACAACAACAGGAATCCACACGCTGACATCGCTAACATAACGAAAACGCAATAGCTACCCCCGATGCGTTGCATCTACCCCATGGTTCCCATCGCGGGAAGAAAGTGCAACTTTTTGTATGTCTTAACGTTTTTAACAGCATTGGTGCAAAATAAATTATAAGTGCTTGAAATATATCATTGGTTACTTTTCCATCGTCAACTTACTACCAATATTAAGCAATGCAAATGATAACGGTTTCTAAAACGCATTGCAGAACATGTATAAAGGACACGAACTTGTGACAACAGATAAATCTTCTGTTTAAACCGCTCTCACTTTCTATGACAATTATTAGTCTGTAACTAGGGTGGCCACATGGCAAGAAGGGAAAAAGGGCCCCCGAACGACAAATAAGTCAGTCCTACGTACACAGAAGCTGTTTTTACCAGCGGAGCTTCTCTTGTAACAACACACAGTACTGCCGCTGAAGCGAGTTTAATAAAGGTAAAAAACTTTACTTTGGCGATAAACAAAGAAAGGCTTTACGACCAACCCATACAATTCATTAGGTGCCGTCTGCACGTATAAAGGGTGACAGTACAGTGGGGCGCAGGCTGACGACTCTGACGTTGCACTTTCTGACGAGTTCGGGCACATGAGCGGATCAGTGGAAGACGGCGCTGGTACTCGATGGAGGAGTACAAGAAGGCTCGAACACAAGCTCCTCCAATCCGTTTTTGAAAACACATCTTCAGGCAATATTTGTGGTAGGGTTATATCCAAATAAATGTATAACCAAATCATGCGCTTCTGTCATTTTATATATCCGTTCAATGGAGATACTA